>CM053580.1:258209769-258239514 GCA_028627135.1 Pseudochirops cupreus
GAGACCAGCTCAGTAGGAGGAAAATATTGCTTACTTGGAAGCAATTATTACCCGAATTCTTTCCTTGACAAATACGCATTTAAAGATCAGGTTACATTCATTTTATTACCAAAAAACATGATTTTTCAAATAACTGTTATATTCTCATGCCTATGGCTATATCCTCCATCAGCAATCACTGGCACATTAGAGCCAACTTTTTCAACTAGACATGCTTAGGATTTGAGAAAGTACACACAATACTACTCCCATACTCTTTTTATACCACTACTTAAGTAATGCCTCCATGGAAATACAGTAGATAAATTTTTCCCCTTTCTCGCATTGGAATTAAGGGAGATTTAATTAACCATGAGGAGCAATCTGAATTCTATTCACATAGATTTCTCCCCCATTAGATTTCATGAATGTATTGGACACACTGCAAGAGATACTTTTAAACACAAACTTCAATATGATTGCCAGTTATTTCTTTCCCTCACCTGATTCATTCTACGGGAAGTCAACTTAAAAAAAATGTGGCCATTCAGAAAAGGTAACAAGCTCACTCTTTTATCTGGATTCTTTTAGATTACTGTATTAGAGTAAATCAGTTATTTTCAAAGAAAACTAATTAACAGTGGTCATTTTGTAGACTTTATTAACAGAAATAACGTGGTGATGTATATAAAACAACTAACAAACATTAAAATGTTATATTAATATCAGTTGTCATTATGATCATGTCACTCAACTAGTCTGATGGAGTTCACATAGAAATGGTACAGAGTTAGGTTGTTATTTTGCTATGATTCAGTTATGGCTACTATTCTGTAGATTATTATACAGATGTACTAAATGAATGCTTTTTAATTAAACAAAAGCAGGGGGAGAAAATGTCATCTTTTGTGGTCTCATTGAATACAACATTTTTGAAAACTCTAATGTCTCAAAATATGGTTGGGTTGATAAGTACTTTATCCTGATTCTCTCTGCTTTTGATTTCTTCTGCTAGGTCTCTTTTCATTCAACATAGCTTAGAGATTACAGAATTCATTTATAACGACATGTATAAAATATTCTTAAATTTTTTATCAATTAATGTTTGTCCAGAAAATTATGGAAAACAGTCTGTCAATGATAATGTCTCTTTTGTAGTGAAGTATATTTGTTAAATTCCTCAGGATATTATAAGCTCAATATTTGTGACATAGGAATTTGTCACCTAAGTTTGATAAATGTAGAGAGTTTCTAACAGATAATTCTAGGGAGCAGATAACTTCTTTTGAGCTATATGCCAGTTACTAATTTTTTTGCAAACTTTACTGATGCTTTGCATTGTTGCTGTTGGTCTCATCTCTCATCAAGGAAGCATAAATAGAAATGGTGTCTGGATCAATTGATATGTATCTATTATTATTTAGTAATTAATGTTCTCTAGGCTACTGATGTGTTTTGTAGTTGAACTTCAATAGTATAATGTAAACTTTTCTTCTTTGGGCTTGATGAAAGGATATTTCATACAATGCTGGAGGCACACAGGACATAAGAATGGATATACATATGAGCATGATCCCAAAGGACTTTACCTCCTTCAGTAGGTCTCTCTCTATGCTTTAACATTCTTTCATTCCACGTAGCTTAGAAATGATGAGTATTTGTAATGGTCGTATGTATTAAAAAGCACCATTTTAAAGAAATTTTAAATGAATTGATATAGTTCCTAGGTAATTAAGGAAAACAGTTTTACATATGATAATGGTCTGGTAGCACTAAAATTTATTGGTTTAATTTTCAAGGATATTTTGAGGTGCATATTTTTACTCTTTGTCATCTGTTAATCCAAGAAAGAGAATGAGTTTCAGTTGTGTAATTCTAGCTGTCAGGTGATATTTTACTAGGCCAGGGGTGAGGGACCTGTGGCCTTCTAGGTTCTTGGGTATGGCCTCTTCAATGGGTCCAAGTGTTACAGAACAAATCCTTTTATTAAGGGAATTTGTTCTGTGAAATGTGTATTCATTCAAAGTGCTGCACTTGAGGAACTAGAGAGTCACATGTGGTCTCATGGCCACAGGTTTCCAACCCCTGCACTAGGCATTTGATAACTTTTATTCATAGCTTATAGAAATGTAAGGTACAATTTCTACTGTTCCCTCTAATAATCAACACTAACCATTTAGACTGGATTTCTTAAGGATAATTCTTATAAAATTTCTCATGGAAATGAGTTGGTCCTCAATAACCAGCACAAATACTTCCTTTTGTAAAAACAAATCCTAATGACAGACTCATTGACAATTTTTTACTAACATATTGTTGACTGACTGCATGCGGATCTCAACCATTTTGATTCTACTCCTATAGATTCACTTTTCCTCTTATTCTAGAGTAAACTTACTCTAGAGTAAACCACTTGCATTTACTTTTAATGAATTGGATGGAATATACACACACACATATATAAAATAATTGTTCAGTGAAGTAAGAGCTATGTATTTGAATGTTATATTTCTAGATTTTTAACCTATTAGAACCTATAGGTTCTAAGGAGGGTCTTTTTTTTCCTGAGGAATCATTAATTCTTCTATAGCTATCTTGGTCTTGTTATGCATTTATGCTATAATATCATATGAGGATTTATTTGGATTCTTTCCATATCTCTTATATTCTACTTTATATTTCCGAATGTGCATATAAGGAAGAACTTTGAAGATTGGTATTGCATAGATGCTAATTGTTTTTAATATTTTCTTCCCATGCAGTCTTGATTTCAGAATGTCAGTAAGTTTCTTAATGTATTCATCCAGTCTCTTCTTTGGTATCTTTATACTTGATCTGTGTTGCCTGGAGGAGACCAAAAATTTTGCAAGGTATTACTTAAACCCATTGGTTCAGTGCATTCTCTACCTTGAAGCTCAAATTTCTAGGCTCTATATTTCTTTTGCACATGTTAAGAATTTTACACTTGAGTCAAAATGTTATTTTGAAATCACTGGAGAAAGAGTACATGAAATGAAGGGAAGGGACTATTTAAAATGTTTTCAAAAAGTGCCATATAACTTGATGTCATTGACATACATTAAGTGATTTACAAATATTTTTGGCTTGATTCTCTCTTTAACTTGAAAGCCACCTTTAGATCTATTTAATAAACATGATAATAGTTTATAAAACTAGGCATAAGATATATTGAATATAAATTGTCCCCTAAAATGCCATGTTTTTATAAAATGTTGATGTTACCATGTTGATAGGACGTTTTAATAGGAGAGAACTTTCTATTTTGACATAAAATATTTAACCTCTCTACTTTGGGTATATTTCATTTATTTTCAATGCATTAATCATACACAAGTGTAGAACTGAGTCAAAAGTTTTGCTATAAAAAGTAGTATGTTTATTATGACATTTGTGGCGGCTTGTTCAATACTTATTAAATTGATAAGTTTTTCTTTCTGTTTCTGAAATCAATTGTTCTTTTCATATTTTTTTCCTTAAATTTGGTAATAGAATATGCAAGATGGCAATGCATTTTATGAAGTTCATAGCCACATTATTTGTCTTCATTTAGGTGGGTTGCTAATTTTCTCAACATTTGGTAAGATGTGAAACTATTGTTTTTTTTAATTTTTGGAGGGAGAAGGTAAGGCAATTGGGGTTAAGTGACCTCCCCAAGGTCACATGGCTAATTTTGTGTTAAGTGTCCAAGGCTGGATTTGAACTCAGGTCCTCCTAACTCCAGGGCTGGTGCTCTATTCACTGTACCACCTAGCTGCCCCTATGTGATTCTCTCTATATGGAATCAGGCTAGTGTTTTAAAGGAAGTGTTTTTTTCCTAGTAATTCATGTGAGACAGTAGAATAGTATCTGTTCCCCCTTGTCTTTCCAGTTTGCAGAGATGCTGTAGTTTTAATCACATTCTTTGATGCAACATCTATCATTTATTATATCAATGTTGTACAAGATTTACCTTTTCTGTTCACTTTAACTTATTTTTTATTGTTTTTTTAAAATAATTGCTTATCAGTGATAAAGCATATGTTGCATGATTTGTTTGAACTGGAACTAAGGGTATCATTAATAAAGAACAGTATAAAGTCTTTTTAAAAAGTAACTTGTTTGCACATTTGTTATAATACAATATTGACACAAAATGAAAATATCCATATGTTCATTCAATTTCACGCTGAGGCATGGTTTCCCCAGTACTGTGGTTATGACCATTTTCACTGAAACATTTCTAGCAGGTAAAGTATTGGAATTCCTGATAAAATTCCTTCTTGTTATACCAGAACTTTAAAGAATACTGTTAGCTCTGCTATCCTCTGAATCAAGATAATTGGTCATAATGATGGCTTTAAATAGGGTCAGCCAATTACATTACATTGGATAATATAATTCTTAGATTCACAAGAATAGTTTCATCACGTCTTAAGCATGATGCTAACTCAATCAACAATTAAATCAGATCCCAAAGAGTCAGCGTTTCCTAACTCCTAGCAAACCTTCATAGTTACAATACAGATGTTAGCAGTCAGAAAGTCTCTGTTTTATACCATCCTAGCTGGCCTTCCCACAAACTCCCCCATATCCATTCTATACATAATGAGTTGTTTTGAGACATTATTATTATTAAAATTAGAAGCAGGAAACTATCAAATTTATTCATTTAGCTCATGTTTACTCTCTACAAGCTTTGCTAAATTCTTTATGTGGATTAGTCTTGAGACTTCTTTAGAATATTTGGGACCTTTTGAAAATGAAATAGGCTTTTGAAAGTCACAAATATTATATAAGTGAATTTCAGCAGATAGCATGCCCTTGCCCTTGAAATTCAGGCTACTTTTGATTGAATAAAACATCTGATGTTTTGGTAAATAGATTATTAAAAATAAGAAGTTATAGTAGGTTAGTCATTCCACAAGGAATATGATTTTATTTTTAAGAATGCACATTGCAATAAAAGAACAAATAAACACTGATTAATGGGCTAATCAGTCATTTTTTCTGTAAAATTCTCAATATTCACTATATTCACAAACCTATAAATTGATTTCATCTCATTTTTTCTACGTGTAGATTACCTAGAATAGGATTATTATAGAAATATCTACAGTATTCTTATTTTTTCTCCTCTAATTTTTACAAGAAGTTCTCAACAGGATTCACTCAGAAATGTAAAATAATATAGCAAATCCACAAGTTGATTACCTTGAAGCTGAAATGTTGTAAAGATAAACCTGGATTCCTGCGAGTTCCCAAGGTCAGGCTAAAGGATCTCTGCCATCCAACTGGGGGATGGGGAACCATTTTTGTGATGAAATCCAGTGAAAAAGATCGTTCTTTTGGATTTTCATTGAGATATATGGGGCAGGAAGGGAACTGTTTTATTTTATCATGGTGGTGTCAGCGTGAATGCCCCACACCCATGCCAAATACCTAAGGCTAAAAGAGAAGACTGATGTCAGAGGATCTTGAATTTGTCAAAAGATCTTTTTCTCATCTGTGACTGCATTAGTGCACTCCATGGTATGCATAGATCTCTTCATAATAACAACTATTTCAAAGAGTAGTCTATACAGTCTTGTTCTCTTATATTTTATAACAGAAAAATTCCTCAGTATGACAGAAAGCTTATAAATCTCTACCAGAATAGACATGTTGTCTAAAAGTAAATCAGTAATCATCAAAAGAAACTCCTCCCCTGCCCCCCCCCCAAGACCAACAGGGATGCATTCTTTAGCTAATTGCATAATGTCTTTTTGACAGTTAGTTCTTTACCCATTCAGAGTTGAGGCAGGTTCACTAGGCATCAGATTACCTTCAGACATTCTCCTATTTGTCACATTCAGAGTCAACTTATGTTTGTTTCCTTAAGCTGGGTATAAGTGTAATGAATAAGTGAGTTACACTGGCCAAAGATGTTGAAGGCCACTTCATTGGTTTCAGGCTATTTCTGGTTTACATTCTGTTTCCAAAGAAAGTTATAAATCAGCTAGAGAAGTAAAAAACAAATGTTACCTTCAGGAAAGTAGTAGGATACAAAATAAAGCCACACAATTCAAAAGCACTTCTATATAGCAATAAAAAATACCAGGAATATAATAAGGGAAATTCTAATCAAAATAATCACAAAATCCATCAAATATCTGGGAACCATGCTTGTAAGGAATATTCAAGAATTCTATAGATACTGTAACAAAATTTTACTTAAAGAAATGAAGAAGAGTTGGAATAATATTCACTGTTCATGAGTAAACCATGCCCTTGATTCTAATCAAAATGGTGATACTACCAAAATTAATTCATTTACTTAGTCTTAGACCGGTCAAAATATCAAAGGATTATTTTACTAAGCTACTTAAAATAATAATAAAATTCATTTAGAGAAATAAGTTATAAAATCTCAAAATAAATAATGGGAACAATAATATTAATGAAGGCAAAGGGATCATTATACTTCCATTTATCAAATTATACTACAAATTCATAATTATTCAAGCTACTTGGTACTATGTAAAATACAGAAAGTTAGATTCAAAGACGGAGTAGGGAAGGCTGAATAATAAGCAATTTTCTCTTATTGCTAAACCCAATGGTCTTTTCTAGTTATAAATTCACAGATACCCTTCTAGCTACTAAATGATATGAATTGATAATGGACTGGAATCAAGAACCTATAATTTAACAAGTCTTATTTTAGGGGAAAAAATAGCCAAATGGACAAGATTTATTAACTATTCAAACATCTAGCTTTTTCAGGTTCTACCTTTAGTTAAAGTTAGATAAGCAAAAAGAAAGTGTGGATCACATTACCTAAGCCTCTCATTAAAAACAAAAAAACAACCTTCGATGATGAATGATTGTACTTTCACTTTAAAGAATGTAGACACATGAAGTATCCATGTAGATAGTATTTTTTTTTAAGACACTGGATATATTGCCCTATTTATCCAATGATGTGATACGAGTTTAGTTATAGGACATATTTTATCTTGGTAGTTGAATTTGTCTGTGGAAAAACAAAAAAAAATGTAATCATGCTTTTTTCCCCACTGTATTTCAAAATGTTTAAGTCAATTTCATTGCCCAAGTAGTAGAAATTGATTAACTCTACTGCTTGAAAGTATTCAATCCATTCTACTTCTTTTGAATACTTTTAATTCATTAATCCTTTTCCATCTTATTTTTATTTGTGTTTTAATAAAACAGAGCATACTATGTTGAAATGTCATATGTAATTCTTAATTAAATGCTATATTGATCTAGTAGCAAAAACCATTTCTTTTTCTTTTTTTGCTTTTTGGATGGCAATTGGGGTTAAGGGACTTGCCCAAGGTCACACAGCTAGTAAGTGTTAAATGTGTGAGGTCAGATTTGAGCTCAGGTCCTCCTGACTCCGGGCCTGGTGCTATATTCACTGTACCACCTAGTCACTCTGAAAACTTCATTTCTTTGTCTTTAAGAGAAATATACAGAAATATGGAAGTATGCAAATTCACAAAGATTTACAAAGCACAGAAACATAACTATAATTCTGGAAGGCATCTTAAAACTACATAGGCCAAATTTCCCTATCATCAAAGTAGCAATTCAAGCTCCCTAAATCAATCTTTCTTATCTAGTTAGAGAATCACAATTCCAAATTAACATTAAACTTCATACAGTACAATTTCTGCCCCAATCAAGGAGCTCCCACCATATCATACCTGATAGTTGGTATCTTTCATGAATGTGATTCCATCATTTCCCAATGTATACTAGTTGGGAATGCCATTATTTTCGCAGGCCAGCTAAATCATGCCACATTTATGTTTTATTCCTATATTTCAAAGTGTCCATGATTGAATCAATGCCACTTTAGTTAGACAAATGATAACAACATCTTACTAAGTAAATGGCATTTTAATATTTTAATTGTCAAAATAATCACTTATATGTATAAGAATATTTGTTGCAGCGCTTTTGCTTTGTAGTGACAAATCATTGAAAATTGAGGGTATGCCCATCATTTGGGGGATGGCTAAACAAATTGTCAAATACTATCAGTATGGAATACTATTGAGCTGTAAGAAATGACAAAGTGGATGGTTTCAGAAAAAAAAATCCTTCAAATTCTTTTGTGATATGAAGTGAACAGATCCAAGAGAACATTGTACACAGTTAAGATCAATATTGTAATGATAATCAACTGTGGAAGACTGATCAATACAACGATCCACCACAATTTGAAAGCACTCATGATGAAAAATGCTACCTGCTGAGAAAAAGAGAGAACTGATGAACTCTGAGTAGAGATTGAAGCAGATTTTTTCTTCACTTTATTTTGTTTTTGTTTTTTTCCCCCACAATATTGTTTTTCCCCCCACAATATTGCTAATATGGATATGTGTTTCACATGACTTCATGTGAATGATGGGTATCAAATTGTTTGCTTTGTCAATAGGTTGGGAAGAAGATAGAGGGACAGATATAATTTGGAAATGAAAATTTTAAAAAATGCATAGTTAAAAAATAAAAAAAAATACCCTAGACAAAAGAAAAACAAAATGATTAATCACCTGATAGCCATACTCCTAGTAATAAATCTCTCCAAAAAAACTGATGACCTGTCACTGATGTAACACTTGAAGACTTCAGATTGATAGTACCTGAAATTTTGTACTTTATTGACATGATTTTCAAGAACCCAGGGTCATTTTCACAGAAAATTTCATCAAAATAAATCATCTGAGAGTATTTCTGTACTAATGTTATTCATATCTTAACCCAAACATTTTAGCCTTCCTCAAGCTATTCTTTTCCTGATCTGAACATTCACATCACTTTAATGAATGTATCACTAGTCCATATATGTCCTATATGAAACTGTGGAAAACTGAATATATAATATGAAGTGGAACTTTTGAAACTTTTAAATATTGTCTTAAATATCTATGATATTCCATTTTTCTGTAGGAGCTTCATTAACCTAATAACTAAAAAAAAAGATATGTTGAAGATATATATGTGTATTTCAACTTCAGTCTAACAATTTAAATTAATGAACACTATAAATGAAAAGAATATCTTTTAAATTTTTATTCAAATTCATCTTATATAAAAATGTATCTTAGCAACAATACACTCTTTAATTTACTCATAATGACAAATCCACTATGTTGACACAAAAAGTTTTTAAAAGGATGTAGATTTATTAACAATGGAATATATTCTTTGAGTTTTTTCCCTTAATGTGTAAATGCCTGCACTAACTTGAGAATGACATTCTTTCTCTCATATTTCTGCCTTTACATGGGCTGGTCAGTTAAGTCTTTTAAAATAATTTCTGACTCCTCCTGACCCTGATTGGGGTTTCTTGGCAAATATATTAGAGTGGTTTGCCATTTCCTTCTCTTGCTTACTTTATGAATGAGGAAACAGATAAAGAGGGTTACATGATTTGCCCAGGGGCACACGACTAGTGTTTGAGGCCAAATTTGAACTCGTGAAGATGAGTCTTCCTTGTGCCAAGTCCAGTGCTCTATCCACTGGGCTTACATAGTCTGTACCCAATTCCCACAATGCTATGATGCCTCACTTTTACCTGTTAGTTTCTTTGACTTCTTTCAAGACTTAGCAAAAATTTTATTGTTTATATGAATTCTTTCTCATTCCCTCCAAGGTTATCTTCTATCTAGTCTATAAATCATACACACACACATACATGTATATGCATGTACATATACATGTGCATGTGAAGAGAGAGAGAGAGAGAAAGAGAGAGACAGAGAGATTTACATGTTGTTTTTTCTATTATAATGTAGCCTCTTTGATGGAAGGATCTATATTTGTCTTTCTTTTTATCCTCAGCGTTTAACATAGCTGCTGGCAAATAAATGTTTGTTGACTGGACAGATGACATGATTAAAATGTTCATCATAAATTTAACATTGGTCAAATTGTATTCTAGAAAAGAAATATGCTTTATGCAACCTGCAGGAATTTTATTCTTCTCCAGTATAACCACATTTTTATTTTTTTTGAGTTCTTGAAACTCTCTTTTAGGAAGGATGTCATGGATAAGCAAGAATCATCTGTTCTGGGTCCCCTCTTGCTTAACTTAAACATCTGATCAACTCTCATGCACTTCGTTATCATCTTTATGCTGATATTTCTCAAATTTACCTACCATTCCCTAAATTCTCTCCTGGCATCTAAACTCACATCTCCAGCTTCTTTTTAGACATCTTGAAATGGATGTCCAAAAGATGTCTTTCTTAAAATCAAAATGTCCAGAACTCATTTTCATTCCCTAAAAACTAAAAAGGGGAAGGGTAAGACTAATATCTTCCATAAAATAAAGACAAATTAGGTGTCGATTTTACAAAATTAAAAAAGTAACATAAAACTCTATTCTGTAATAAATTCTAAATGGATTTATGGAATGAAAATAAAGATCAAACTAAAAAAATTAGCAGAAAACAAAAAATATACCTTTTACAATTATGCGTCACTTTCTCAAAACAGAGAATAGAGACAATAAATCTCAAGTAGTAAATTTCAATAATATGAAATTGAAAACATTTTGTACAAACACAATTTTCACACCTGGAATAATGGAAGTATTCAAATGAAAATATACACATTCATGTGTGTGTGTGTTTGTATGTGTGTGTAATATATTAATATTTTGTATGTGTGTGTAATATTTCTATGTCTGTGTAATATATTAATATTAATATTAATAATTTAATATATTAATAAGAGTCTGATATCCAAGACATATACACAAATAGTATAATATGTTTGACTAGGGATCAATTATAGAGATATATTCAAAGGATATGAAAAATAATTCTAAAAATAGGAATTTCAAACAAGTAGCAATCATATGAAAGAATGTTCCAATTCATTAATAATAGCGTACAAAACAAAGCAATCTTGATGTTTCTTAATTTCTTACCTAGAATAGTGATAAAGATTACAAAAAAGATAGGAATGGTCAATATTGGAAAGGTTATTAGAAAAACGGGTGCATTAACGAATTTAGTGATGCTATCAATTGGCACAATCATCCTGAAATGAAAATTTTAATTATGCAAGTGAAATGACTGCAGAGGGGGCAGGTATGTGGCACAGCGAAGAGAGCACCAGCCCTGGAGTCAGGAGGACCTGAGTTCAAATCAGGCCTCAGACACTTGACACACTTACTAGCTGTGTGACCATGAGCAAGTCACTTCACCCCAAGTGCCTTGCCTTCCTCCCTCAAGAACAAAACAGACAAACAAAAAGAAATAACTGCGATGTTTATAACCTTTGACTTTGAGATTAAATTGCTAGGCATATAACCTAAGAAGATAAATGACAAAAAATAAAACACAATACACACTAAAATTTTTATAATCACATTATTTATGGTGGCAAAGAATGATAAACAAAAGGTCCATGATTGGGAAATGAATAAATGTCTGGTTTTATTTAAATTGAATATTATCTTTCTAAAGATGTGATGAACATGATGAACAGAGATGCTTGGACAGAATTAAATGAATTGATGCAAAGTGAAGAAAGCATTGTCAGTAAAACAATATATCCAATAGAACCAATGACTAAAAGAACGTGAATGCAAGGGCAATAATCAGAAGAAAATCAAAACCAAATGATAGAAAATATAATGAACAACATCATCGCAGATGAAAAGTACTGAGAAGACAATTCCTGACTCTCTTTTGTAGGTGCAGTTGGAAATGTATAGAATATGACACATAACTTTAGACTTTTCACGTTTTGATTTTATTCAACTTTTATTTTGTTTCATGTTACTTTTTAGAATTTTTATCGTAAGGGATGACTTTGGAGAGGAAGAAGAAGAAAGATGCAAGGGGAGCTGTAGGTAAGGCAAAAACAAGCATTTTATAACCATACACACACACAGACACAGACATACACACACGTATGTAATCTATTTGACCCTATGAGTCAGAGAAATACAGTTTTCCATGTCCAGATTTAGAGAAAGGAAGGTATCAGCTGCTTACTTTTCAAGTTCCTTTTCATTTGAGCATTATATATGATTTTTCAAGGTCATTTCTACCTCTTTCCTTTGGTATTTGCCACTAAGCCTATAATGGGGGTATTCAGAATATTAATATGACAATATATCTCCCTAAGGAAGTCAATCAATTATACTACCTTTTTAAAAATGTAAAATATAAATTATTTATTTGATATAAATATCTAGTATATTAATTCTTTAAAGTAGCTCAAATCCATAAGTGAATGCATACTTGTGTTTATGTATGTGTATATAGAATGATCTATTTGCTCTTTATATTGTTATCATATATGTGTGTATACATATATGTATGCATATGCTTGTGTGCATGTGTTCTCACACATATACCAATAACTTTACAGAGATAGATATACATATATGTGTCTATAATATATATGTATACATACATACATTATTGTAGTGCTTCATCTATAATAGAGAAGCAGTCTGATCTTTGAGCAAAAAAGCCCTGAGTTCAAGTCTTCCCTCTGACTTTTATCAGTTATGTTATCCTGGGCATCTACTTAACCTTTGCATTCTCTAGGCAATTTCCAAGATGTCAGTTGCAGAGAAGATGTCAACCAGCATCGTGAGAGAAAGTTTCTTCTCCTGGGAGCTCTCTATATAAACAAAATCACAAGTACAGTCTTTATCCCTTCCCTGCAATCTATCATGTAAGTGGGAAGACCATGAATACGCCCCTCAAAAATGACTGTACAATTTATTGGATGTTCTACTGAGTTCTTTAGGGGACATGATGCCACTCCAACAAAAGAACGCACTCCCAATAATCATTGAAAGTTATAATGGACAAATGGTTTAGAAGACTGATATCTAGGTTTCTTGAGTTATTCTTTGCTGCTGCTTTTTTCCTTCTTCTCTAGGTACCAAATGTTTTGGTGGTGTATTGGTAATGGAATTTGGAGATGCCCCTGTATTGGCTTGGTTTTGGGGTTGAGTGTTAAAACCCAGAGCTTGTGAATCCCAGTTATGGGATGGACTTGTTGATGTGAAGAGAGAGGGCTGAACTGGGAGGAGCCGTGAATTGGGAGAGAGGCCCAAGCTTAGAGAAGGCCAGAAGGACTTTGGGAGAGCAGTATCCAGTATTGTGGAGCTTGAGTTGCTGAGAGAGAGACTGCTGAGAGCCCATTGAACTGCCCAGGACTTTAGAGAACTGCCACCCGGAACTGCCAAGGACTGAGGAGGCATGGCCGTGATGCCGTTTTTTTGTCTGTCTCTTTTGATGTTGTTTTGCCAGATTCATCAGATGGTGAAGGACAGTGCTGCTATTGTAGAGGTCCTGGAACCTGGCTGTTGGTTCAGAAGCCCTAAAGGAGGATTTTCTTGTGGTACCTGCACAGAAATCCTGGAAGAGGGCCTTGCTGATGTTTTCAGGGGTTCTGGGACTGTTCTACAGGCAGAGAGTGACTTGATGAGGACGCTGGCTATGGCTTTGTCTCAAAAGAGACAGACAAAATACCGGCATCATGGCCATGCCTCCTCAGTCCTTGGCAGTTCCAGGTGGCAGTTCTCTAAAGTCCTGGGCAGTTCCAATGGGCTCTCAGCAGTCTCTCTCTCAGCAACTCAGGCTCCATAATACTGGATACTGCTCTCCCAAAGTCCTTCTGGCCTTCTCTAGGCTTGGGCCTCTCTCCTAATTCACAGGTCCTCCCAGTTCAGCCCTCTCTCTTCACATCAACAAGTCCATCCCACAAGTGGGATTCACAAGCTCTGGGTTTTAACACTCAACCCAAAAACCAAGCCAATACAGGGGCATCTCCAAATTCCATTACCCATACAGATGGTCTTCATCTTTATCACCAAATCCAAGTGATTATTGAAAAACCTTTGAATTTTATATTTTGTATTTTTTCTTTTATGTCAGACATCATTTTCTCCCATACAGTTCTACTTCTCCATTGAATTATGAAACTAGAAAAAATTCCAAGCACTATGTAATTATAGGAGTGAAAATGTATATAGTGCTTTGAGGGTTACAAAATCCTTCACAAATGCTTGCTCATGTTATCTTTACAACAACCCAGGAAAGTAGATGCTATTATTAGCTCCATTTCACAAATCAGGACACTGAGACATATTAATGTTAAATTGCCTAAGAGTCTGAATTTAAAGTCAGTTTTATTGACTCAAGGTCCTTTGCTCTATCCATTATAGAAAGAAATGCCTCTCTAACTTTTCATGCCCACCCCCCCATCCCCCTCACACCCATATATACTTATTTGCATATACACGAGGTAATATATAATACAAGCACATAATACATACTTTGTTGCATGTGGGATGTGTTCTGGGAAGGCAGATACTTCTAGTGTGGTGGCTGCCAAGCCCTTTACAGGGCTGCTTTCCATCTTTTGGTGCCAACCTGTTCTACGCAACTCTCACCTGTGGCTCCAAAAAACTGTACCATGTGCAGTGGCCACACCGCAGGAAATTCTTTTGGCAGATGGGCTAAACCAGGTTGAGGGTAATCAAGAGGTCTCAAACCCATTTATGAGGTGTGTGTGTGGGGGGGGGTTGTGGCTACTTCCAGCATGTGAAGAGTTCCCTTGGTAGAATGAGTAGATGAGAACAATTTGTTGCCATGAAGGCAACTGAAGCAGGCACTGTGGAGTGTTTAAAGTTTGGTTAGACATCCATCCACTGCATCTTGAACCATCACCTGTCCTGACACTGGACTGTGATGACTCTGGAGGAGAGAGTGGGTGGGCAACTTCTTGTAACTCTGCCTCATTTAAATCTAATTTACACATGAATCAAGACATCATTCATACCATTTTACCATTATACCTATCCAAAGTCCTGTGGTGACAGGCAAGTGATGAAACAGCAGGTGAGGATATACTGGGAGCTGTAGTCACAACCCTACACACAGGCCCAGGTCATAGGGTCATTTCTCACTAGAAGCAGCAGTGGGATTTGGCAGCCGCCTGGGTGTCTCAGCAGTCTTTTAAGGATTACGCTGCTCACCACCTGGTGTGATGGAGGGGCTAGAAAAGGTGCCCTAAAAATTGTCCACTTACTCAACTCTGGCCTGATTACCATGGCAGGGGGAAATCCCACTCTGTGGTTGAAACACACACAAAAAAATGTACGAAAACATCTGCAAAGACAATTCCACTCACCGTTGGCACATGGAATGTATGTCCTCTCATAGATAACACAAAATTCAATGCATCTGAAAGACGAACAATTCTTGCTGCAAGAGATCTCAGCAGGTATTGCATCCAAATCACAGCCCTGAGTAAAACAACGTTGGCTAAAGAAGAACAACTTACTGAAGTTGGAGCTGGATACACATTTTTATAGAGTGGCTGCAGTGAAGGGGAGCACCATGACACTGGTGTAGGTTTTGCAATTAAAACTAATCTTGTCAACAAAAGGAGCAAATGACAGGTTCATGACAATGCAATTGCCACTTGCAGGAAAACACTATGCCAACAACATCAATGCCTACACTCCTACCATGACAAATTCTGATGCAGTTGAAGAAAAATTCTATGAAGACCTGGAGACCCTTATCATCAATGTGCCAAAAGAGGACAAGCTTATAATTCTGGGTGACTCTAATGCTAGAGTAGGCTCAGACTACCAGCCTTGGCAGGGAGTTCTATAAAGGAATGGAGTTGGAAACAGCAACAGGAACGGTCACTTATTACTGAAGACTTGTGCATCTCATCACCTTCTCATCACCCTGTCTTCTGTTTACCTAAATGCAATAAAACTTCATGGATGCACCCTCACAGAAAAATTGGCATCTAATAGACTATGTGATTGTATGGCAGTGGTTCTCAATCTGTGGGACATGACCTCTTTGGGGGTTGAAGGACCCTTTCACAGCATTCACAGGGGTTGCCTATGACCATTGGAAAACACATATTTCCAATTGTATTAGGAACCTAGACACTGCTCCTCTATCTATATCCAAGTGGGTCCATCCACATGCAGATACACCCACATATGAGTATTAAAGGGTCATGGCATTATAACCACTGTTATAAGGAGAAGAGACAGACAAGATGTGAGAATGACAAAGGCAATGGTGGAGAATGCTGGACTGATCATTGACTTATCTTTTCCAAGCTAAATATTCACATTCAACAACAGTGGCATCCCCAAGGCAAAATGACTTCCAGAAGAATTAATTACCCAGTACTTCGAAATGTTTTCTCATCTAGGGGAGTTTTTTTTTCAATGAACCATATATATATATATATATATATATATCTCAACAAATTTTTCAGATGCCAATTCAACTCCCACATGGGTTAGGTTTTGTGATTAATAGTATCAGTTCTTTCCTATGAATGGCAAACCTCTATCACCAAATTCAATAAAAAGAAACAAAGAACTGAAATAAAATTCATGATTTTCATTCTGCTCACACAAATATACAAAATATAAAAGAACATGGTTAAAGTATAATTCGGACTAAATATTTAACTGATTGAAATGTGACTAATACTTTCATGAAAATGTTATAGATAGTTTTGATTATGTAAATATATATTTCTATACAATATAAATATTCTATATATGGATGTACATTTGTTTATATATGAACATGTATGTCCTTCCCTTGTCTAGACCTGTGATTTTGTTAGTCCATATTATATTTCAGAAAGGAAACTATACCTACCAATGCAGATTGTCAGATGTGACCTGTAAATTAAAGTTTTAGAGATTTTTCTGTGGGCATTTAAAGGTTAAATGTTTTGATTAAATTCACTCATCTATTTAAAAATATAAATATGTGTCAAAACCAAGACTTGTACCTATATCTTACTGACCACACCATTCATTCTACCACTTCTGTATCTCTGTCTCTGACTCTGGTTATCTTTTTCATACAAACACGCACACAACACCACACCACATGCTCAAGAATACAAAAACAAGGATATTCAAGGAAGACATGAATTCAAATCTCACTTCAGCTACTTACTGGTAATGTGACACTAGGCAAGTCATTTAATTACTATGGGCTACAATAATCTATATAAATAGTGTCAATATTATTTGTTGTAATTCCTGTGGGGTCTTCCCCACAATGATGAGACCACAGATTCTTTTCTTTTACATATTCTTATATCAATGTATGTACATATGTATTTATGTGTATATATATGCATACATATATACACATATATACACATATATATTTATATGCACTCATGTATCACACACACATGCACGCACACGTACATATACATAGAGTATATGAGTAAATACAAAGATTCATTTACATGCTATTGACTTCCTTTGTGTTTTAAATTCATTTCTTAAAGTGATCCTCTGAGGATTTTCCATTTAATTGCTCTCTCAAGCAAATGGTTTTACATAGTCTGAAGTGACAGGTGGGTAATAAGCTAATAAAACACAGTCCCCAGCCCACAAGTTTAAAAGCTTTATACAAAATGAAGTAACCTGTTTTTATTTCATATTAGGGAATTTGTTTTTAGTGGGCAGATCAAATCTGCCTGACACTGGAGCCTTTAACTACAGCAGCCCATATTGAGAACCATTAAGTAAGAAATAATCCAGGTTTTTCCAAGGCATATGAATTTATCATTTATAGTTACAATTATTCCTTCACAGAATTACCTGCATATAAAATGTCAGCAGAGTACAGACTACAAAACCACAACTTACTGTTTGTTTCAAAAGTATTCAGTGGAGGAGCAAAGGTCGTTTTGGATATTTTGGGGAACCTTTTTGTATATAAGTGATACACACACACACACACACACACACACACACACACACACACACACACACACACACACATACCTCCACTGCGTCAGTTTGAGACAATCACTTTAAATGTAGATTTTACATTCAAGTCATCAAAGAGAAGGTATGTTTCAGGGTTATAATACCACTAGCCTTCTCTGATAAGAAACTTCTCAGAGATCATAATTTAAGTTGTGCTCATAGAATGATTTTCAAAATTCCCAGGTGACTCAAACAATTACAGTTACCCTCAAAGTCACATTTACCTTTTTGTCTTTGAATGGACCATAATGTTTGTCAGTATAAATTATGTATAACTTTTGGCTAAGTAAGAGTTTCCACTGGGAATGGGATTTGTTTCTTTCAGGTGTTACGAATCTATCTGCAAGGAAAGTTTGAAAGAAACCAGGAAGAACAGAAAATGGAGCTAAGAACTGGAGCTTTAATTGTATGTGTATATACACATGCAAGAATTTCCCCTTTGGTAGGGACATGAATAAAAAGTGATAGGAATAGAAGGTGTTGCATCTCAGCAGAGCAGTGATGCTCTTAGGGGAGCACAGATATGAGAACGTTCATGTCACTGTCTCTGACACAATGTCAGGCACTTTAGAAGGCAACACATGTGACACAATGTCAGATTTCACTAGGTTTCATCTTCAGCATCCCTTTAGAAGTTTGGGTTGAGAACTTTCTGTCACTAACTTTACCTAAAGAAATCATGAGCTTTGTAAGATGTTGGTAACTTCTAGTAATATCATAGGGAGGGGAAACAGTGTTTAACAAAGTTTACACATTATTTTAAAATTTCCATCAAATGTTGGAAAAACACACATGAGATGATAAAATATTGCTTTTTAGTTTTCCATTGGGCCCATTATTTTTTGTCTCACTTCTAGGTGACTGTGAACCAATTAAAGAGTAAAGATGATCATGAAAATACCCCAATTATACTCTGGTTTTTTCCATAAGAGGCCCCTCCTTTAACTTCTCTTTTGATCCAGAAGACGTCTCAGTTGGTTCAAACCATAACATTTATGCTTTAAGTGTCATAATAAACCTAAGAAAATGTGTGTATGTGTGTGTGTATGTGTGTCTGTGTGTGCTAAATTCAAATCATGGTTCTGTGTACTGTAAAGCTTACCTGTAATCTCAAATTCAAGTTCTGTGGTGCTTTAAAAATAAGGAATTTCTTTTGTGCTTTTCCCTGGTCACTGAAATAATTCAGAAATGGATGGATTTCTTGAGATCATTGGGAAGTAAGATTGGGTCAGGGGCTGTCCAGCTGATTGACAGTTTTACACAAAAAATAGCCATTTACTTTGTAAAACAACTCCAAGATGCCTATTTGTATGCTTATTCTCATTTCTACTATGCATGATCCTGTCTTTTTTTAGAAGCAAAAATTGTGGCATAGTGACTAACTTGATACATATCACCATTGCATGCATTAAGTGAAAACCCTAATGCTAAAACAGCATGACAGCATGCAGCATACATGACATATTTGGCATATGTTAATTTTCCATGTATAGAGAATAAGAATGAAGCCTATTCCGTAATAAATGCTTAGCTACTGTGCTACCTTCACCATGTTAAACACAGCTAGTCAAAAGAACCCATTTTTACAGTAGGTATCAGTGCCTTTCGATACATTTAGTAGGGAGGGGAAGCCTACAAGATTTTGAAATGCCAAAGATATTTACATTTGAAAACAGCATATGCACTAGCTCCTTCCCCTAGCAAAGTTCCTAATAGTAAATGAATTCTAGGCCGTTCAGAGCCCCTATGATTGACAGTGTAAAGGCTTTGGAACCATTAGAATGTCAAAGAAAGACAGTGTCTTCCCTCCCATCCCCATATACAGTTTAGGGTTTTGTCAGATTTTCCATAATTAACCCTGATATTTGACGTTTAATATCTTGGCCATTCAAAATCACATTGGGCTGCTGCTGTTTGGCAGACAAGTATTCAGGCTGTATGTAAATTTTTTTTTTTTCAGGGAGGCAGCAAATGTCATTTTTACTTAAACATGGGATGCTTTTATTGGTTTTGCAAAAACAAAGCACAGGTTAATTCTAATGTTTGTTTGAAGTTGTATATTGGGTGAATATGGTGGCTGGTGGGTCTTATGGTACCCATTCTTAAAAAGAAATTCATAAAAATAGGGTTTTAGTATTTGATTATAAATAGTATTCTTTTCAAATATTTGTTGTAAGGAGGAAATCAACTGAAATGGTGTCTTTTTATCACAGGCAAGCACTTATCTACAAAAAAAGGGCATCAGTAAACATAATGCCCTATGCATTGAGGATCTGTGAAATTTCAAAAAACACACAAACTAGTTGAGAATTCATGTTAGGTAACAGGAATAAAACCCAGGTTATAGAATGACCACAGTGAAAGCCAGAGTTTATTTGTTTGTTTTTTGCATCTGGTTATTTTGGGGGGGCACGTGATTTGAAACATAATCTATTGAATATCCTGTGTTAGGAAGCTGTATTTTGTACTAGAGTTGTAATAGATATTGTAGATATCTATGGCATAGAATGTTAGAAACACAGATTAATAATTTGTTCCCTGGAAGAGAAATTAGGGTTAATCTGGTTTGACCAGTTCATACTTTGGATGAGAAGATGGTAACCCAAGCAATGAAATTGTCCAAAACCTATGATTACAAAGAAATAGAAAGGAGACTAGAGCTGTTATGTGGATGGGGAAATCAAGGATTTTCCAAGGGTGCTGCTATCCATGGGATTCTCCTTTACTATGGAAAGAGAGCTATATTCCCCATGCCTAGCATTCTTCCAGCATTCCACTAGCAGAACCCTGCCTACTTCTTCTGTCCAGAGTCACCATCCTTACATTTTTTTTTCTTGGTCTAAGTACCACTTTTCATGGAGATACACTGTATCTGCAACAATATTGGCCAAGGTGGGATCCTGAGGCAATTCCATGCTACAGTTCTCCTTGGTTCTTCCCTCTTATCCTTCCTATCAGCACCTGCCATGTGGTATTTTGAGGTCTTTGTCTTCACTTCTTCCCTTTTCTCATAAGAAACTGAATCTGAATTAGTTTTGACTCTGGAAAAAGCTAAATCCCAGATCATTTTATTCTTATTTCACTATTCTATCTGCAATACTAGGTTGTCTTTCTAAATATTTCATAATTGATATGCAACATTAGAGCCCTTCTCTTACTTGTTCCTTTCTTTATTGATCTGCATCTTAGTCATATTCAGCAGAATCTATTATATATCATTCTATACTTTAAACCAAAAACTTACACTACTATCCATCCAACTTATGCAACCATTTGTGATAAAGATACAATAGGATTTTATCAGTAAAACATTGAAGAAATATATTGTAGAAGTGAAGGAGCTATTATTTTAAAGACTTTATGGAAATGAAAATGATTGGATAACACACAAAGCAATGAAGATAGATAGCATTCCTCATCTTCAAGACCTCGAAATATATGAGATTTTATGCATGAGGGTGCTTTATTTAAAGGTAGGTGCAAACTCATTCACCTCTTAATAGACAGTTTCCTAAGCTAAATAAGTGAAGACATGATCATCTAGCAGATATCTTTCTGATGAAAACTTTATCACACTTAGCTTGGCCAGTAGGTGTTCAGGGTTCATATACAGAGCAAGGTACTGGGACTATCCTCAAAGTCTTTAAAATCATCAAGGTTTTGTCAAGGTTCATGAACTGTGGACATAGTTTATAACACTCCAGAGACATCTACATAACATGTTAGTGAACAAGTGAGTCTGTACAAATATTACAATAATTTCATAATATCAAAATGACTAAAGAGTAATGAAACCCAATCTTTTGAAATGAATTTTTCATTCCCACAAGAATTTTCTATTTGCAAGTTTTAAATGCTTGTAGGGCCATATATAAGATTTTACACCACATAAAGAGGAAAGCTAGTACTGGGATCTAGTTTTAAAAGAAAAAAATTCCTTTACCTCAGAATAGGTTTTTGTATAAGGTAATTAGAAGCATAGACTAAGTATGGTGGTAATGAGGGCATTCACCTGTAGTCCCAGCTATTAGGGGAGGAACTCTTGAATTTGGGATTTGAAGTAGCATTTAGCTACATCAGTCAGGTGTATGGACTAAATTCGAAGATGATCATAATGAATGGAGAGCTCCCTACTCCCCATAATTGCAGATTAATGCTTTGGAAAACTCTATTTTTCAGTTCTTCCCCTTATGTCAAACCATAATCAACCTGCTTATAACTTTTACCCATGGGTCAGAGTTCTACTATCTGGATTAAATTGGTGGAAGTTAAATCCTTCTACAAGATATGTATGTATTCAAACAAAAATAAGTGTTATGTCCCATCCCTCAATTTATTTTTTCTCTTTTCTAGTCTAAACATTCTCAACTTAATCAGGAAATCCTTGTATGATATGGTTCTGAGACCTTCCCCATCTCAGTCACCCATCTCTGAATAAACTCCAGTTTTTGAAAGTTTTAGCTAAAATAAATCAATTAAGTAATTAATCCTCAAACATATAAATGGATTCGTAACCTCATCAATGGGGGTATTTACTCCAACAATGAAGAAAAAACCCCAGGAATTTCTGCTCATTCTGTACAGCCTTCCCCTCCCCCCCCTTCCCTTATACTTCCTTAAGTTTTTCAAAAAGCACTTTTCCCATGTGCTAGAGGTCTTTCTCAAATCCTTCTCATATCCCAATGGAGCACATAGATGGTCCATTCATTTTCCTTCATTTCCTTACCAAGTAAATATTTCACCTTATTTTTGATTATGTATTTCTTTAATGGTATTCTTTATTATACTGTTTCTCTTTTGTAATTCTCTAGATTATATTGCAGCCTACTCAAACTCATAATCTCCATCTCTTACCCCTCCACAAACATACAAAGTTCTAAATGCTTACACTGACACTGTCCTTTGGGTGATACTGAACTTTAAGTGTTTGAAGACTTTGATGTTGCACACATCATCTCCACAAGAATATTGGTATTAAAATGCTGGGCTTTTTTTAAACAGAAAGAAACCAGAAATTATTAAAGAAATTTTGAAATTTCCCAGAGTTAAACTAGCTTTGTGTCTCCCTATTCAGTTCTGCGATGGCTCATTTTCAATTTGCAATATCTGTACAAAATCTATATACGGGCGTAAGAATGCTATATACCTTCCATATAGCTACATATCAGTTTGGACAGTAGAAATGATTCATCCACTTAGTTGTGATTTTTTTTTTTTTGCCTTTTTAACCAAACAAATGGATTAAACTTCTTAAAATGATTGTCGATCTCATTTAGAAGACTAAGCAGAGTCCATGGGTTAGCAAAATATTATTTGCAAAGAGCAATAATTGGAGGATTTCATCATCTATGACTAATCTTCCTCTATGTCTTGGCATATATGCTGCAGCTTTGAGATGACTATGTATTTTATAGAGACATACTCTACAAAGCTCTATGTTTTCTCTGTGACTTCACTGATGTAAATGTTCCTTCCAGCTACGTATATTACAACCCATCCAGGCCTATCCAACCTGTTTAACTCACAGTTGAATCTTCCTTTAGTTTACCTTAGTGGGTCTGCCCCTAAAACATTGAAAGCATTCTTTGCTTTCTATTACTATCAGGAAGACATTGATGAAATAGTAGTTATCCTTTGCATTTACTAGATAACCAATTCATCTTTTTTACTCATTTCTTTACTGATGTCTTTTTCTCCACATCTCCATAATATCTTGTTTTATTGTGTCAGATACCACTTATGCTCACCATATCTTTCTAGCTCTCTTTCATTGATTGTTTTTTTTTTTTATCAATTTCAATTAACTATTAGAGAAAACAAAAGCAAAATGTGATCTGAGGAGTTCTATTTTATTTCTGAAATTTGCTAAAATAGCCTATTCTTGTTGGTTAGTCTGAACCTAGGATAGTAATTCCTCTCAAAGCTTTTATTACCCTTTGAGGAATGAGGTCTAATTCTTCCATATAACAATTCTTCAGATACTTGAAGACCTTTATAAAGTACCGTATCCAAGCTAAAAATTCCCAATTCATTCAATCATTCCTTACATGGCAAAACTTTTAGTGCTCTATGAGTATCTAAGACTTTTCTATACCTCTCTAAATGTTGGTATCCGGAAAAACCTTTCCAACATTCATGTCATTCAGATGACCAACAGGAAAATATAAGGCATATCTAAGTGATAAGTAATTTGTTTTGGCTTGAACATGTGGATTTATTGGAATATAATCAATCTTTTATTCAACATATATTAAGTATATGCATTAATGGCTTTCCTTAATTTTTGTGATAAAGGTGTTTTTTTTTTAATGAAAAGTACTCTGCCAATGTGATCTTATAATTCCCACTAAATATTTAATATGTAGAAGTTGCCATGCTAGGCAGCATCGTGAAAAGTATCTACATGTATATAGTCACCACCTTAGGAGCTTACAGTTATGAAGATAAGATATGTGCACTTAGCTATTACATAAAATAGAATATAGGTTCCAAGTCCTTGAAAGAGATAATAACCAAGACATGACAGTTAAATTTGGGCAGAAATAATAACAAGTGAGGAATGGGGGAAGAAATTAATAGGATGAATAAAGGAAATAGCATTCCAAATGGGTTTTAAAGGATAGGCAAAATTTCAACAGGAAGAGGATCACATAAGAAGGGGAATATGAGGGCCAAGTTTCTGGAATAGAGAGATGAAAATAGTGAGAAATGAAGCTGGAAATATAGCTTTGGGTCACATTGTAGAGTTCTTTAAATTCTTGAATAATTAATATCTACTTTATTTGGTAGACAATGGAGAGTCATTCAAAGCTTGAATACTTGAGTAATTTTAAGTTTTGATTGAATATTAATCTAGTAGCAATATTTAGAATCAATTAGAGGATATAGAAATTGGATTAATTAGTAAGCTACTATAATAATAAAGACTTGAAATAAAGACCTCAACTAGAGTGAATCTCTTGGGATTTTAATGAAAAGGATAGATTGAAGTTTTATAGCAAAGGAAACTTTGTAGGCATTGGTGCATGATTAGATATATGTGGAGAAAAAGCAACAAAATTCAAGTGAGACTCTTTTTTTTCAACCATGGGGGCTATTATTAATAGAAATGCAGAAACCAGGAGAAGAAAAATTGTGTATAGGCATATAGAGTTTGAGTACCTGTAAGATGGGTATACTTCAAGGTTCTACTATATTTCTGCCTAGGAAAGTACTCTGATCATTGAAATAGATGCTAGGTCCTCTGCAGTTTAGAAGATGCCCTTGAAAGCTGTGGCCAAAAAAGGCATCCATCACCCCGCAATCAAACTGGTAATATGACCCTTGATATTATCTCTGCTCTGGCACTGCCAGCACCTTAATTCAAGCCCTCATCACCTCATGCCTGAACTGTTGTGAGAGTCTATTGGTTATTCTCCCCGCCACAAATACCTCCCTACTCTGATCCATCCTCCGCTTGTCAAAGTGACCTTCCTAAAGGGTAAGTCTGATCATGTCACCATCCTACTCTATAAGCTCCAGTACCCCCTACCACTTCTAATATCAAATATAAAATCCTGTTTGACATTCAAAGATGTTTAACGTCCTATAGACATACCTTTTCAGTCTTTTTATATGTTGCATCCCCACCCCCACACTAAATTAGTAATCCAGTGATACTGGCCTCCTTGTTGTTCTTTGAACAGGGCAATCCATCTCCAGACTCCCTTTAATTTCCCTAGTTATCCTTCATATCTAAAATGTTCTCTCTCCTCATCTCTGCCTTCTATTTTCCCTGTTTTCCCTTTTGTTCAAGCAAAAATATTACCTTCTACTTCTTTCCTGAGGCTCCTTACCTCTTGTGTTGATTATTTCCAATTTATCCCTTATAATTTTTCTTCCATTAGACTGTGAGCTCCATGAGAGCAAGGACAGTTGTATCAGCAAGCATACCAAGGATGGCTGCTAGCACAGGTTCTTAGATCTGCTTTTCTAAAGGAAAGCAACTCAAAATGGGTTAATAATTTCACTTTAATCAATCAAATATATATGATTTACCTAGTGCAGGGGGAAAAAGTCAGCAACCAGAGCTTCAGAGAATACAAACAGAAGTTAAAAGCAGAAGTTACAAGCAGACAAAGAAACAGATCAGCAGATGGGCTTCCAGTCATCTGACTATTACATCCATACCTAGTTAGTTACTGGAGAGGGAAGCACTGACATCTGGGTTTTCAAAGTTGGAGGGCTCAATGGCTGTCCAGAGTCTTGCCTGGCCAAATCACAACTCTTTCCAAAGTGAGCCCCAAAGCAAAACTTCACATCAGGGTATATATAGCCTTATTCTGGGTCAGAGAATGTCACAACCCTCTTGACCCAATCACAAAGTAATAAGTTGTGGGCATTCCTGAAAAAACAAGCATCCTGACACAGGCTCCATGTGACCACATTCAGCCTATTAGGGGGCAGAGTATATTTTCAAATCAGGGAAGGTTCTCAGAGTCACTTAAGCTTATCAAAGGGCCTAGGGGCAGGGAAGATCTTCAGATTCCCATTAACAGCAGTCTATTTCACATTTCTTTGTATCACTAGAGCCTACCATAGTTGCCAACACATAGAAGGTATTTAATAAATATTTTTATTGACTAAGTAATAAGATTGGCCTTGAGATGACAGACATCACTGGGCCCAGTTTGTTAGGATCTGCTAGAGGCAACGAATATTCCATTACTATAAAATTCTAAGAGCTCCAGGTTCTGTCCACACTATTATCAGCTAGGGGCACAGTGACTGGTACTTAGTTGGTGATAATCCCTCTGTTTTGGTCAGATCATATATAACACTAAGTGTACTATTTTAGGAAAACATATAGAGAAGCTTCTAAAGCATCAAAAGGAGGATGGTAGAAACTGATGAAGGCCTCAAGTTCATATCGTCTGAGGATCTGTTAAAGGATGTGGTGATGTTTAGATTGTAGAAAAGAAGACAAAGAGGAAAGGTGTATTCAAGAAGGCATCTCATATGGAAAGATGTGGTCTCTTAACAACAGAATAAAAGACAGTGGATGTTAGATGTAAAGAGGGGCCTTAAGGTCTCATGAAATGAATACTTTTACAATCAATATCTTTACAGCTTTAGATCTATCCAAAAGTAGGATAGGCTAAGAGGAGATAGATTTCACCTCACAAGAAGCATTAAAGCAAAGACTAGAAGGTATCCTGTCAGGAATGATGTAGTAGGAATTCTTGCCAACTCTGAGACACTATCACACACACATACACATCTGTGTGTGTGTTTGTATGTATATATATATGTGTGTGTGTGTGTGTGTGTGTGTGTGTATGTGTGTATGTATATGTATATGTATATATACACACATATATGTGTGTGTGTGTGTGTGTATATACATCTCTATGTGTTTCTATGTAGAATTGTAAATATATATGCATTTCTATATAGAAAGATGTACACAACTCCTTATATTTATAGAGAGCTTAGAAATTTATAATGTACTTTCCTTCATAAAAAATCTATAGTTTAATTCAATCTATCAAGGAACTGAGTTTTTTTTTTATCCCCAGTGGAAGAAGTCATTCCATGAAGTTCAGAGAGGACAAGTAACTTTTCCATGGCCATATAGTTAAAATCAGAAGTGAGATTGGCACTGAGGTCTTGAATTCAGATCCAACACTACATCATGCTGCCCTTCATGAGTTTGGTAATGCATTACAAATAGCAAATGTGCGTTTGCATATGCATGTTTATATGCAAATATGCATATACGTGTTTACATAGATGTTTATTACATACTTTAGAAATATGTTGTTTAACCCTTATTTAACCTCAAGTGCTTTGATATTAGTTAAATCTAGAAACCTGAGCTTCCAGATCATAAAGCATATGTATTCTGAATTTTAGTCTCCTACACTAACATTCCCACAGTACATCTAGTAGAAGGTCACATTTCTGAGACCATATGCAATAGATGTCAGAGAAGATGGGATCAAGAATACCTTCCCCTCTATGTCAGTTGTAAGGACCTTTTATCTCCCCATGTCATTCTCCCTGTGCCTCAAAGAAACCATATTTTCATTTCACCCGTGCACTCTCTACTCCTTGAAATACCATTAGATCATGCTAACCTTATGCTAAACTCAATTTAAAGCATCTGCATTTATTCCAGGTCAGTGTTTCCACAAAGTATATTCATTTGAGTGAATTTTAACTGTATATTTGTAGCAGCAAAGCTTCATTGCTGCCAATGTACTTTCCAGTTGTGAAGTGAGAGATCCACGTGTGATAGAGAGATTATACTTAAGGATTCACTACTTGTTGTGCATAGCTGGCATTTGGCATGCCATGTAGGGCAATATTTGCTCTGAAGGGCAGGCACTGCAGTGCTATAACACTACAATCAGTGAGAAGTATGATCCCTTTATCAGAACATGGTTAGCACAACATTTTCATTTTTTCTGTCTCAACCATCTGGACTTTTATCAAATCTGCTCCATGAAGGTTATATAAGTAAATATAAGCCTGGCAATTTGCAGCAAGCAGGTCGTGATTCCTGTCAATGTTTGGCTTATTATTCACCGCAATTGTGTTTGTCATTTCCTTTGTGTGTTAGGGTTACAGCCTGCAATTTCCACCAATCATGTTCATTATTTAAATGAGACAAATGGGCTGTTGTCAAGGAACGTGATCGGTGTGACATTATTATTCTGACCTAGTGTAAATGTCATGACCTGTCTTGGATTTCCAGCAGCAAGTGAAAGGAATCAGGCAGTCAAGGTGACAAGAGCCTATCCATAAATCAAGCATTTAGACATTATGATAAGTTTTATTAAAGAGCAAATGGATTTCTTGACATTATGCTTTTATACATACGAGTCACTAGATGTAAATGGAGCCAATTTTTTTTTTCTTTTTCAAAGAGATAAAACTGATTAGGCTTATGTGAACGGAAATAAAAATTCTACTCAATATACTGTAACTTAGCCCATGATTTTCTTTAAGGGCATGATGAGTCAGAACTTCCAAAATGTCCATTACGGAAGAAATACCTTGGGTTTTCAGTCATACGTGATGACAGATAACAGCTACCAGTAAAGTAGTTTAATTAACTTAAAACCTATTCACAGTTTATTTAGCACAAAAGTACAATTGATCATTTTGGATTTCAAAACTCTTATGTGACTATTGTTTTCTAGTTCATAAGTGAATTAAATGAAACAGTGGTAAAGATTTGAGGAGTTATTCCATCCACTTATGCTTAATCTAATGTATCCATGTACTTTCTAGAATTCTATTAACCACATGTTTTATATTATATTCTTTCTCCTTTTTTTTTACACAATAGATTTTTGGCATTATCCTTTTTTTTTCTCTAATGTGTGAAATGAAACATGTCCTAAAAATAGCTTGTCATTTGAAAGAATCCTATATTAATCTGTTTACATTATACAATATTTAATCATAAATTTCTGATGGGTCAGGACATTGTATCAATAAAAGTTGATGTGATTCCTGAGAAATAAACAAAGCAAAAATCAATTTTTATCTACAGTAGAAAAATTAATCTTCAAATGGTTCATAAAATACCTTACTAAAACAAAAAAATGGGTGAATATTTGAGAATTATGATCTAAAATTCCAAATCAGAGACTATGTAATCAAAAGGGCAAAAATAATCAAAGCAAATCATGGAATTAGGAAGTTCTCACCGTCCTCAGTGTGGAAGAGACATTTTTATTACCATGTGGCGGGAGAAAGTCTGCTATTTCCTTCATATCACAAACATAGGAACTTTCTTCACACCGTCACATGTAAGATGTCTAAATAAATTTAATGTTCATATAGGGGTTGCTAACCGTGTGTGTGTGTGTGTGTGTGTGTGTGTGTGTGTGTGTGTGTAAAAGAGAGAGAGAGAGAGAGAGAGAGAGAGAGAGAGAGAGATAGAG
>CM053580.1:258240014-258258043 GCA_028627135.1 Pseudochirops cupreus
TATCTATCTATCTATCTATCTATCTATATACATATATGCAATTATTATTATTATTATCATTGACTACATCCAACTGGAACTTGAGATATACAGGCACTGTGGTTGGGAGATCTATCCTGCGCTACCGAAAAGTGACATAGGAGAGAATAGATTGGGGAGGGGTGACACACTGGGATGGATGCTTTGGGGCGGTGGGTGGGGGAAAGAGGGGGAGAAAATTTGTAACTCAAAATCTTGTGGAAATGAATGTGCAAACTAAAATAAAATTTAAAGAAAAAAAAAGAATTGAAGATCAGACTATGGTTTGCTTGTCAATTATTTCTCTCCTACCCCACCCCTCAAAATTGATTTCAGAATGCAAAATGCTTCCTTAAACGCATGTTCAGATTAGACCATATTTGCCTGGCAATTCTTTATGATTGGGAATCTTGAAACATGGCTCTATCTGAAAAAGAGGAAATTGCAGGTGACTCAAAGAGCATTGGTAAATTACATGGATAGAGACATTATATACTTCCAATGATGTTCTACCTGCAAAAAGTGGTTATCATTAGAAAAATACCGTTACAAGAAATATATAATAATATTGTCCAACATGCTTCTTTTCATTACTCTTGAAGTCATCTATGTTTTCCAATTTTTGGAAACTATGGTGTACCAAGATGCTCACACATGAAGAATAAATAGGTAAATCTGTAGCTTAGAATCTATGTTGTTTAATTCCAACACAGCCAAAAAATTATATTAGATGAGAAGATGTGGAGGGATTTTGGTAGAGTTTGATAAATGTAATAAAAACATTGATGAGATCATGGAGCCCTTGAAATATTTAGGTACCCTGTTGGATTCTTGGGTTAAAGTCTTTATGTCCTTTTTTATTGCTTAAGTGAGAACAGACTCCCACCTTCCAATCATACATTTCCTGAATGATATCTCTTATACCACTTCTTCTGTCTCTAAGGATCACAAATGCCATCTCATAGCCATACATCCTTTGGTTCCCCTTACAATGTGATACATGAATTTTACAAAGAGTACAAAGTCTTATGCAATTAAATACAGGAGAGATTACTTCCAACTCCATGCAGATTAAGGAAGATTTCACCAGTCACTTCACAATACCAGGCAAAATTATATTGCCACCTACCTGCATATAACTAGAAGACAATGTTAACCCATGAAGACATCCTTAAGTAGGTTTTTTAATCTCTCTTCATGAAAACAATGTTTTTGACATTCCATTGGAAAGAAAGGCAAGACAGATCCCCCCTTTTTACTTTCCCTCTTCTTTCCTCTTATTTTATTTGCAAACCACACCAACCCTAATGAGTATGAAAGAAGTATCTAAAATCCTGATAGGCTGCTTTGGTGTGTAAATATTTGCTACAAATTAGTAGAGCAAGGAATAGTTTACCTGTCAGATCTATGTAGAATGGAAGAATTTATAACCAAACAAAATTAAGGGAGCATTATAAAATGCAAAATGGATAATTTTTATTGCATTAATTTTTTCAAAAAAATTGCTCAAACATAACCAATACAACCAAGATTAGAAGGAAAGCAGAAAGCTGGGAAACAATTTTTACAGCTGCTGTTTCTGATAAAGGCCTCATTTCCCAAATATATAGAGAACTGAGTCAAATTTATAGGAATACAAGTCATTTCCCAATTGATAAATGGCCAAAGGATAGAAACAAGTAGTTTTTAGAGGAAAAAATTAAAGTTATCTATAGTCATATGGAAAAAAAAAATCTAAATCACTATCAATTGGAGAAATTCAATTAAAACAGTTCTGAGGTACTACTTCATACATATCAGATTGCCTAATATGAAAGAAAAGGAAAATGATAGGTGTCTAATAAGATTTGGAGAAATTGGAACACTAAGACATTGTCAGTGGAGTTGTGAACTGATCCAACCATTGCGGAGAGCAATTTGTAACTATGCCTACAGGGCTATAAAATGTGCATATCCTTTTACTCAGCAATACCACTTCTAGGTCTGTATCGTAAAGAGATCATAAAAAGGGGGTAAAAGATCAATATATCCAAAACTACACCTAGCAGTTTTTTTTATGGTGTCAAAGAATTGGAAATTGAAGGGATGTCCATCAGTTGGGGAATGACTGGACAAGTTGTGGTATATGAATGTAATGGGATACTACTATGCTGTAAGAAAGGAAGAGCAGATGGATTTTAGAAAAACTTAAAAAGCTTTTTCAGATGCTGAGTGAAATGAGCAGAATCATGAAAACACTGTACACAGCAACAGCAACATTGTGCAACGTTTAACTGTGATAGACTTAGCTCTTCCCAGCAATACGATGATCCAAGACAATTCCAAAAGACTCATGACAGAAAATGCTAACCACGTTCAGAGAAAGAACTGCGGAGTCTGAATGCAGACTGAGTCATACTACTTTCACTTTTGTTGGTTTTTGCTTTTCTTTTCATTCTTTCTCACGTTTTTTATCTTTTGTTCTGATTCTTATTTTACAATGTGACTAATATGGAAATATGTTTAACATGATTGTATAGACATGACCTATATCAGGCTGCTTGCCCTTTTGGGAAGGAGGGGGTAGAGAAGGAGAGAGATAAATTTGGACCTCAAAATCTTACAAAAATGAACGTTGAAAATTATCTTTACATGTAATTGGAAAAAAATGAAATACTTTTAGGAATATAAGTGATAGATAGATAAATATATACAAGCAAATAAATAAATGTCTTCTATCCTGTGAAGGTCATGGGAAACCTTCCTTAAAATAAGCTTATTTTGTAAGTTATAATAATTTATTTTGTCTATTATAAATACTCAAATTAACTATAAGGAACATGTGAGGAAAGCTACTATCTGCATCCAGAGAAAGAACTGATAAATAGAAGTATGTATAGGACAATACATATATGTGTGTGTATCTATGTATGTATATGGATACACATATATGTGTGTATATATATAGACATGTATGTGTGTGTGTGTATATATATATACATACATATATATACATACATATATACATATATATATATATATATATAGATATATATATATCATTTTTTCCAACTTCAGACATCTCTAGGGTGGACAGCAGTAGAGAGAGAAGAAAAAAATAAATTTATATGTTTTTTTGTATATTTGAAGGGAATATCAAGTTGTGCAAAGTTGATTTCCAGTTTCATGTGTTTTTTATTGTACTATGTTATGGAAAGGCTTGTTTTATTCTATAAATTAAAACTTATAAAAATTATGTGAATAAATAAAAAGAAATAAACTTACAACAATTAGACAGTAAAAAGCTTAATATTGGGACCCTTGGGTGGGGGAATATATGTTGTTTTTTTTCTCTTATATGGCAAAGTAATGTGTAGTGTGAATTTTGATGTACTAATGTGCAGTAAAAATGAACCGGAAATCTTGTCATTGGACAGGAGAGTCTATGATTGCCTAAGTCTGGCTGGCATCTGGTCAGTACCACCTCCAACTTCAGTAGCCAAGTCGTAGTTCTTAAATCTGTGTCTGAACTGTTTTAAGCATTCTTTTACTCTGCAGACAAAGGAATGATTCTTTCACTTCAGTAACAAATGAACAAAGTATGATGCATTTGCATCTAATTCCTCTCCATGGAGTCAGTATGATAAATAAAGACAGATCTTAAAGTTCTCCCCTGGGATTCATCTTTTCAGAAAGTTTCACTTACTATTACACTTTTTTTTTTTTTATTGTGTAGCATAAAAGTATTCAGAAAGCACATTGCCAATTGCAGGTGAAATGGTCTAAGTAGTGATGACAGGTAAGGATAGATGAATGAAGGTGAAGAATCTATAAAACTGGAACACAGTGCCTGTGGATTTGGCACTGAAATGAATTGTTTAAAGAATGCAAGAAGGGACTTACAGGATGTGATTTTTAGCCTACAGAAACTCCAGGGTATAAAAACAAAATGAATGTCATAGATAGTTCAATTACCCCCCTTTCCAACATGTCATTTTTCCCCCTCTTCCATTTGTCTTCCAATCATCAGATGCAATATGATCTGCATTGGACTTCCTTTCTTCCTTCACAAGTATGGATCCATGTGTAGCCTGTTACCTTGGCTTATCTGAGCTACCCCTTCCCTTTGTCTTCAACATTTTCAGGAAAGATCTAGCCAGTCATTTTCTTTTCTGAAATCCTCTGTCCAGGTGTTGGCCTGCTGCTGCTTTGACCAAAAATTCAAGTAGTTTTTTTTTTTAATCCTGCCTTCTGAAGAACATCTGTTTTAGTTCTATAATTGTGCTCATATATTCCATCACAAAAGCTGTGCCAGTTTTTTTTTAAAATTCAACTGTACTTTGGATACTCAGTGAATGCATTTTCTTTTTGAGTCAATAGTATAATATTTGTACTTTACAACATATAACAAAAATATTTTTTTCTTCCTTTAAAAATTTTTTTTGAATCATATGTTGTAGTTTAAATTGGCATCCAGACAAGGCACATGGAAGAAATGTCTTTTGGGACCCAGAAAATTTTAAATGCTTCAGAGGTCCCTATAATATGAAGATGATGTGGAAATTCCAATTTGTAAGCCCACCTCACTTAACTGCCCACAAGTCATTGCTTCTTATGTTGTGGAATGAAATTTGCCCTTCCTCAGGCATTTATGCCCCAGAGTTAAGAGGTCCAAGAATTAATTACTTCCAACAATAATACTGGTGATGGGAGAAAAGAGAATTGCTTAATTTTGCTAATTTAACTGTTAGATCTGACTTTGAGGCATGATTAGAATGAAAGCACAACAAGGGTGATTGCCCCTCTTTCCCTTCCAGTATATACCATGACTCTAAACCCTAATACCCTGATAACCTACAAAAGCTAATTTAAAATACTAGATCCGTTAAATTCCTCTCCTTTAACTAAAAAAAATAACCTATACCATGAAATACATATATTTCAGTTTCATTATATGTTAAATAGGCTCTGCAGGTTTATTTAGGATGCTAAAAATTGTAACACTATCTTATGTTGAGTAGTTGGCATTGATATTTGCAGCCAAAGCAATAACTAGGGTTGGCCTACTAGTGCTTTGACCCATTACAAGAAACTTAGAGGAATCAGCAGCAAAGCTTCCTACCCTGACCAGCAAAACTTTTGTTCTAGGATGTGGTTCTTCCCCTTTTCTCTTTCTTGGAATGGAATTCCTTCTCTCTGGTAGTCTCTCTTCTGGCCCTAATCTAATCTACCCATATCCACAGTGGCATCTAATCCTTCAGTTGACTAGTAAACTCTTGGTATTCAAGAGATAATTCTACAAACATCATTCTACATGCCATAGTCCAAGCAAACCTGCCTCCCCATTTGCTAATTGTGCAAAAATTGCTGGTTATGACTGAATAAGAATATAGTTTGTTTTTTTTGTCACCAAATATGGGGATAAAGTAACATGACAACTTGGAGGAACATTTCCCTCCGAGGGTGAGAAATATCCAATGTTATATAAATTAAAAGTTTTTATATGCTAGAGAATCTTAAACTGAAGAATGCTTATATTATCTTTTGGATACATTTAATATATTTTTGAAAGATTTGAATGGTTCAAATAAACTGTATTTTATTTTAATAAATTCAATCCATAATTCCAGTACATTATTTATATGTGTGCATATATATGTATATTTGTACATATATATATATTTATATATAGCTAAATATTTTATATATCCCTTATAGTTTTATATTTTCTTCTAGATTTGAAAGCATCTAGATAAGGAATCAAGTGAATCACCTTTACCATACTTCCAATCCAGGTCACCTTGATCCTACTCCTGACTTTCTTGCAAATTTTTCTCTGCCTGGTCTGATGCTAAATCCCTACCTCTACTCTTGCCAGAGGAATTCTTCACTGTTCTCAGGCATACTCTCTTCCCAAACATAGCAGGCCAGGTCTGTTGGGGTTCCCCATATTAAAGGGCAGATACAGTAAATGTACACTTGGGATTTCTAGGCCTTTTCATTTCCCTTGTAGCATTTTTTCCCACTCCAATTAGATACTGAGCTTCATGAGAATTATTGGCACATATTGCTTTCTTAATTTTGTCTTAGGCATTTAGTACAGAGTTTGACAAATGCTAAACATATCATTAATGCTTTTTCACTTCTTTTTTTTATCAACAAAGGTGATATGTATACCATCTATGCCATCATCAGAGTCATTGATAATTATTATGTTACTGAATAGGTTAATAGCCAGATTTTTTGAAATCTCTACAAAATAACTTCCTCAACACAGACAATGACCCATTAATACTACCCTTTGGAATGAATCATTTAACCAGTTCTGGATTCACTTTTAATGGAGGGTCATGGAAAGGCAGAAGTGACAACTTATTTGTTCCTTGCCCCATAACATCACTCTAAGATTTTTCAAAGAACTTTAAAGGAATTTCATCAACTATATGACAGTTGCTTTAGTTCCCTGGGATGTATTTTACTTATGTTAAATGACTGAAATATCTTGAAGTTAATGAGATATTCAGATTGGTCCATTTGGACAGTCTGCTTTAAGAATTCATCCTTTGTCTTATTAAACTTATTGAATTTTACTTACCAATAACAACAATAAAAGAAAACATAACAAAATAGAATGGATTTAATATTAATCAATAGAAATTACATATTGTTTAGATATTGATAACAATTCCATAACTATATGTGTTCTAAAAATACAGTGAAAAGGATTCCCAGGTAGGACCACCCTTGCTTTCATGTTTCTGTAGATGTTAACATCTATTCCAGGGATGGGGAACTTGTGGTCTCAAGGGGACATATGGCACTCTAGGTCTTCAAATGTAGTCCTTTGACTTAATTTGAACTTCACAGAACAAATTCCCTTAAGAAAAGACCAAAGGTTCCCCGCTCATGATCTAGTCTGTACATATCTGTAATGCCATGCACAACAGCTTCCCAAAAGAATGCAACTGTGAATAGCTTTTAAGGTTCTGATTACACAGTATAGTGAACACTCCATTTATCCCATAACAAATCTAGGCAAACCTTCACAACAAATCACAACATAATATTCACAACATTACATTGTATCACAGAAAATCACAATATAGTGTTCACAACAGTTTAATATTAGAATGGTCACATAGTTTTCACCAAAGTGGTCACAGTATTTAGAACAAAGAACAAAGGAACAATCATCTGGTGTCCCTAAGGGGGAAATCCTCCTTACTTTATTAGTCAATCATTTCACAATACAGGTCAGTCTTCATGGGGCAATTATAGATTAACTTAATTGATCACTTATCTAGCAATCAGTCACTAAGTATCATTAATCACTAAATATAATCATTAGAAAATTTCACAAGCCCCCACAATACAGCCTGCCACAGGAGAGACAGGCCCTGCCAACACAGCTCAGCATGTGCTGAGAGGCCCCTGGATGAGGCCTGTTGATCCACCAACCACAAGGGCCATTTTGAGGCCTATTACCATAGGGCAGGGATCAGACAGAGCTGGGTAAGAGACAAAGGCAGGGCCTGTGGCACAGGCAGCAACTACTCCCAGGATTACCTATCTACAGCCTGAAAATTTGAAAAACCCCTATCTGAACTTTCAGGGACCAAGATGGCAAAGTAAACCCCGGCTGCTCCAATCCCTGCCTCTGACCTGAAAAAAAAACAGTAATTATTGCCCCAGAGGAAAATTTTAAGCAGTAAAAGCTTAGGAACCCTGGAGGAAGGGTGTGGCTAAGGTCCTGCCTCAAAATGGGAAGAAAGCAGGCTACTAAGACAAAGACAAAGACTCTGGAATCCTCTTAAGGTGAGAGGGAGGAATCGAACTCAGAAGGAGAGAATATTGACTCCATATCCATAGCTGAAGCCTTAACAGGGACTATGACCGGGTCTCAGACATAGAAAACATTCTGAGATGAGCTCAAAAACAACTTTGAAATCCAGCTTAGAGAGGTAGAAGATAAAATCAACACCTCTAATAAAAACAAAATTGTGAAATTAGAAAAAAAAATTACAATGAAGAGAACAGCTCCTTAAAAAGCAAAATGTGTGAACTAAAAATGAAATCTGATCATATGGAAAAGGAGCTTCAAAAACTAACTGAGGAGAATAATTCACTAAAAACTAGAATCAACTAAATTGAAGGCAATGACTCTATGGGCAACCAAGAATCAGTCAAACAAAACATCAAGACAGAAAAATTAGAAAAAGAGGTAAAATATCTCAATGGAAAAATAAACTGGAAAACAGATCCAGGAGAGCCAATCTGAGAATCATTGGTCTACCAGAAAATTATGCTGAAAAAATGAGTCTGGACAATATCTTCTAAGAGCTCATTAAGGAAAACTGTCCTGAGATCCTAGAACCAGAAGGTAAAATAGAAATCGGGAGAATCTACCAAACACCTCCAGAAAGAGATCCCAAACTGAAAAGTCCAAGAAAGGTTGAGGCCAAACCTCAGAACTATCAGGTAAAGGAGAAAATACTACAAGTGGCCAGAAAGAAACAATTCAGATATCGTAGAACTACAGTGAGGATAGCACAAGATCTGGCAGCCTCAATGTTGAAAGATCACAGGAACTGGAATATGATTTTTTGCAAGGCAAAAGAGTTTGGGCTGCAACCAAGGATCACCTATTCAGTGAGACTGAGCATAATCTACCAGGAAAGGAGATGGACATTCAGTGACACAACAGAATTCCAGACCTTCTTGATGGAAAAGCCAGAGCTCAATGGAAAATTCAACCTCCAATTATAAGGCCCAAGCGAGACATAGAAAGGTAAATAAGGAGAAAAACACCCACACATAACTTGTTATTTAACAAGAGCAAACTGTTTACATCCCCATAGGGGAAGCTGATACCTGTTAATATCATGAACTCTATACCTATGGCAACATCTAAAAGGGATATCAATAGATAGAGGGTATGGACATAAATTATGCAAATGATAAAAATCCTTATTAAGGGACTGCAATGGAAGAAGAAGAAAGAATGAAGCAGAAAGGGGTAAACTGTGCTACACAAAGAGGCATAAAACAATATAGTAGAGTGAAAGAATGGAGGGAGGTGACCATTATATGAGCTTTTCCCTCATTGGTTCTGGTGCAAGGAGGGAATAACACAACCAGTTAAATATGGGACTCTATTAAGAAGAGACATAAAACTCATCATAATAGAGGGAAAGAGGGGAGGGAGAGAAGCACTGCATGGGATCTATTCTTGTCAATCTTGGTTTGAAGAAGAAATAACATACAACATTGAGTATAAAAATCAATCATATCCTACAGGCAGTAGGAGGGAGGAAGGGCAACGAAAGGGGGAGGGTTAGAAGGTAGGGAAGAAGTAGTAAGGGAGAAGGGTAGGAAAAGGGAGGGGGGCAGATAAGAAAGGAATACTGAGGGAGGCAGCAGTCAAAAGAAAAACTCTTAAGAAGGGGAAGGGAGAAAGGGAAAAAATAAAAAACAAAAACAGAGGAGGGACTAGGATGGAGGGAAAGACACAGATAGTAATCATAACTGTGAATGTGAATGGGATGAACTCTCCCATAAAACAGGGCAGATAGTAGAATGGATTAAAAACAATAATCCTACAATATGATATTTACAAGAAACACATCTGAAACAGGGGGATACACACAGGTTAAAGGTAAAAGGCTGGAGTAAAATATTTCATGCCTCAGTTAAAGTAAAAAAGCAGGGGTAGCAATCCTTATCTCTGACAAAGCAAAAGCAAAAATAGATCTAATTAAAAGAGATAAGGGAGGAAACTATATTCTGCTAAAAGGCATCATCAAAAATGAGGCAATATCATTATTAAACATTTATGCCCCAAGTGGTACAGCATCTATATTCCTAAAGGAGAAATTAAGGATACTAGAGGAAGGAAAAGATACCAAAACTACACTAGTGAGGGACTTCAATCTCCCCCTCTCTGAGACTGATAAATCTAACCTCAAAATAAACAAGAAAGAAGTAAAGGAGGTAAATAGAATCTTAGAGAAGTTAGATATGGTAGACCTCTGGAGAAAACTGAATGGAGATAAAAAGGAATATACCTTCTTCTCAGTGGTTCATGGCATGTACACAAAAATTAACCACATGCTAGGGAATAAAAACCTTACAATTCAGTGCAGAAAGGCAGAAATATTACATGCATCTTTCTCAGGTCATGATGCAATAAAAATTATATGTAATAAAGGGCCAAGAAAGGATGGAGAAAAAAATTAATTGGAAACTAAATAACAATCCTAAAGAATGAGTGGGTCAAATAAGAAATTATAGAAACAATCAGCAACTTCATTCAAGAGAATGACAATAATGAGACAATACACCAAAACTTGTGGGATGCAGCAAAAGCAGTCCTTAGGGGAAGTTTTATATCCCTGAATGTATACATGAATAAATTAGAGAAAACAGAGATCAATGATTTGGGTAGGCAATTGAAAAAGCTAGAAAAAGAACTAACTGAAAATCCCCCATTAAATACTAAATTAGAAATAATGAGAACCAAAGGAGAGATTAACAAAATTGAATTCAAGAAAACTATTGAATTAATAAACAAAACTAGGAGTTGGTATTATGAAAAAGCCAATAAAATTGATAGATCTTTAGCCAAGGTGATAAAAAAAAGAAAGAAGAAAACCAAATTATGAATATCAAAATTGAAAACAGTGAATCCACCTCCAATGAAGAGGAAATTAAAACAATAATTAGGAATAATTTTGCCCAATTGTATGCACATAAATCTGACATTCTTAGTGAAATGGATGAATATTTACAAAAATACAGGTTGCCTAGACTAACTGAAGAGGAAGTAAACTACTTAAATAACCCCATCTCAGAAAAAGAAATTGAACAAGCCTTCAATGAACTCCCTTGGAAAAAATCTCCAGGACCAGACGGCTTTACTAGTGAATTCTGCCACACATTTAAAGAACAATCAACTCCAATACTTTACAAACTATTCAGGAAAATTGGAGAAGAAGGAGTCCTACCAAATTGTTTTTATGAGACAAATATGGTATTGATACCTAAATCAGGAAGAGGCAAAACAGAGAAAGAAAATTACAGACCAAGTTTTCTTATGAATATAGAGGCAAAAATTCTAAATAAAATATTAGCAAAAAGACTATAGCAAATCATCATGAGGATAATACACTTTGATCAGGCAGGATTTATTCCAGGGATGCAAGGGTAGTTCAATATCAGGAAAACTGTCAGTATAATTGATCACATCAACAACAAAACTAGCAGAAACAATATGATTATCTCAATAGATGCAGAAAAATGCTTTTGACAAAATACAACATCCATTCCTACTAAAAACACTAGAAAGTACAGGAATAAATGGAGTTTTCCTTAGAATAATAGGTAGCATCTATTTAAAGCCATCAGCAAGTATTATATGTAATGGGGCTAAACTAGAAGCATTTCCAATAAGATCAGGGGTGAAACAAGGGTGTCCATTATGACCCCTCTTATTCATTCTGGTACTAGAAATGTTAGCAATAACAATTAGAGAAGGAAAAGAAATCAAATTAGGCAAAGAAGAGACTAAGCTATCACTCTTTGTAGATGATATGATGATATACCTGGAAAATCCTAGAGAATCAAGTAAGAAACTTCTTGAGACAATAAATAAATTTAGCAAAGTTGTAGGACATAAAATAAACCCACATAAATCCTCAGCATTCCAATATATTTCCAATGAAGTCCAACAGCAAGAGCCAGTAAGAGAAATTGCATTTAAAGTTACTACAGACATTATAAAGTATTTGGGAATCTACCTGACAAAACAAACCCAGTACCTATATGAACACAATTACAAAACAATTTTCACACACATAAAATCATATCTAACTAATTGGAAAAACATCAATTGCTTGTGGCTGGGTTGAGCTAATATAATAAAAAAGACAATTTTACCAAAATTAAATTACATATTTAGTGCCATACCAATCAATCTACCAAAAAGTTACTTTATAGAGCTAAAAAAAAAAAAATAGTGACAAAATTCATTCGGAATAACAAAAGGTCCAGAATATAAAGGCAATTAATGAAAAGAAATGCTAGGGAAGGTGGCCTAGCCATATCAGATTTTAATCTCTATTATAAAGCAGCAGTCATCAAAACTACTTGGTACTGGCTGAGGAATAGAGTAGTAGATCAATGAAATAGATTGGGTGCAAAAGACACAGTAGTCAATGATTATAGTAATATGTATATATATATATACACACACACTATTTGATAAGCCCAAAGACCCCAGTTTTTGGGATAAAAGCTCACTATTTGACAAAAATTGCTGGGAAAACTGGAATATAGTATGGCAGAAACTGGGCACAGACCATCATCTAATGCTGTACACCAAAATCAAGTCTTAATGGGTACATGATCTATGTATAAAGGCAGATATTGTAAATAATCCAACTAAGCAAGGAATAGTTTAAATGTCAGATTTATGGAGTAGGGAAGACTTCATGACCAAAGAAGAGTTAGAGAGCATTATACAATGCAAAATGGATAATCTTGAGTACGTTAAATTGAAAAGTTTCTGTACAAACAAAGCCAATGTAAACAAAATTAAGAGAGAAGTGGGAAACTGGAAAAGAATCTTTACAACCAGTGCCTCTGATAAAGGCCTCATTTCTAAAATATACAGGGAATTAAGTAAAATCTATAAGAAAATAAGTCATTCACCAATTGACAAATGGTCAAAGGATATGAACCGGCAATTTTCAGAGGTAGAAATTAAAGATATCTATAAGCATATGAAAAAATGTTCTAAATCACTATTGATTTGAGGAATGCAAATCAAAACACCAGTCCTATTGGCTAAGATGACAAAACAGGAAAATGATAAATGCTAGAAAAGATGTGGAAAAATTGGAGCACTAATGCATTGTTGGTGGAGCTATGAACTGATACAACCATTCTGGAGAGCAATGTGGAACTATGCCCAAAGGGCTATAAATAATTGCATACCCTTTGATCCCGTAATAGCACTTCTGGTGTTGTATCCCAAAGAGATCATAGAAGTGGCAGAAAGATCCATAGGTACAAAAATATTTATTGTAGCTCTCTTTGTGGTGGCAAAAAACTGGAAATTAAGGAGATATCCATCAATTAGGGAATGGCTAAACAAGCTGTGGTATATGAATGTAATGGAATACTGTTGTGCTATAAGAAATGTGGAGGAGATGGACTTCATATTTACTTGTAGAGGCTTATACAAACTGATGCTAAATGAGAAGAGCAGAACCAGGAAAAATCTGTACACAATCACAGACATATTGTATGTGTGATGACCAAACTTGATAAACTGGACTTTTCTCAGCGATGCATGGTTGTAAGACAACTCTACAAGTCTCAAGATGGATGGAGATATCTACATTCAGAGCAATATCTAGAAAGAACAGAGTTTAAATGGAGACTGAAGCAATCTACATGCTATTGTTCTTTTCCATGTTTGGATTTGTTTCTTTTTTCCCATTGTTCACTCCGTCAGTTACAACCCTTCTATACAACCAGACCAATGTCCAATGTGAAAGTATCTGCAGATCTTATACTTGATTGCATACCGCCGAGGAGGGAGTGGAGGGAGATGGAAGAATATTTGAAACTCAAGGGATTCTGGAACAGAATCTTGTAAACTAAAAGTAAATAAACAAATCAATTTAAAAAAAAAGAAAATTACATAAACTCTCCATGTTTGGGAAGAGAGAGTGTGCCTGAGAACAGTGAAGAATTCCTCTGGCAAAAGTAGAGATAGGATTTTACAAGTCAAATTAGTGAGTTAGAAGAAAAACTGAAAATGAAAATTCCTTAAAAATACAATTGACAAAATGGAAAAAAAAATGTACACTAAAGAAAACAAGTCCTTAGAAAGTAGGATTGGCTAAATGGAAAATTAAACAAAAGAATGAAAAAAAATAAAAGAAAACATAAAGTATCTCATTGGAAAAACAACTGACCTGGAAAGCATATCGAGGAGAGATAATTTAAGAATTATTGGTCTACCTGAAAGCCAAGATGAAAAAGGAGCCTGGACAGCATTTTCCAAGGAATCATCAAGGAGGACTGCCTGAGGTCCTATAACCAGAGTGCAAAATAGTCATCAGAAGAATTCACTGATCACCTCCTGAGAGATCAAATTGAAAATTTCAAGACATATTATAGCCAAATTCAAGAATTATCAGGTCAAAGAGAAAATACTTCAGTCAGCCAGAAAGACTATTCAAATACCATGAAACCATAGTCAAGATCACACAGAATTTTGCAGCTTCTACATTAAAAGATCAGAGGGGGATAGAATAATATATTCCATGAGGCAAAAGAGCTTAGATTACAACCAAGGATCAACTACCCAGAAAAATTGAGCATAATCTTTCAGTAAAGAAGATGGATATTAAATTAAATAGGGAATTTCCAGGCCTTCTTGATGAAAAGAGCAGTGCTAAATGGAAAATTTGATTTTCAAATGCAAGACTCAAGAGAGGCATAAAAAGGTAAACAGTAAAGGAAAAATGTTTTTTGATAAGGATAAACTGTTTACATCCCTATATGGAAAAATGATACTTGTAAATCTTGAGAACTGTATCTTTATTATGACATTTAAAGGGGATATACATAGACAAAGGGTATAAATTAACTGATTTTGATTATTAAAAATAAGACTAATTAAAGGGTAAAAAGAGATGGTAATGAGAGGAGAGCAAAGAAGGAGTCAGAAAAGGATAAATTACTTCACATTAAGAGGCACAAAATAATATTACAGTAGAGGCAAAGAAGGGAAAGATATAAGCATTGTTTGAACTTTACTCTCATTAGATTTGATTCAATGAGGGAATAACATACTCAGGTATAGAAATCTAAATTTATAGGCAGTAGGAGGGGAAAGATGAAAGAAAAAGGAGGAGTGGTCAAAAGGGAGGGAAGAAGAAGTAAGGCAAAAGGGAAAGAAAAGGAAGAGGGCTGATAAAAAGGAGGAAAGATTGAAGAAAGTGGTGACCAAAATCAGGAGGGATAGGGAGAATGGGAAAAGATAGGGAGAAGCATAAATGGGAGGGGGGATAGAATACAGAGAAAGACACAGATACTAATCATAATTGTGAATATGACTGGGTTGAACTCTCCCATAAAACAGAAGCAGATAGAAGAGTGGACTAAAAACCATAATCCTACAATATGCTGGGTACAAGAAACACCTTTGAAATGGGGATACAAATAGGGAAAAGGTAAAAAAGGTGGAGTAGAATCTATTATGCTTAAGCTGAAGTAAAAAAAAAAAGGAGGACTAGCAATCCTAATCTCAGACAAAGCAAAAGCAAAACTAGATCCAATTAAAAGAGATAAGGAAGGGAACTATATTCTGCTAAAAGGCTTGATAGACAATGAAATAATATCATTACTAAATATATATGCACCAAATGGTATAGTATCCAAATTTTTGGAGGAGATAGTAAAGGAGCTACAGTAAGAAATGGACTGCAAAACTATACTAATGGTGGACCTCAATCTCCCCCTCTCTGAACTAGATAAATATAACCACAAAAGAGACGAGAAAGAATTAAGGAGGTGGATACAATTTTTGAAAAGGTATACAGTAGGGGGAAGCTAGGTGGCACAGTGAATAGATCACCAGCCCTGGAGTCAGGAGGACTTGATTTTAAATCCAGCCTCAGACACTTTACACACTTACTAGGTATGTTACCTTGGGCAAGTCACTTAACCATAATTGCTGTCACTTCCCCTCAAAAAAAAAAAGACCAAAAAAAAAAAAAAGCAAAGGTAAGTAGTAGACCTCTGGTGAAAACTGAATGTTAACAAAAAGGAATATACCTTTTTCTCAGGGATAGATGGCACCTACACAAAATTTGATCACATACTAGGGCATAAAAACCTCACAATCCAATGTAGAAATGTAGAAATAGTAAATGCATCCTTTTCAGATCATGATGCAATAAAAACTATATGGAATAAAGGGTCATTGAAAGATAGACTAAAAATCAATTGGAAACAACATAACCAAGTCCTAAAGAATGAGTAGGTTAAGCAACAAATCATAGAAACTATCAATAACTTCATCCACAAGAATGACAATAATGGCACAACATACCAAACCTTATGGAATGCTGTGAAAGTGGTTCTTAGGAAAAGTTTTAAGTCTCTGAATGCTTACATGAATACATTGAAGAAAGAGGAGATCAATGTATTGGGCAAGCAGCTAAAAAAATTTAGAAAAAGAAAGAATTAAAAATATCTAATTAAATACCAAATTAGGAATTTTGAAAACCAAAGAGAGATTAATAAAACTGAAATTAAGAGTACTGTTGAATGAATAAATAAATCTAAGAGCTGGTTTTATGGGGGGAAATGTTAAATAGATAAACCTTTTGTTAATTTGGTTTTAAAAAAAGAGAAAAAAACCAAATTACCAATATCAAAAAATGAAAAGGGTGAATTCACTACCAAGGAAGAAGAAATTGAAACAATAATTAGAAACCATTTTTGCACAACTGTATGACAATAAATTTGACAATCTTAGTGAAATAGATGAATATTTATAAAAATATAAACTGCCCAGATTAACAGAAGAGAGAGTAAAATACTTAAATAAGTCCATCTCAGAAAAAGAAATTGAACAAGTCATCAATGAACTCCCAAAGAAAAAATCTCCAGAGCCAGATGGATTTACAAGTGAATTCTATCAAAAGTTTAAAGATCAATTAATTCTAATACTACATAGACTATTTGAGAGAATAGGCAAAGAAGGAATCTTTTCAAATTATCTTTATGATACAAATATGGTATTGATACCTAAACTCAGAAGACCAATTTCCCTAAAGAATATAAATGCAAAACTTTTTAGTAAATTATTAGCAAAAAGATTGCAGCCACTTATTTTATGAGAAAAATGCACTGTGATCAGGTAGTATTTATACCAGGAATGCAAAATCATAAGCAAATGTTATATGTAAAGGGGATAAGCTAGATGCATTTCTAGTAAGATTGCCTGTGAAACAAGGATGTCCATTATCACAACTCTTATTCAATATGTTCCTAGAAATGTTAGCTTTAGCAATAAGAGAAGAAAAAGAAATCAAAGGAATTAGAACGGGCAAAGAAGAAAGCAAGTTATCATTCTTTGCAGAGGATATGATGATATGTTTAGAGAATCCCAGATAATCAAGTAAAGTTGCAGGATATGAAATTAACCCACATAAGTCATGGGCATTTCCATATATTACTAAAAAAGCAATACATCAAAAGATAGAAAAGGAAATTCCACTTACAGTTACTGTAGATTTTAGAAAATATTTGGGAGTCTACTTGCCAAAACAAAGGTACTATATGAAAACAATTACAAAACACATTTCCCACAGATCAAGTCATATCTAAATAATTGGAAAAACATCAATTGCTCATGGGTAGGTCAAACTAAAAGAATAAAAATGATAAATCTACCAAATTTAATTTGCTTATTTAGTACTATACAGATCAAAATACCAAAAATATTTCATAGAGCTTAAAAAATAATATCAAAATTCATCTAGAAGAACAAAAGATCCAGAATATCAAGGGAATTAATAAATACAGATGCTAGGGAAGGTGACCTAGCCATATGTAGCAACAATGCAATATTTACACTGCCCATTAGCATAATAAAGATCATTACTGTAAGTATCACATGATGTTCAATAGCAAAATATACAAGATTCTCCAAGTAGAGAACAGAACTGCAGCAGTTATTTAGACACCAGAAAATTGAATCCCAAAACCAGTAAGGCAACTCCATCATAGCACTAGAGATACTCAGAATCCATAATAATACTGAGAGCCACAGCATCCTTCAGCCTTCCCACAATCCAATATAAGATCAATATTTATTCACAAGCCTCTTTATCTCCTTAAGGAGCATCCTCTCTCCCCAGATTCTGGCTAGCTCTCAACCAGCTTCCTGTGGGCTCTGCTTCTCTTAAGTAAACTCCTCCCACCACAGGTTCTATGTGACTACATTCATT
>CM053580.1:258258543-258279909 GCA_028627135.1 Pseudochirops cupreus
GATACACAGGCACTGTGGTTGGGAGATCCATCCTGCCCTACCAAAAAGTCAGACGGGTGAGGGGGGAAGACATAGGAGAGAATAGATTGGGGGAGGGGGGATACACTGGGATGGCTGTTTTGGGGCGATGGGTAGGGGAAACATGGAGAGAAAATATGTAACTCAAAATCTCTTGGAAATGAATGATGCAAACAAATAAAATTTAAAAAAATAAAAAAAATAAAACAAGTTAACTTTTGCATGTATACTATATGAAGACAATTCTAGTAAATGGTGGGGTTCAATGTATATTTAATCATCCTGTAGTGAAATTTCCCCCATGAAATATGTTGTTGTTCTATTAGATAGCTGTTTTAGGAATCAGAGGCTCTAAAATTATTTATCCTCCAATTAATACTAAGTTATAGTTTGTACTGTTTTTAAAAATCATGAATAAATAGTATCATCTCATAAATACACATTTTGTGCAAATAATGGCTATAACAAATTGCACACACAATGAGAGAAGTATGTACATTTTCCCTGAGAGATATGGCTCCTTTCGTGAATTATTTGCAAAGCTGTAATAGTAATCTTTACTTTATTTTTCCCAAATAATTTGATTTTGTAAGAGCATATATAATCATTATGTATCTCATTGCTATTATTGATATGATAGGACTCTATTTATTCTTTTCCCCCTATGAACAATGCTAATAACAATTATTATTATCATCTTCATTTCAAATATAGGACTTCTCGAGCACAGAGCAATAAAAGGATTTGCCCAAAAGTTACAAAATCTGTCGGTGTCTGAGCAGGGAATTGGATCTAGAGCTAACATTTCACTTTCTCTTGCCTTGGGGATACTGACCTCTGGATATAACCAAGGTCCAAGGTCATTATTAATTGATTGATATTTAACAAAAAAAAACTGTATGTACTACTGAAGGGAAGGAGGGAAAAAAGAAAAATAAAAACCAGCATAGATATCTACATGCATTTATACTAAGTCCAATATTTAAAATTAATTAGAAAGCCTATTTTTTAAATTATTAAACATTCTTCACTGGGGATTGGAAGCTTTGTTAATACTTTTTTAATTATTAATGAACATATTTCTACAACTATTTCTGCTCAGTGCTTCAATAAGGAAGATTGTTTTTTTTCAAAGCAACAGAAATATCCATAATATACTAAATATCATGACTTCAAACTGGCAATAATGTACCCTCAATGATTAATTTATAGATATTAAATAAAGGGATGAGATTTAAGTGCTATTATAATGTCTTTGTTTCGCTTTAACCTACTTAACCTTTGGTATTGTTTGCTTCTTAATATGACCTTTGATCTGTATGATAAAGGCTGTGGAAGAGCAATCCCATTGTCATAAGTCTTCTGCATTAATAAAGATGGGAGATGTGATGTTTCTCTTATGAGACATTTACATTCATCATCAGTCCTCTTTTGTGCATGCATGCATATGTGTGTGCATGCGCATGTGTATTTCTATGTGTGTATGTGTATGTCATCCATGTGTCAAGGCACTTTGTTAATTCTAACTTCATTACAAGGTAGGTTAAAAAGTATGATGAAGGTGATGTCTGCTTTCAAATGATGTGACCTTCATGATTTATGATTTATTAGAGTAATTTAACATAGAGAAATATCACACAAACACAACATATTTAATAAAAATCATCTTCACAACTTAACCTGAGTGCAAAAAACCAGAATTTATATATTCACATTAGAATATTGATGCTCATATACTTACATGTCACTTGGGAGAAATTGTTTTTGAAATTTTGTTATAATAAGGAGAAATGGGGAATGTGTGCCTTTGTTGTTGAAGACTGGGGCAAGGTTTTCTTTTCCTTTTTGTTCTATTCTCTTGAAATTAGTGTTTTCTCTCCTTCCTCCTTGCCCTCACTTCTCCAGACCTTTCACAACATTCCATCAGTACCTCCTGCTGATGTAATTCAGTCCAAGTAACTTTATATATTGTTCACAGATATATGGAGGGGGGAAAGGAAGGGAAAGAACAACTGGGAAAATGGCCCTGGTCCAATTTTTAATTGGTTGAATATGCATTTTAAGTATTTGTTTATGCTGCTTTAATAGATTGCAAAAGTCTTGTAAACCTTTGGTGAGAAAGAGTGCTGATAAATTTCATACGTGGCCTGGATCTGAATCTTGGCACACAGATACAGTGGCCCACAGAGGTTATTAGGATCTTTAAAAAAAAAAAGTTTTGCTCTTAAGAACAGAGTTTTCTTCTTCCAGGGTACCACACAATTGCTAATTGCTTGTGAGGCCTTTACACTGTAACCTCAAGGCCAAATTAAGCCTTACCCTAGGATGCTTGTATATTTATAAATAGTGTTTGGCATATTTCTGACATCAGTTTCTTATTTGTTTTATAAATAATAATATAATATGGAATGAGAGAGACTCAGAGATAATCCTGAGTGGCCCTAGGAGTCATATACCTCTTCAGTATAAAGGGAAAAAAAGGAGATTTAGCTAGGGCCTTTAAATGAACACATTAAGATAACCAGTCCTTATACTTCATCACTTGATTAGCCCTGATTGCATCTTGCTTTAATTTCTAATGGGAGCAGAAGGGTGGAAATAATGAAGCTGATTTGAGGAAAGAGACTTGGCTCCTTCTATTTGTCCTGAACAAGCAATGGACTATAAATGTGTGCAATCCCTGGCTCTTTTAATATTGCGATTTTTGTCATTTTGCAATGGATGTACGTTTTGTTATACACTAACACTGGCCCACCTCCAGTATGACTAGAAAGCCTCTTCCCTTCTCCTAAGACTGATACCATTCCATTCACCATCATGATTAAGCTATTAACAAATCTACCCAAGTAACTTGTAGCTTTGTTGAAAGATGACTTTTAGCATTTCTCAAGGCCTCTCTTACTTGAAAGGGTTTTAACATTTCATTTCTCAATAAAAGTTGTTATTGTTATGACCTCCTTCCTCAATGGCTTCCTTTCTTCCGTTTGCTTATTTGCTAGAAAGACTACAGCTCTGGGCTGGGTACATGACTGTCATTACTACACAGCATTAGATTATAATGTCACTAGTTTGGGATTGCTTTTGACTTCATTATAAAACCTGACAGGAAAATAAGATGGATTACATGGCAACCAACTGAGCTAAAGTTTAGATTCCTTCTAAGCAGCCAAGGAAATAGTGTCCTCTGTACCCTCCCCCCAACAATTAAAAAGCAAAGGAAAAGGAAATAATCTAATGTATTATCATCTAATTTTGGATTTCTGAGTGGTGGTTAGAAAATTAATTCCTTGACAACATCAGACGTTTTTTTAAAGCTATCAGAAGATGTTGCAGTGGTGTGGATTTTCAGGCATTAAAACAGGCAGGTTTTAATATTGATCCTTTGAAGCTCCATTAGCTATATGCTGAGCATTGCTGACATCACAGATTGATGTCTCTTTAAACTGGATCTCAGTTTGAATCACTTGGGAAGTCCAGCTATTGACTTTGGATGTTTCTACCATGATTCCACAGAATGCTTTCTTCTATGGCTTCTTCTATAGCTTCCTGCACCTCCTTAAGTCTCTATGTCTCTCTGTTTCTGTCTCTGTCTGTCTGTCTCTCTTTTTCCTCTCTTTGTCTCTCCCCTCCTCATACTTATTATTCTATCATATTTTAACAACAATTTCACAAGATGAGATTTTTTTTTCAGTTTGTTGAAACTTATTCTCAGGTAAGATATAGGCTTATGTGTTTTCTGTTGTCCTATTAGCTCTATCCATAATAACAATAGCAATCACTTCATTAACAATTTATCAGTAAGAACACCTCACATTTTGTATAGAACTTTGGAATTTACATAGCACTTTCCTTATAACAAATGACCCTGTACAACTCCTGCTATCTTGACTAAAAAAAAAAGTTTCCTATTTAGTGCTAAGATGTAGAAATTATACCTTTTCTTTACCAAAGCTATAGGAACTTTCAGTTTATCTTGTAACTGTTTTAAACTGATTCTTAAAGAACATTGGGAAAAGTGTTCCCAATAAAATGGTTGACTTTGTTGCAGGGTTGAATGCGAGGAAGTGTGTTCACACAATTGTTTGGAAAATGTGAATTTGTGCATGTGTATATATACAAGCTAGTGAGGGGTATTGCCTGCTCCTGATAAGAAAGAATGCAAATGTTAGCAGCATTGATCAGGGCTGATCTCTGCCTCAACCTCATGCCCTCTGCTCTCTCAATACATTGGAAACATAATTTGTATCAGCAGTTGTTTCTTTAATTAAGATCCCTCCCAAATCTTTCTCATTGATTCGTGCCATTAACTTATTGACTGGATTTGCTTTGGCTGAGAAGGTACTTTTTGTTGAAGTCACATCTCAGGACATGATGCTGGAGTATAGTAAAATCTCTGGGATCATGCAGTTTAGCAATAGTGTGGCAAGGCAGGTTTCTGAAATATAGCAAACATTTCCTATGCACAACCATGAAAACTATTTCCAGCAAAAAAATCTGAGTAATGTCTAAAGTCCAAATTGGAAGTGAAGATGTCTAAATATATGACCTATTATAAAATTGTCATATCAGTTACATGAATGATGGTGAGGGAAAATATTCCATTTTTTTTTCTGATCTGAATGAAATCAACTGAGAGGTAGAGAATTTTGCTTTTGGAAACACTAAGCCTTTTGGGTAAACTACAATCACAGAATCTAAGGTAGGGTTAGTTAGCACATTTAATTTAAAAGGACTTTTGAACAATTTTTTAGGTGTCGACTAAGTCTGAGAATATTGCTACAGGAATTGGTGGAGATATGAAATTTAGCTAAACTCTGTTCTTTGTCCTCATGAAATTTAAAGTCTAATATGGCATAAACACATACTCTGATAGTTGAACTGTTTCATCAATATGATGTCATCACTGTAGGTACACACCCCAATGATTCATAATTCAAATGATCTACTCTTCATTGTGTGTAGTGTTTCTCCATATATTGAATTCTGAGTGCTCTGGAAAAATTCATTATCTTGGTGGTTTACTTTCTAGAATGTACACATACATGATGAGATTGATGTTTGTGAGGCTCTGAAGGAAAGCGTGGGAAGGAAGAGATGTTAGACTGCCATTGTGCTGACATCATTGTTGTATGACTTTGAAACCTGAACACCATGACATGGCATGCCAGGACACCAAATCTCTTCCACCTAAATTGTCTTACGAATATTCTGAAGATCACCCGGCAAGAGAAGGTACCAGTCACTAAGGTCCTCTATCAAGTTAAACTGCCAAGCATTCAAACCCTCCTGAAGAAAGTACAGCTCTAATGGTTTGGCCATATTGTTTCAATGCCAAGTGTTTGCCTAAAAATATTTTACAGAGAATGTAGACAAGACAAACACTCACATGGAAGTCAGAAAAATTTATACAAGGACACTTCCAAAGTCTCTCTGAAGAACTTTGGAATAGATTAGATAGGAGACACTGGCACAGGATCATGCAGTGTGCCATAGCTACTTCAAAAAGATACTATGTTCTATGAGCAATGCAGAACAAAAGAAATGTGAGATGCACAGATTTAGAAACATTCCCATTCCAAATGTTCATATGAACAACTTGTGCCTGCCCTGTGGTACTGCCACCTGAGCTTGTATTGGTCTGATCAGACTTGGACACACTGTACATTGACATGCACATAGTGATGCCATTTTGATCCTCTTTGATTGCAAAGGAAACTGAACAATACCCATATTTTTCCACAAGTTTACCATAAGAAATCTTTTCAATAAGTTAATATTAACTGGGGACAAATCACCAGCCATCCCTAATATTCCTTGTATGGTTGGCCCATTGCATTTTCCTAAATGTATACTTTCTGAATTTTATCTCTTTTTGCAAGATATGATTTATAAAATGCACTACACAGTATGCTATGTTTCCATGGACTTTATAATAAACTGCAACTTATTTATAGTCACAAGAAGTCTCACATGCTTTGAGTCTCCTTTGTATAATGAAAAGAAAGTTATCTGAATTTAGGAAAACCCAAGTTCAAATCCTGCCTTAGACACATATTAGCTGTGAGACTCTGAAGGAGTCATTAACTCTGTGTGTCTCAATTTCTTCATCCAGAAAAAAATGAAGATAATAAATGTACCTACCTAACGGAGTTCTCAAGCAGACACAATGAGATAATACATATAAAGTAGTTTCTAAACCATAAAGCATCACAAAAATGTGAGCTATTAGCTCTCTGTTTATTAACCTTTGCATCACCCAATTCTGATTCTTTGGTGAATATGTAGTTTCAGGATTCTTGGTCTTGAAGTGTTGCCCCAATAATATTGGTGCTAAAAAGTCACAAAGTATTTTGACCACCAAGTATTCTGTTTCCCTTAGGCCACACATGTTTCTAAAATTGGGCCTCTTTCTTCTGTTCTCAATATTGTCTTGTGGGAAAATATGTCCCCAGTTTTTTGGAAGATGTCTATTTTTGTACTAACTATGCTATATCCTTAGTAAATATCTATTTTTCTAAAAGCTAATTGTGGTTAGCTGACTTATATCAAACAATAATCACTGAAGGAAAGCAAATTGATAGGGGTTTGGGATGAATTTTGCTGGAAAAACCACCTAAACTCTCAAGGTTACCTAGAACCCCAAGGAAAGAAGTTTTTAGCTGAGCTCTGAGGACCTAGCATGGCAGTGAAAGGAAGGTGGGGAGAGAGGGTTGAGACAGTAACTTCATACTTAGGCCACACAAACAAGTGGCCATAAAGCCTCTGCTTAAAGATCTCTAAGGTGGGAAATCTTCTACTTCTCAAGGAAGTCAATTCCCCTTTGGATTTTTCTAATTGTTAGAAACTTTTTTTTTCTCTGACATCACAACTAAATTTGTCTTGATGCAGTTTCAATGTATTTCTCTTGGTTCTGCACTTTGGCCAGACAGAATAAGATTAATCCCTCCTCCTTAATCCATCTAGCCCAGGATGGGGAACCTGCAACCTATGAAAAAATGCTCTACTATTGAATAGGGAAATGCAAATCAAAACAACTCTGAGGTACCACATCTTAACAGTCAGATTGGCTAAGATGACAAAACAGGAAAATGACAAATGCTGGAGAGGATGTGAAAAAATTGGAACACTAATGCATTGTTGGAGTTGTGAATGGATCCAACCATTCTAGAGAGCAATCTGGAAGTATGCCAAAATGGTTATAAATAATTGCAAACCCTTTGACCCATGAATTCCACTTCTAGGGTTGTAATCCAAAGAGATCATAGAAGTGGGGGGAAGACATGTATGCACAAAAATATTTATAGCAGTTCTTTTTGTGGCAGCAAAGAATTGGAAATTAAGGGGATGTCCATCAATTGGGGAATGGTTAAACAAGTTGTGGTATATGAATGTAATGGAATACTATTGTGCTATAAGAAAAGAGAAGCAGATGCACTTCATATTTACCTGGAGAGACTTTTATACAAACTGATGCTGAGTGAGAAGAACAGAACCAGGAGAAATTTGTACACAATTAAGACACAACGTATATGTGATGACCAACTTTGACAGACTGGACTCTTCTCAGCAATGCAAGGTTATAAGACAACTCCAAAAGATTCATGATGGAAGGAGATGTCTGCATTCAGAGAAAGAACAAGAAAGAACAGAGTTTGAATGCAGACTGAAGCAAACTATGTGCTCTCTTTTTCTTGTTTAGTTTTGTTTCCTCTTTCTCGTTGTTCATTCCATCAGTTACAATCCTTCTTTACAATCTGACTAATGTCTAATGTGAAAGTCTTTGTAGATCCTGTATTTATTGCATGCTTCCATGAGGGGGGAGTAGAGGAGGGGGAGAAAATTTGAAACTCAAGGGATTGTGGAAATGAATCTTGTAAACTAAAAGTAAACAACCAAATTAATAAAGAGAAAAACAAATTTAAAAAAAGAAAAATAATTTAAACTTTTTCTTTGTTGCTCTTGGATACAGAAAAAGGATCAAAAGGTATAATGTATGAGAAAATTTTGCCTCAAGAAAACCTTCTAACCTTCTAACAAACTATTCAAAGGGCACAAACAACAAGTAGTACTGTAAAGTAGTGAGTTCTTCATTCCTGGAAGTTATAAAGAAGCAACGCTTTGACCTGCCCCTTGATCCTCCTGGAGTTGGAGATGGAATTAGCTGATTTCTAGGCTCCCTTCTAACGTTAACTTTCTATGATTCTATAACTAAGATCAGCATTTTGACTTCTTTAGTGAACGTTATGAATTGGCAGGAGGAATGAATTACTATTATTATCAAATGCATTTATAAGAAGAATTACTATCTTCTTAGTTAATGACTCACAACCCTGGGTATGTCGTATGATATCATAGAATTGTGGAATGCTGGCAAAACATGACAGGAGGCAAGCTTAGCACACAGTTATTACAGAAATTTTAACTTGTTTTGTGGGGGGGGGAAAGGCTGCACAATGAAGAAGTAAAGCTTCATATATTGGTGGACACTAGAGACATCTCAAGAGAACTCATATAATCTCAACAGGTAATATGAAATTCTCAATAGAGGTTAATTTTAGTAAAACATTTTATTTTCAAATATGTTACATTAAGTGGGGGAATAAGAAAATAAGGAATTAGAAGAATAAAAACAATGATGAAACATACTTTAAAGCAAGGAGTTTTTTGGCTCTGAGTCTAGGATTTTATTTTAAAAATGTACTTCAGCAAATATATTTCATTGTAGTTAATTTCCTGTGTAATCATATTCATTTTATTTTACTAATTTTAAAACTTTGTTTTTCCTGAGAAATGGTCCGCAGGTTACAGTAGACTGCCAGAGGGGTCTGGAACACAACACAGGTTGAGACGCACTACCATACTCTAAATCACTATTGATCAGAGAAAGGCAAATTAAAAGAACTCTGGGGTACCATCTCACACCTATCAGGAAAGACAAACGCTAGAAAAATAGGTACACTACTGAATTGCTGGTTGAGTAAGGAACTAGCCCAACCATTCCGGAAAACAATTTGAAACTAGACCCAAATGATTATAAAACTTCGCATACTCTTTGATCCAGACGTATCACTACTATATCTGTTTCTCAAAAAGACTAAAGAAAAAAGGAAAAGGATCTTTATGTACAAAAATTTTAATAGTAGCTCTTTTTTTTAGTGGCAAAGAGCTAGAAATTGAGAGGATGCTTATAAATTGGGGAATGGTTGAGCAAGTTATGGCATATGATTGTGGTGCAGTACTTTTGTATTTTGGGAAATGAGGCAGGTGATTTCAGAAAAACATATAAACAAACATAGTAGGGAAGAACTGAAGCAAAGTGGAGTGAGAAGAACCAGGAGATCATTGTGCATGGTAACAGCAATATTGTAATGATGATCAACTGTGAAAGACTTGGCTACTCTGATTAATGTAATGATCCAAGACAATCAGAAAAGATTCATTGTGAAAAAATGCTATCCATCTCCAGAGAGAGAACTGTTGAACTCTGAATGCAAATTGAAGTATACTTTTCTTAATTTCTTTATCTTTTCTTGCTTTGCAAAAATATGGCTAATATAGAAATATGCTTTGCATGATTTTACTTATGTAATTGATATCACATCATTTGTCTTCTCAGCGGATGGGGATGAGAGTGGAAAGGAGGGGTAAAATTTGTAACTCAAAATTTAAAAAATAAAATAAATTATATATGTATATACATATATATTAAAAGAACAAAAGTCAAATTAAAAAAATAAAGAATCACAGCCTTAGAGTCCTATAATTCCAAAAGTATTGGGAATATGACAGTCTTGGCTAAAGGTGTATCTCAGAGGAGGGGGAGAAAGATTAGTGCTTCCCTTCTAGTATATTGTATCATAACCTATTTATAAAGGTAAAATGCTAACAGTTATTCTTAATATTCTTGACTTTCTGAATTACAAATAAGTCTTGTCTTCTTCTGAATTCTTCAGTATAAAGGCTGATGCCCTTACAGAAAGCTAAATTAGATACATGTGGGACCATTTCTGGTATCCCTGAAAGTTTCTATCTTTCGATTTTTCCATTACAAATATGAGAAATATATATCCTCGTACTATCACTGTTTGCCTTCCTCATACACAAGGCCTTCTAAAAAGGTAGGTCGTATGCTTGAAGAACAATTCTTTCCATGCTCCATAACGATAAAGCTCATCTTCAGGCATCTGACTCTTGCTCTTCCTTGAGGAGCTGTCCGCCCTCTTCAGTGTGGAGCCTTTTTTCAATTTTATATAAATGTTTTGTAATGACTACTTTGTGATGATTGGTTTGTGTTTTCTAAGCATTATACAGCTCCATGCTATTATCAAAACTATGAAATGTTAGCATAATAATTATATCCATGTATAAAAAAGTGAACAGTGAATCTTTCTTCCTATGATGTGCACAGTATTAAAGGTGTCCTTTGATCACATTATGATGGTATGCTGGGATTCTTCAAACCTGAATTTTGACTACCTTTTAGTTCATGATTTACTTAAATCATGGATTTCAAGAATCCAAGTTTTGAGTGTATACATGATGTTAAAAATGAATTAGGCAAGTGTATAGACTTGAGATTCATTTAAGCTATTATAACTCAATCAGATGTCATTTGTAAGAAAAACATTTCCCTTGCTAATTTTCTCTTCATTTTTATATTTCTTATTCTCTAATTTTTCTTTTGATGAGTTTCTACAATTTCCTTAAACACTTCATGGTGTTCATATTTCTATTACTCTTTTCCATTCCTCCCATATTGTGTGTGTCTGTCTCTGTCTCTCTATCTCTGCCTTTTTGTCTGTTTTTTCTTTCTGCCTGACTATATCTGTCTGTCTTTGCCATTTCTTCTTCTTCTATGACCTTTGTGCATGCACACACACACACACACACACACACACACACACACACACACCCATCCATGCATGATGCATGCACACAAAATCATAAAATATAACTATTGCATACTCTGGTTATATGTTAGAGCATATGCTGATAGTTTGAGTTATCCCTGATTCCTTCTAAGTCTACTTCACAATATCAAGTACAATTATTTTTAAAAGAATTTATTCCTTTCAAATATAAGAGTAATGACATTTATCTCATTTTACTTTGCTACACATATGGCATTAATGTTGCTTTGCATCAAGAGCTCATATAAAGGGTCTGTTTTTTGACTTAAACACCACAAAACACAGATCTGTACTTATTTTAGATAAGTTAGACCAATTATGCAGCTTTTCCTGCATAATTACCTGAAATAAACAAGAACGCATCTCAGAGCACATAGACCAAATAAGGAAGATATGTAATTGTGTCCCTCTTGCCCATTATCCTCCCTACCCTCTGTGAAGGGAGAGGCAAGGCAAGGCAAGGCAAGGGGAAATACATGTGAAGTTAAAAAATAGAAGACTAGAATTGACTTTTTAAAGTGTGTGAACAATTCTGAAAACCTGACATCTCCATGTGTATTAAAGCTGATCCTGTATAAATTTAAATAACTTGATCATCACTTTTGAGGCTTTTTTTCTCTAACAATATAGCATGCCCATGAGACTTGCTTCATCATACATTCCAATCAAATGACAGTAAAGGATAGAAGAACATGTTTCACCAAGATTAAAACCCAGCTGAACTTTTAGTTCTAATTTGTAAAATAAGTTCCAATCTCATTGAGATTATAGTTTATTTTTAAAAAATGAATTTCTCTTTTTGAGAATAATGGCTCATAAGAGAACTCAGGGGACTTTGGGGATGTCATATAGCAGTTTCCTAGAATTATTGTATAATGCCAGATGGATCAATAAAATATGATTTTAAAAATAAAATGAAAAAGTTTTGGGAAATAATTTAAAACTTGGGTTTCACAAAACATAAAATAACACACTCTCTCTATGTATATATTCAAATATGTATTTATGTATATTTAGATTTTTATCATCTATCTATTCATTTATCATTCTAGGCCAGGGAAAGAAGATTTATTCTTTGAATAAACTTATCTTTCAATCATCTTAAATTTGTCACAATTGCTAAAAATGAAAAAAAAATAGAACTATACTAGTCAATTGTTTGAACAACAGGCATTTATTAATATATTAATATGTGTCAGGCATTGTTCTAACGACTGGGAATACAAAGAAAAAGCAAAACAAACAAATTGGGGGGAACAGGTTTTGTCCTCAAATGAGCTTATTTTCCAAAGAGGGAGATAACATGAATATAAATAGTTACATAAACTATGCATATAGAGTAGATAGAAGGTCATCTTAGAAGGGAAGTCATTTGCAGCTGGGAGGACTGGGGAAGACTTCTCAAAGAAGCTGATGTCTGGACAGTTTTGAAGAAAGTCAAGGATTCAAAGAGGCATTTTGAGGATGGAACATTCTTCATGTAGAAGACAAACAGCATGAAAGTTTGAGTACATCACTTGAAAAGATGGTCTTTTGTGAGGAACAGAAAGTTTTCAAGTATAGCTGCATAGTAGAATGAAGGGTAATAGAGTAATGTGCAAGAAGACTGGAAAAGTAAATAGAGGTCAGATTATGAAGGGCTTTAAATGCCAAATAAGAAGTTAATACTTGACCTCAAATTTAGTAGGGAACCACTGAGATTTATTGAATAGGAGATAAAATGATCTGACATATAGTATTCTTTAGAAAAATTATTAGGGGATTTATGTGGAGGATAGATTAAAATAGAGAATAACGACTCAGAAAAATCAGTTCTAACACCATTTCAGTACTTCAGGTGAGGAAAGATGGGGGCCTAAATAAGGTTGTTGACTTGTGAGTGGAGAGTAGAGCACATCTATGAGATATTTTGGATTTAAAAGCAACATGATTTGGCAACTGATTAGATGCATGGATTAAGAGTAGAGAATCAAGTATAACACCACATCTGCCAACCTGGAAGACTGGGAGGATAATGGTATCATCAGATCATGTGTAATCTTTGTTGGAAAGTCTAAAAGGAACCATGTGATTGCAAATTCAACTTGTGTCTTGAACTTCCATTAATTCAATGATCATTTCTAGACCAACGGCACTCAGATCTACTTAGCGAGAGCTAATCTTTCTCTTGACCTTCAGTTTGGCATCACCTACTGACTGTTATGTATATTGAACTAGATGTCCTAAATAGATCCCAAATTCAAAATGTTCAAGATTGAAAATATCCATTCCCGAAACCCTTCCCTCTTCTTTATTGCTTTATTATTACTGGCAAGGGAACCATCATCCTAGTAGTCACTTGGGCTCACAACCTCAGTTTCATCACCTACTGCTCATTTACAATTACCCTGATATTCAATCCCTTGTTAAATTTTGTCATTTCTACTTTTACAACTTCCATATACTCCCCCTTCTTTGCACTCACACAAGTGCCACCCTCATGTAGGCACCCATCATCTCATGCCTAAATTATTGCTCTATCCTTTTGGTTGGTCTTCCTGCCTTGTCTCTCCTATCCATGCTCTGCTCAGCTGATAAACCTGCAATTCTGAACATGACACATCCCCTTCAGTAAAATATAGTATCTCCCTGTTACCTCCAGGATCAATTACAGAAACCTTTGTTTGACTTTTAATGTCCCTCATAACTGGCCCTTCATGTCTTCTCTAGTCTTCTGACAATTTACTGTTTTTCTCATGGATCATGTAAAATTGACCTTCTTGCTGTTCCTTACACACGACATTCCCTCTCCCTCCTCCTTACCTTTTCAGTGAATTTTCCCCATGCAGGAATACTCTTCATTATAATTTTCACTTCTTAGATGCCTTCAATATTCACTTAAAATCCCAGTTGTTACAAGAGGTATTTCCTACTTCCCCTTAATTCTAGGTTCTTCTTCTGAGATTACTTCCCATTTAGACTGTATATACTCTGCATGTACATCATTTTTTCATGTTGCCTCCACCATTAGAATGTGAGCTCTTTGAGGGAAGAAACCAAGTTTTGCTTTTGTTTTCCCTTTCTTTGTATCTCCAGTGCTTAATTAGCATTGTGTCTAGCACATATTAAGCACTTAGTGAATATGAATTGACTGATTTTTGCACGAATGCATACACAATCCAGAGAAATGTGCTGAAGCTTACATCTGATGGAGCAAAGGAATAATTCAGAATTCTTTCCTTCATGGATTACTCATGAAATTCCCCTCAGATTTGGTGTTGCTTTCCTGTTGGTCTCCTCATAGAGTTTACAAAGCAGCTATTGCTCAATGTGTCTAGTTTTTCCTCAGCTCGCAATGCAGATATTCAGTTACCTATTTCAGGATCACTGCTAGGACTAGGACTCTAAACAGGAAGTGCAAATTCCTCCCAGGTTCTGAAATTCATAAGATCTTTCTTTAGTTAAGGAGTTAGGAAGGAGATAGAGGTTTAAACTGGTTAGTGTTTTTCACCTGTCCAATACCCCTCACCCCCAAATGATTCCTTTTTAGGGATTGACTAGAATGACTCTCCTTTCTGTTGCCATTCAAGTCTCTATGTTACATTAAAAAATCACAAGGAATGACCAGGTCTCAATCAGTCAAAATCAAGCAATCTTACTCCATTTCACCCAGTGGTTTTCAAGGATGCATAAATTGATCAAGGATTTTTCCCACCTGCTGGAACGTCTTTGATTTATTGATTCAATAGAGGTGTTCTCACTTGATTAAGGTATAAATTAAATAGCATCTGTTTAATTTACTTGAAGTGGGATGAGAAGATTGACTCATTAGCTCTATATGTGTAAGTATATATTGTATGTATATGTACATGAATGTATACATACATACACACACACGTGTCAGCATGGTATGATGGAAAGAACATTAACTCTGCATTCAGAGTCCATGAGTTCAAATTTCACCTTTGATGTTTATTTTCTGTGTGACCCTGGAAAAAATGCTTAATTTTCCTAAGTCCCAATTTTCCCTTCTCTTAAATGAGAAAATTGGACTCCATGGCCTAAAAAAATCTTTTCTGGCTTTAAATCTGTCTTTACATATATATATATAGATAAACAGATAGATAGATACAAGGGGACAGATCCATTGTTTTTAATCTAATCGTTGAAAATAGGTTCCATATAATGAAGTTTTGCAATTGTTCCTTTGTGGGGATACTTAAAATATCTTTTAAAATTCTCATTTCATTCATTTTTCTAATTCAGTGCCCCCAAATATGTAGTTCTATAATCCTTTGGTCTCCTAGGATGAAAACAAATTATTAAAATTAAATTCATGACCTAATGAAACCTTGACATTCTTTATAAGCTTAACATTTCTAGATGTAGTGAGGGTTTTTTTTTGTATTTCTCTCTAATCTCCTTTCTTCTTCATTTTTATATCACCCAAAAGAAGACAGAAGTAGGAGAGAGATTACTATCTTTATCAATACATGCTAGAACAGTGGTTCTCAACCTTCCTAATGCCACAACTCTTTAATACTCATATGTGGGTTGACCCGCCTGGAGGAGTGGTGTCTCAGTTCCTAAGACCATCAGAAATATGTGTTTTCCCATGGTCTTAGGCAACCCCTGTGACCCCTGTGAAAGGGTCACTTGACCCTCAAAGGGTTGAGAACCACTGTGCTAGAACAATCAGTCCATTTTGTTACCAAAGCATTCGAATTGCTTGATACTTTTCTTAACAATTAGTTGATTAAACTTTTCTCTTAAATCAAATGTGGAGTCCTACAGATGTGATCTTAATTCATAAATGTCAATTTCATTTTTTTTGCTTTTTTTTTTTTGAAGGGCAATTGGGAATAAGTGACTTGCTGAAGTCACACAGCTGCTAAGTGTTAAGCATCTGAGGCCACATTTGAACTCAGGTCTTCCTGACTCCAGGGCTGGTGCTCTATTCACTGTGCCACCTAGCTACCCCTTAAATGTCAATTTTCAATAAGATTACTTGAGTATAGACATTTTTAAATCCTAGATTATCTGTAACTTAACATACTTTAGAAATAGGAAGATATGTACTAGAATATTGAGGTAAAAATATTGTTTTTTAAAGGTGAAAATGACAAATTTTGAGTAATACAAGACAAGCAAGACTCATATTTATCAATCTGTGTTGTATCCCTGTATCCCCCAGACTTTCTAATTCCTTCTTGAATGTGACCATTTTTTATCTCCACCCCTCCCACTTCTCAAAATTCCGTCTTTAAATGATAGAACTAGCAATCATATTCAGTCATGACTTGAATCAATGTCATGCAACTAAGAAGTTGGATTAATGAATCCCTAATTGTAGGGGTGGTTCTCCATTCAAATATTACTCTGATGCCTTCTTACAATGTAGAGGCAACCTGAGATTCTCAAAGGCTATGCCAATTCAGCACAAGGTCTGACAGGTTTTACTCACCTATGAAATCTTTAATCTAGTTAAACTCAGAGAGGTTCATCACCATAAACTTATAGTATAACTATCCAGTTATTTTGGGGGGAAGAGGAAAGAACTCAGGAAGTCTACCAACTATATTATGGGGAACATCACTCTGCCCTCATGGAGGACTATCTATGCAGAATAATGTAAGAAGCTTGGAGCAGCTGGGTGGTGCAGTGAATAGAGCATCAGCCCTGTAGTCAGGAGGACCTGAGTTCAAATCTAGTCACAGACACTTCATACTTACTAACTGTGTGACCTTGGGCAAATCATTTAACCCCAATTGCCTTCCCTGACCCCCTCAAAAATAAAAAAAAAATAATGCTCAAAGTCTTGAAATGTAGTGATGGCAACATCACCTGTATAATTTCAGTAGGGACTGCAATCCTTTTAGATATTTCACATCTACTTTTCACTCCTTCCACTTCAAATTCCTTTAGCTAGAATTATATACTCTGCTGTCTACAAAACAGTTCCACCAAATTGTGTGTAATTGTCCCAGCAACAAGTAAGGTCTACTAGAATACGATGGCACTTAACAGATGCTTATTGATTTACTTATGAATAAGACTTGATCCCTTCCCTTAAGATGTTTGCAATCTGGTTATGTCTTATACATACCAATTGTGTGAGTGTGTGTATATGTGTGTGTACACATACATACACATACACACAAAGTTGCAGCAACTTATTTTCAAGGGATAACTGTCAAGGTTATTTATGAAGTAAATAATAAAGTATTTATTACATTTCTACTATGTGTCTGTGTTTTAGGGGGATATAAATTTTCTTTTGGAAAAAAATCTGAGAAGTCAATGAAATCCTCTATATCAAGCCTGTCAAGTGTTCTTCCAGTCTTTAAGACCTCAGGTAAGAGGGTCCACTGCCTCCTAAAGCAGCCAGTTTTACTTTCGAACAATTCTAATGGTGAAGAAGCTAAACATTCCTCCTTATAACTCTTAACTGTGTCTTTGAAAGCAACAGAACAATTTGAATCTCTTTTTTAAAATCTCTTGTTCATGTGACAGTGTTTCAAATAATGAAAGATAGCTATCTTATCTACTCAAAGCCGTCTCTTCCCCATGATAAATCACATTTTACTTGCACCCAAAGTCTTCTTTTCCCCATGATAAATCACATCTTACTTCCACCAATCCTCAGAGGGCATGGTCTCAAAAGTTAACATGCTTCTCACTCTCCTCTTGAAGCTCTCTGGCTTACAAATAATTTTTCCTTAAATGTAGCACCCAGAACTAAATATAATACTTCAGACGTGTTCTGGGCAGGACACCAAACAGCAGGACTGTTACGTCCTTAGTGCTGGATATGCTACATCGCTTAATGCAGTCTAACCTTACATTTACATTTTTGGCTGCCATATCATACTGTTGACTAATATTCAGTCTTTCCAACTATTTTCAGGCAAACTAACCCACCTCCCACTGACTTATGCCTCAGAAGTTGATTTTTTTAACCTAAGTGTAGGACTTTAAATTTAGTCCTGTTAAATTTGACATTACTCAAGTCGAGTCAATATTATGTCCTCTCAGGATCTTTTTGAATATTGCGTGACTTCCATTCTATTAGCTATCAACTCCAGCATTGTGTGATACACAAATTTGATAAGCATTGCATCTACATGTTTGTGAGAGATATTAAACAGTACAGGACCAAGCCAAGATCTCTGGGGAACTTAAATGGACACCTATTTTGAAATTAACATCAAACAATTAATGAACATTCTTTGAGTTCAGACAATTAATTAATGTTGACTCCACAGAGCTAGTCACGTAGACCACATCTCTCCATGTTATCCATCAGAATGGCATAGTAAATATTGGTAATGCTTGCTGTAATTCAAATACAGTAAATTTATAGCACTGAATACTCTATTAGTCTGGAAGCCCTCTCAAAAGAAAGAGCTGAGAGAGGAGGTCCTTTGAGGAGGCCATTTCACACCCAGCATGGAAGCCCTTTCTTCACTAGTTACTTATATATTCTGAGTGTCAAATCATCCTCTGAATGATCCTGTAGTTTTTCAAGTCAATTTCATGTACCCTCATCTCAAAGTAGTATAGTAACAAGAGAAAAGTAAAATGTAATTGTTATATTTCAAAATATTTGCAATACTTTTTTTCTCCCAAATCTGGTGGGTTTTTCAGGATAAATTTTCCAGCACAATGAAAACCCAATTTGCGGGGTCCAGGACAGTGGTTGTAAATTATAATTTCCTATTGTCCAGATTTTGACTTTGCTTAATGTACCACATATAATCCTGGGTAAATTATTTTGCCTTCTCTGGTCTTCAGTGTTTTTATATTTAAATTAAAAGGATGGAAGAGATGATTTCTCAAGTGCCTTGCAGCTCTAAATCCTACAATCCTATGTTAGTTAATAGCACTTATCTCTTTTTGCTACTGCTGTTCAAATCTTTGTTTTGTTCTACAAAGATTTGTCAATCCAAAGACATATTTGCCTGAATGAAGAGACATTGGACTGTATAATATACCTTGGGGGGCTGCACACAGCTTGATTTTGCCACTAGGCCCTTGAGTTTGAGAGCTCTGATGTGGGAAATCTACAATCATATTCACCATTTGTGGCTTTGCCACCAGAGTAAACAATCGTGTAGAAAGTCAATCACTTGCTGCATGAATGCACCCTTTGATCCAACCTAAGGCAACTGCATACATGGTTTGATTACGTGTGAAGTGACACTGACAGCTTAGAGGAAATATTCACTGCAATTCCTTGTTCAGGAACACAAAATGGTGCCTGGGGTACAAGTGGTTTTTCTTATTTTTTTTTCTTTAACTTACGCATGATGTGGCTAAAATATTCACAGGGACAATGTCTATAAATAAAGAGTGAATTTTCTAATGGACACAGTCAAGGTCACAAAACATTTTTGCCTGAAATTTTAAGAACTAAATGCATTTTTAATGACCCAGACACATCATAATTCTCCATTTAGATTTAATTAGATGCAAACTAATTTGAATAGATTCATGGCCATCCAGTTCATCTCTGCTGCTTTGTGTTCAGGTTATCATAGTTGATAGTACACTATTATGCTGACGTTGGTGTAATTTCAAAAGCCTTTGTTTATCCAATTGCGCACGTAGTTGGTTCTCTGGTTACCTGACTAACTTCAAAAAGGCAATTAAAAAAAACTATACCATCATCACCATTGATTATCTAGATAATATAGATTGATTTTTTTGTTTGTTTCTAAAGCAGCATTTCCAAATAATCTCTTTCTATGTAATATTGAACAATTGATTTAATTTTTTTGAAGAAACAGGTGATAAATTTATATTTTGACAGTTTATTAATTGGGATCTAAAGGAAGACTTTCAGTAGTGTCTTCCATGATGTTCATATTTTGAATTTACTCATTTATCCTTCAGTGTCTCACAAATGTATCCCTTGAATTACAAAGACACAGTTTACATCTAGATTTGTATTAAGGTCATCAATTCCTAAGCATGGTTTGATGCTTAAGGAATAGAACTGGAATAGGAATATTTTACATTTAGAGTACATAAAAAATCTTGTGGTCCCATTTTTTTTTTAAAGCACAGCTCAATCTTGGGAAGTTTTAGTTGGTTTGCTTTTAGCAAAAGGAGACTTCCCTTTTCTGAGATAAAAGGATGAAAATGGCTTGTAAATCAGTTTCTAAAGGATTCTTGAACTTCAAAGAGATCTTAGAAATAAACATTTTAATAAGTTAATTGTAAATTAATTACAAACATTTGGCTTAAATTGTCCTTAAAATAAGCATTTTTTTTTGTAAACAAGAGAAAATATCCTTGGCAAAATGCAATTTATATTTTACTGAAACCAAAGTAATTGAATATAGTATGAGATGTTCAGTGAATTTAAATTATAACCAGTTTCATACAGCAGAGGACTAACTAGTGACAAGAGCATAATACCATTTAAAATTTATTTTCAATATTAAGAACACATGATCCTTGTAAGCAATAAAAGTGCTAGATCCGTTTCTGAAAGGATATGACCCATCACCTCTCTTGCTCAGCTATGTAAAAATGACTGTTATAATTATTCTTGTTGCTTTATTTTATTTCTTATGTATCAGATGTTTCATTCTGGGATTGTTTTACTTAAATTATGGTTTTATAATAATAAAAAACCAAAGCATATGTCAGTCCCATTAATATGCCTTCGTTTAAAAAGATGAACATAATTAATGGTTGTGAAAACAGTTGTGATATTAATCTATTTCTTCACTCGCATAGCCACCATCTTAATTAAGTCCTTCCTAACCTAGACTACTGCAAAAGCATCCCAACTGATCTCACTGCTTAAAATTTTGCCTTTTTCTAATCTATCCTCCACATAATTGTGATTTTCTAAAATATAATTTTCCTAAAGTGCAGGTATATTGCTCTCATACTCAATGAACTCCAGTAACTTCCTATCACCATTGAGATAAAGTACAAAATATTCTCTTGGACATTTAAAGCCCTTCACAATCTGGCCCCAAACACTTGTTTAGCCCAGATGATCTCTCTGCTCTTCACACAAGACATTCCATCTCGCCAATCTATGACCTTTCTTGGCTCTCTACCATATCTGGGATTTAATCACTCCTTATCTCTGCCTCTCTGAATTCTTATTTTCCTTGAAATCTCATCTCAAATGCTACTTGATCCCTCATGGCTGTCATAATTCATGAAAAAGTACCCTATGTTTATTCCATATTACAGATGTGTGTTTACGTGTGCATGCGTATATGATATAAGATGGTTTGATTTTAAGACATACAATTGGAGGGGCAGAGCCAAGATGGCGGCGTAGCAGCAGCAACATATCGCAGCTCTCACATAGCCACCCCAAAATACCCATAAAATAGGACTCTAAACCAATCCTAGAACTCCAAAACACACACAAAGATACTTCCCACTAAAGTCAGCTCAGCTACGAGGAACCATATCAGCACTGCGAACC
>CM053580.1:258280409-258296628 GCA_028627135.1 Pseudochirops cupreus
ATATATATATATATATATATATACACAGAGAGAGAGAGAGAGTCAATCAGAAATCTGGGCCCTCTCTACTTATTAATGTAGAGCTAAGGAAAACTACTCTATCCATCCACTCACAAACACATACATGCACATGCATGTTCTATTCTTACTATTGCTACTGATTATGATTACAAGGAGTCACATGATATCAATAGACTTCTTTAATGAGATCCATGGTCACTCAAAAGAGACTAGCCTAGCAATTTTAATGGATTAAACCAAGTAAATGAAAACACACATAGTACATAGATCATGTACTTAGATAAAGAACCAATTGATTTAGCCCAGCAGTATAGACATTGCAGATGAATATTGAGTTGGGATCCTATTTGAACTAAAGGAGATTAAGGAAGATTGATGTAATGCCATGCACAAGTAGCTTTCCAGAAGAATGCTACTGTGAACAGATTTTTAAGGTTCTGATTACACAGTATAGTAAACACTCTATTCCATAACAAATCAAAGCAAAACATTCACAGAAAATCAAGGTACAGCATTCACAATATTGCAACTTATCACAGAAAATCACAATATAGTATTCACAAAATCTTATCATTAAAATGGCCACATAGTTTCCACCATAGTGCCACAAAGTTTTGAACAAAGAACAATCATCTGGTATTCCTAAGGAGGTTTGCCTCCTTACTCAGTCTCAAGGTACAATAGTCAAAGTCTTCCACTCATGGGGCAACTAAGTTGTCTCAGTCACTTATTCAGATTCACAGTTACTAAGTATCATTAATCACTAAGTACAATCATTAGAAAATACACAAACCCGCCACCCCTAGGTCGCTAGTAAACCATGTTATCATCACAGCATTCAATACACAAGGAGAAGTCATTTCTTCATTTTGACCTTGAGACCAGAATCTGGTGGAAGCTGAAGTTGCTGCTGCTGGGAAGGCTGAAGAGGACAGCTCCACCTACACTGGAGAAAACAATTTTCATTTTGAAAACCTGGGAGGAGTGATTTTGATTCTGGGAGCCAGCTGAGATTTCTTCTGGGTCCTAGGGCCGGCTGAAATGCTAGAGGACAAAGAAGGCATGGTTGCATTGCCTGCATTTTGTCTGTCTGTTTTGATGTTTTGCCAGACTCATCTGCTGGTGAAGGACAGTGCTGTTGTTGCAGAGGTCCTAGAACCTTGCTGTTGGCTCAGGAGCCCTGAAGAAGGATTTTCTTGTATGTTTACAGAAATCCTGAAAGAGAGTCTAGCTGATGTTTTCAGGGGTCCTGAGACTGTTCTGCAGGCAGAGAGTGAGTTGATGAGGATGCTGACAATGTATGTCTTGGCTTTGTTAAGCTTTGTCTCCCAAAGAACAGAGATTGCTGAGAACTTGCCTCAAGTCAAGATGATGAAAAGACCTCTCCCTGGGTATTGAATGCTGTGATGAAATTGTAGTTTACTAGTGACCTAGGGGTGGGGGGTTTGTGTATTTTCTAATAATTGTACTTAGGGATTAACATTACTTAGTAACTGGTTGCTAAATAAGTGACTGATTGAGTTAACCTCCTTGCCCCAAGAGTGGAAGACTGACTATTGTATTCTGAGATGACTGAATGACTGAGTAAGGAGGCAAACCTCCTTAGGGATACCAGATGACTGCTCTTTGTTCAAAGCTATTGTGTCCATTTTGTTGAAAACTATGTGGCCATTTTAATGATAAGCTGTTGTGAACACTATATCGTGATTTTCTGTGATAAGTTGTAATATTGTGAATGCTGTACCTTGATTTTCTGTAAATGTTTTGCTTTGAATTGTTATGGAATAAATAGAGTGTTCACTATACTTTGTAATTAGAACTTTAAAAGCTGTTCACAGTAGCATTCTTCTGGAAAGCTGCTCCTGCATGGCATTACAGACCCAACACAAGTTCTCAGCAATCTCTGTTCCTGGGGAGACAAAGTTTAGTAAAGACACAACACACATTGCCAGTGTCCTCATCAATTCACTTTCTGTCTACAGAACAGTCTAAGGACCCCTGAAAAAATTGGCTAAACCGTCTTCCAGGATTTCTGTAAACATACAACAAGAAAATCCTTCTTCACAGCTTCTGAGCCAACAGCAAGGTCCCAGGACCTCTTCAACTACAGCGCTGTCCTTGATTAGCAGACGAATCTGGCAAAACAACAGCAAAACAGACAGACAGGATACTGGCATCCTGGTCATGCCTCCTCAGTTCTTGGCAATTTGGCTGGCCCTAGGACCCAGAAGAAATCTCAGCTGGCTCCCAGAATAAAAATCACTCCTCATAGGTTTTCAAAATGATTTTTTCCAGGCTAAGGAGGTGGATGGGTGGGTGAGTGGTGGGGCTTTCTTCTTCAGCCTTCTGGGCAGCAGCAACTTCAGCCTCCATGATTCTTGTACAGAGAAATTCTGACTCAGTTCTCAGTCTAGCAGTAGCAGCCCAGCCTTCAGATTCTGCTGAGAGAAACTCTCTCTCCCCATCAGAACTGCTTCTTAATTCTGAATCCTCTGCAAGAGATGCTCTGCCTTCAGATCCTTGTCTCAAGAAATTCTGATGATTCCTCTCTGGGGCTTTTCTTATACACATACAGCATTAGCTTCCTGTTTCAGCCAACCCCTTTCTGTTATGTCAGCAACAGGAGACAGGAGTTCATACCTTCCGTTTCTTTCACAGAGGTTTGATTAGTTACTAAGGGCTAAGTACCTGCTTACTTGCCAATACAAAAAGGGGTCTTCAAATTTAAAATAATTACCATTACAATTGAAATTCAGAATTTTTTTAAAAAGTGGTTTTAAAAAAAATAATGATTCCAAGAAGTCCTTGATGCAAAAATTAATGAGATACTACATCTGTGAATCTTGAAGAATTTAATTTTCCAATGATCCCAGGCCAATGGGAAGATAAAAGGTGACTATGAGAAGCTATAGTATATTACCCACTATTATTCAGTCTTTTCAGTAATTTCTGACCCTTTGTTTGTTTTCCCAGTTTTTATTAAGTATTTTATTTTTCCCCAATTATATGTAAAAGTATTTTTTAACATTCATTTAAAAATCTAATTCTCTCCCTTCCTCTCTCCACATTAAGAAAGCAAGCAATTTTACATAAGTTATACATGTATAACCATGCAAAACATTTCAATAATAGTTATGTTGTGAAACAAAAGATAGGGAGAAAAACCTCAAGGAAAATGAAGTTAAAAAAAAAAGTATGCTTCAATATGCATTCAGATACCACCAGTTCTTTCTCTAGCTGTGGATAGAATTTTCTTTGATCATTGTATCATTGTAAATAAATAAATAAAATAAAATAAAAAGATCATTGTATTGATAAGAATAGCTAGGGCATTCACAACTGATCATCTTACAATATTGCTATTACTTTGTACATAATACATTTCACATTGCATCAGCTCATGTAAGTCTTTACAGGTTTTTCTGGGAGCATCTTGCTCATCATTAGTAAAATAGCATTCTATCATAATCACATACTACAAATTGTTCAGCCATTCCCCAATTGATGGACATCTCCTCAATTCTCAATTCTTTGCCCCCAGAAAAGAATGGCTATAAATGTTTTTGCATTTTATAGGTACTTTCACTTTTGATCTCTTTTGGAATACAGACCTAGGTGCTACTGCTTGATCAAAGGGTAGGCATGGTTTTATAGTCCTTCGGGCATAGTTCCAAATTGCTCTACAGAATAGTTGAATCAGTTCGCAACTCCACCAACAGCACATCAATGTCTCCTTTTTTTCCAAAACCCCTCAAACATTGGTCATTTCCCTTTTCTGTTCTATTAACCAATCCAATAGATATGAGGTAATATCTCAAAAATGTTTTAATTTGTATTTCTCTAACCAATATTGAGAGTATTTTTTTTCATATGACTATAGAAAGCTTTGATTACTTCATCTGAAAATTGTTAATATCTTTTGATAATTTATCAATTGTGGAATTGATTTTATTTTTTTTTAAATTTAACTCAGTTCTCTATATGTTTGAGAAATGAAGCCTTTATCAGAGAAAATTGCTTCAAGATATTTTTTTATACATATTAAAGCTAACTGTATTTTCCTCCATCCTATCCCCCCATTTATTCTATTCTCTGTTTCCTTTCACACTGTCCTTCCTCAAAAGTGTTTTACTTTTGACTCCCCCTCCCCAATATGCCCTCCCTACTATCACTACCTCCTTCTCTTACCTCCTTCCAATCCTGTTTTCCTGTAGGGTAAGATAGATTTATCTATCCAAATGAGTGTGTATGTTATTCCCTCCTTTGAGCCAATTCTGATGGGAAGGTTCATTCATTCTCCCTCATCTTTTTCCTCTCCCCCTCCACTGGAAAAGTATTTTCTTGCCTCTTTTATGTAAGATAATTTACTCCATCCTATCTCTCCCTTTCTCTTTCTGCCAGTACATTCCTCTGTCACCACTTAGTTTAGATATCATCCCTTCATATTCAACTCACACTTGTTTCCTCTGTCCATATATACTCCTTCTAACTACTCTAATAATGAGAAATGTCTTGTAAGTTACAAATATCATCTTCCCATGTAGGAATATAAACAGGTTCACCTCATTAAGTTCCTTATTATTTCCCTTTCCTGTTTACCATTTAATTTTCTCTTGCATCTCATATTTGAAAGTCAAATGTTCTATTCAGCTGTGGTATATTTATCAAGAATGTTTGAAAGTTTTCTGTCTCATTGAATGTCCACTTTTCCCCTGAAGAATTGTACTCAGTTTTGCTGGGTAGGTGATTCTTTGTTGAAATCCTTTGAACATCCAGAATATAATATTCCAAACCCTTTGATCCTTTAATGTAGAAGCTGCTAAATCTCGTGGTATCCTAACTGTGGCTCCACCATACTTGAATTGTTTCTTTCTGACTGCTTATAATATTTTCTCCTTGATCTATAAATTTGGCTTTGATTTTGGCTTTGATATTCCTGGCAGTTTTCATTTTAGTATCTCTTTCAAAAGGTGATCAGTGGATGCTTTCAATTTCTAGTTTACCCTCTTTTTCAAGAATATAAAAGTAATTTTCCTTGATAATTCCTTGAAAGATGATGTCTAGGCTTTTTTTTTATTCTGGTTATCAGGTAGTCCAATAATTTTTAAAATTATCTCTATAAAATTATATTTTTATCTAGTTTGCAGATCAGTTATTTTTCTAATGAGATATTTTACATTGTCTTCTATTTTTTCATTCTTTTGATTTTGTTTTATTATTACTTGATTTCTCATGTCATTAGCATACATATTCTCAATTCTAATTTTATGCAATTATTTTCTTCAGTGAGCCTTTTGACCTCCATTTCTACTTAGTCAATTCTTCTTTTTAAGGCATTTTCCTCCTCATTGACTTTTTGGACTTCTTTTACCATTTAGCCTAGTAAGTTCTTTAAAGGTGCTATTTTTTTGGTATTTTTTATGAGTCTCCTTTACCAAGACGTTGTTTCTTTTTTCATAATTTTCTTGCATCATTCACATTTCTCTTTGTAATTTCTCCTCTACCAGTCTTACTTGAGTTTCAAAATCCTTTCTGAGCTCTTCCATGGCCTGAGACCAATTCCTATTTTTCTTGGAGGCTTTGGATATAGGAACTTTGGTTTTATTGTCTTCTGAGTGTGTGTTTTGGTTTTTCTTGTCAGCTTAGTAACTTTTTTTTTTTGCTTTTTTTTGAGTGGGAAAGGTAGGGCAATTGGGGTCAAATGACTTGCCCAAGGTCACACAGCTAGATTTTTGTGTTAAATGTCTGATGCTGGATTTGAACTTAAGTCCTTCTGACTCCAGGGCTGGTGCTCTATTCACTGCGCCACCTAGCCACCCCCAGCATAGCAACTTTCTTTAGGCAGATTTTTTTCTGTTGTTTTCTCACTTTCCCAGCCTATTACTTCACTTTTAACTCTTTATTAAAGTAGTGCTATGCTTCCAGGGTGGAGGGTGCACTGTCCCTTGCTTCAGCGGTTTTGTGCAGCTGTTTTCAGATATACTTCTAGGAAGCTATAAATTTTCAGTTCTTCCAAGCTGGTCTGATCTAAGGAGAGGTGTTTCCTTCTCTCCTGGCCTGTGCTCTGGTCTGTGTGCTACAATAAGACCTCTTTTCCACCCTGGAACTGTGAGGATGCTCCTCCTTCCACTGTGGCCTCAAGCTCTCCCGTGTTAGTGCTCCTCCTCACCCTGGGACTGCCACCCAGGACTGTGAACCAGATCCAAGTATGGACAAAGCAACACGTCCTGCTTCAATGTTAGCAAAAAAGACCTCTCTAATTTCCTTCTGACCAGTTGTTCAACACTCTTACTGTCTATGAGCTAAGAGCTCAGGAAACTACCACTTATTTAGTCACTCCCAAAGCTTGCTCCTTTTAATCACATGCAATGTTCCAGGTACTATTCTATACATTGGGGAAACAAATATGAAAAAAAGCAACAGTCCCATCTTGAAGAAACTTATAGTCTAATTGGGGGAAGGTAATACCCAAAAGAAAGTTGAACAACATGGATTCCTGGGGCAGGGGGAGAGAGTGGAAGAGCAGAAGCTACTAGGGGTCATAGTGTTGTTCAAAGTGAAAGACAAGCAAAGGTTCTTATGGAAAATGGAATTGCTTGTAAGGATGTGAGCCTTTTATAAAGGAAGGCTTTGGCATAAGTATAATGTTCTGCCCTCCAGCCCTGAAGTTAGAGGGTAGAGACAGCTGAAGGTGAATTGAGAAGCATGGTAATACGATTTCCATTCTTTATCTTGTCCTGGGTGGAATATGTTGTACTTTATAACTGAAGCCAAGTAGAGCTGCTGATGGAAAATTATATGAAAGATGCCCTCTTCAATGGCATGTGTGACCAGAAAAGGGAGAGAAAGGAGACCATATAGTAAGAGTTAGGTATTATAAATGGATACGTCAAATGATCCACCGGTATATATACATAATATATAAAAAGCATCAGAACATGGTCTCCAGCAGGTTGATTAAGCTATCTATGGAGCACATGTGAAAACAAGACCACTGAGGATGATCCAGAAGAACCTCAGAGGCCACTAGTTGGTGGTGCAGTAGATAGAGGACTGGGTCTGGTGTCAGGAAGACCTAAGTTCAAATACTAGTTCTGTGATTTGAGGCAAGTCACTTAAGCTCAGATTTCCTCAACTGTAAAATGGGGATAATAATCACACTTATATCCCAGGATTATTGTGAAGATAAAATGAGATATTTTTAAAACAATTAACACAGTGCCTGGCACACAGTGGGTGCTTAGTCCATCCCTCAGAGTGTGTTTAGTCACATCCTTTGTTATACGCATGAAGAAACTGAGGCCCAGGGGAATTCTGCTCAATATATTCTTCAACATGAAACTCCCCTGTTTCTTATCTCCCACATTTCTAGTGTTTTCTAACTCTGAATTCTGTTGTACTTATTTGGTATATATACTGCATATACTTATATAGACACATATTGGCTCCCTTGTTAGAATGCAAGTACCTTGAAAGCAAGGACTATTTGCCTTTGGTCTTGGGAACTCCAACACTTAGTGCCTCACAGAGAGCAAGAATACACGAGTGTTCGTGGGGGTTAATAGCAATCATCAGAGGCATTGACTGAATCTGCTTATTTTGACTCCAAAACCAGTGCTTTTCCACCATATCCTTAAGAGAGATGATGAAAGACAAAAAGATTTTGTATGTTTTATAATTTTTATTGTGAATAGAGAACCAAAACTGACAAGATCATGTCTCTAATAAAGAATCAAAATTAATAACCATCCTTTATATTTGAAAAGTGCTTTATAGACATTAACTCAGTGATACTCAAAAGAAATTTGTGTTGGACAATTAGAGTATTTTGTTGATGTAAAAAAACAAAACAAAACAAAACAAACAAACAAACAAAAAAACCTGGAGAGTTTGCATGACTCTCCCAAAATTACATAGCTAGAAGGAGGCAAAATTAAATCTGGAACATAAATCTCTAGATTCCAAGTCCAATTTCTATGATATAATTTTTATGCAACCTACATGAATGAAAGTATTCTTTTAAAAATTGTCTTTTTTTTCCATTGTCCTTTTCTTAATGAAGTCTTGCTCCTCACTGTCCCAAAGAGCCAACCCCTGAAAGAAAGAAACAAAAAAAAAGATAAGACAACAAAGCCCCACAACAAATAAACACTTCTATGATTCAATGATCTTTTGGGGTCTTGGTTTCTCAATTGATAAATCACACCTGTCGCAGCTACCTCACAACGTTTCTGTGAGGATCAAATGAGGAAATAAATGTAAAGTGCTTTTTGAGAGAGAAAGAGAGAGTGAGAGAGTGCAACAAAAAAAGGAGGTAGTTATTTTTGGTAGCGGTAGTAAGAAAAACATAGGTACCATGTTATCCCTCTTTTCTCAATATCTCATTCCTTTATGCTTAACATTCAAAATGCAATTTCATTAAAGCAAAAGAATGTAAGATGTATGTAGGGTAAATATTTTATTACCCTAAGATATTATTACCATAAGATAGAAGAGAAAATTGAGATTGATAGAAATTAATTATTTGACGTTATACACACAATGTAAAGCTAAGCCTAATTTGTCTCCAGGTCTGAAATCATTACATGTTCCTTTTATTCCTACTCATGGGGGAAAAAAAATCACATTCTCAATATTTGGTTTTCCTCTCCTGGAAGTTGGTTTGTACATAATAGATTTTAATAATTCCTATTTGACCATTTTGACTATAAAGTAGACCATCAATGTCAGATATTATTGATTTGTGAGGTTCGCAGCATCAGCAATCATGTATTCTGTTTTTCTCCAACTCTATGAGAAATGTCACTAAGCTGCTTTGCAAATGGCTTAAGGCTCTAATTTAGGCTGAAGAGGATGCCAAATTCCTAGACCAATTCTATTTATATAGAATTGCCTCAATAAACCTGCTTGGCATAAGGACACATTGATGGTGTTGCTGTTCAAACATGTGAGAAAACCCTAATTATCAACTTCATAACCTGACATGAAAATATTAATGAATTTCTTTAAGTTTTTTAAAAGTTCCATTCAAAATGTTATGTACTCACTTTGTTTCCTTACTTGAGAAGGAAAAAAAATGCCACAATTAGTGAATATTTTTGACAACCTATCGTACATAGTCATAATCCCACAGAATGTAGAATGCAAGTCCTTTTTATAGAAAGTAAACTCCTTGAGGTCAAATACTGCTTGATTTATGTTATTGTATTCCCAGGACCTATCACAGTGAATTATTAATTGATGGTAAAAGTAAGAATCTTCTGTATGTCTATGTAACTGTACATAAAAACAAAATTCAAAAAGGTAAAATTGATTTCCAGTGCAGATTTTTATACTGATAAATCTTATCATTACTAAACCAGTTAGATGCAAACATTTCCCTATTAAGAAAAAAATAAAAGGAAAATGAGTTAATTCTGTTTCTATTCTCTTAGTCATATTTAGCATGCTTCATAATCACCCAAGTCTCAAACTCTTATAGAGTTCTTTAATGTTTATAAAAGACTTCTGCTTGACCCAGGTAAAAAATGGGAATTTTATGAGTTACCAATCATGGAGCAAGAGTAAGCGATGACAAAAAGACAAAATACTTGCTAATTACCTAGAGGTAGACCTCCAATTGATTGATTGGAAATTTATGGAAAATATAAGATGGCAAAAGCATGAACAGATTGCAATCTACTTCACCGAAGGGGCTGCCTACTTCTATGCGAGCCGTTAATCACATGGGAATAATAATGGTCTTCTGTATCACAGCTTGAACTATAACAAATAAGGTATCAATCAGTCAATCAACAACAACAATTACACATAAATATGGTGGGAATCAAAGACAAGAAGGACACAAAGGTAAAAATGAAATAGTTGTTACCATTCATAAGCTTAGATTATATTTGGCAAGATCACATGCGTATGGGCAATATACACAATATTCACAAAGTATTTTTTTTTTGAGGGACAGTGTTATGAGCTTAGGAGATCAGGAAAAGTTTGATGCTGAAGATGGTGTCATACTTCAACTGAGTTTTAAAGAAAATTAAGGATTCCCAGAGACCAAGGCTAGTTAGTGTCCTCTAGGCAAGTGGGATATTCTATGCAGGCACAGGAAGAGAAAATGTGCCCCAAATAAAGAACAGGAAAAACAGTCTGATTGAACCTTAAAGTGTATGACATACAGAAATGTGTAATGATGCTGAAAATGTAGGGTAATGATGATGAAACATGGTGCCAAGAATGGATTCAAGACGTAGATGGAGGTATACATGCTTAGACAAGGCAAACGCAGGAATGTTTTACTCAATTGCGTATAGTTATTACAAGCATTTTTTTTCTCAGTTTAGGGCAGGTGAACCTGCAGGAGAGAGTGATAATAAATGTATGTTAACTGAATAAAAATTACATTGAAGTAAGAGGAGAAAGGTAGGTTTTAAACAGTGGAGTTTCTATCTGCTTCTAGAATTAATAGGGGCCCGGTAGAGTTTATTGCTTAATATATGAACATAAAGTACAGGGTGTATGCTGATGTGGCACAAACAATTGATAGTATATACTCAATTTTTGGCTCAAAATGCTCTCATACTTCCAGGAAAAAAAAATGCACTTGTAGACTCTAGTCAGGCGTCTAACATGGCCTATCATCTTTCCTTTTTAAATGGAACGACAGATAACAACAGTTTGCCACCTATCCAAATATTCTTGTCCTTTTAAAAAAGAAGAAAGAAAGAAACTCAGCTCTGCAGCTGTCTCAGTTTGCAATCAATACCCCAGTTATTCTAGGCACACATTTTTTTAAAGGAACATTTATTTTATTGATTCCCTCAGCTCTTTATAACTAAGACCCAGCCACGATATACTTCCTAACAATAGAGCATGTTTACTGGTGTCTGTACGACGGTGCATTTTATAGGTATGGTTACTGAAGAAAAGGGTTAGCCATCTCTGCCTTGGGATGAGAACTTCTACTAGAAAGAAAAAGGGACCCCAGGGGCCATTTGTATGTTTACCAACTGAAAGGCTGATTACTTTCACTACCAAACCCAACTTTATTTTGAATCTTGGATCTTTTTAACAGCTGATTAGTTTTTGATTAAATAATATAGCCAGTGATATACTCATATGAACAGGAATCTCATTTGGGCCTGGTCTTGTCATCAGGAGTTGGGTGGGTGAGTGCTTTGAGTTCTGAGTTGAGAAATGTGAGGAAAAGGAACACCTTCATTTCCTTAGTAAACACCCCATTTAAGTTAGGAGACCTGCCACCAGTGATGAAGGCTGTCCAGAGCTGATCTAAACAATCAAGCCATCTCTTGATTTTTACACTTCAGCAAGTGACTGGCATTGTCCCATTTCAGAAAATTGAATTCAGCTTTATGAAACATATGTTAAAAAGCTGTACACTTTCAATAATTATGCTATAACATCCCTGTTTTTATGCAAAGCTAACTAGATATTGTCATATTAAAACAGCAAATCCAATTCATTGCTTAGGAAACACATGTTTAAAAAAAAATAAAAGGACCACTTTAATTATTTCAAGAGTGTTCAGGCCAGCTCGCCAGTCGACTGGATATTGCATTTGCTTAAAACTCAATCATGCAAAATGAAGACTCGATTTGAAAAATTTTAATAAAGATAACCAGCCTATCATTATATCATTTGAATGCTAATCGGCACTTTCATTCAGTGGAGGGAGCACTGATAGTGTCAACTTTGCTGGAGGCTCTTTATTTCGCAATAAAAACATTTACATTCTAATGATTTTATTAAAGCATAGTAGCTGTCAGCAGCCCCAGATGACTCCCTGGCAAACTGTATCAGTTATCAACTCATATTGCCTTTATCAAAACCACCCAGTGGTGAGCCTGGGCCTGCCACAATGAGATGTCTATTGCTAGGAGAGCTGGTATTTAATCATTTCTTCCACAGTATTGTTCTGCTTACAGTGCATAAATAAGTGCTTCAAATAACCCCAGAGTGCTACTGACAATGAAACAAAGTATCGGCCCTATTTATCTTTCTTTCTCACATTCTTCAGAAACTGCCTTCTCCTCCTCCCTCCCTTCCTATTTTGTTGTTGTTGCAGGCTCTCTCTCTCTCTCTCTCTCTCAAAATATTTATTCACTAAATCAATCATCATTCAATAGCTTGGGATTTCTTCCTGGAGAAACAGTAGGATTAACAGAGAAAGTCAGAAAGGTGATGTTATTTGTTCTAGAGAAGTGATATAATGAATATTGGAAACAAGTGAATTAGAGGTGATAGTTGGGCTGTGAAGAGATGTTGACCTTAACATGAATGGTAAGGGAAGCAGGAGAGAAATCGGTGACTGTCTTTTTATTTTACCCCAGTCATACAGAGAATGACCCCTTATTGAAAGGAAAGAAGAAAAGGAGAGAAAGATCACAGACTTGTAGACTTTCTGCATGGGACTTGTCAGCTCTCTGCAAAAGGGCACTTAAAAATGCTCTTGGAAAAGTGTCAGGGTGTCTGAGTTCCCCCCACCCCATCCCCACTCCTGTCTAAATCTGGAGTACAACTGTCGTTGGGTCACAGTGAAAATGTATTTAAGTCAATGCATGACTTTTTTAAACCCTAAAAGTAGGGTTCTTTTACTTCAAAAATAAAATCAATCATTCCGTCAAATAATCTTTAATCTAGACTGTCAAAAATTCTTTTCAGTTGTAATCATTTGTTCCTAGAACATGCAAGGTTCAATAAATATTCCTTTATCTGCTATAATTTGGAAATAAAATGTTCTGCAAAACTTAATTTTCTATATAATTGAAGCTTATTCCTTCCAAGGCTGAAACATTGAAACAAGTTTATTGGAATCTTTTAAAGATTTATATACTTCTTTACCTTCTTAAAAAAAACATGCTGACTCTAATTTTAAACTCTTCTTGATGAATTAGGGGAATAATTGTAACATTAATCACTGCATTATTATATTATGCTCTAATGTAGTGATACTTTAAAGGGTTACTAAAGTTTACAAGGCTGGCTATTTCTGCTTTTAGCAACTACCCTTAAACTTTACAATTCTGATACATTGTTGTTATTGTTTAAAAAGCTTTACAATTACTTCCTGGCCTCTGCTATGAAGGTGAATTGTAAAGTAAAGTTTTTGTGCATAGCTTTTGTGAAAACTTTTGGCAGGCTATTTCTAAAGATATCATGAAAAAGCAAGATCCACCCTCCCAAAAAAAAGGGGAAATGGGCTATTATATAGCAATAGCAAACAACAAAAAACGAACACATTTGATAGATGCCTGTGAAGGATTTACAAAAGGAAATGGAAAAGAATATGGCAGAGAAAGTATAGCTTGGAAATACAGTAGGCACTTACTAAGTGCTTGTTGATTGATTTATTATGTGTAGCAACCTACGCCCTTAAACAAGTACACATGCTGAAGAGATTCCAAAATGTATGCACTACTTGTTCTTGCCTATCTGAAGGAATGATTGGTTCAAAAAGTATTTATTAAGCACTTACTGTTTGCCAAGCATTCTGCTAAGGACTGTGCTTAGAAATAGAAAAATCAAGACAGTTCCAGCTCTCAAGAAGGTCATTCCCTAATAAGAAGAGATAATATCTTCTCTTTTTATTATTATTTCAACTGAAATGAATATGGAAAAGTCTAAATGTTGAAAGGGTGTGGCAGAGGGGTAGACAGCAAGACCCCGAGATCTTCAATTTATATAAGTAAATCAGATGACAGTGACATGGAATGAGGGTAAATGTTAGTCAATAAACATTTATTAAGTGCTTACTATGAGCCTATAAGCTAGTCATTGTGCTTAACACTGAGAATGCAAATACAGGGTTGTTTTTTTCTTCTACTTTTAAATTTTTTTTTGTTTATCTTTTTTTAAGGACAGTTCTTGCCATTAAGGAGTTAAAGTCAGAAATACCTTAGGAGCCAATCACATGACAGACGTAGTAAGACCTGGTGGCTCTCTTTCTCACTAGAAAGACAGGACTTTCATCCAAGATTTGTAAGCAATTAAATAGACTTTCATTGAAAGGAATGGAATGGAGGCAGGGTACCCCAGATGGTGGTGTTCTTTCAATTACTCAGCTATATTCAATATTCTAGTACAATACAGAAGCAGAGGATGGGACAAAGAAGGGGGCAAAAGAGAAAAGTAAGAGCCCTGGTAGTGGAGGTTCTTTCCCCCATCTCTGACCTATTGACTGTTTTGAACCTTCTAGTTGTTGCATGTGCTAATTCTGACTTGTCTCCCTGCTTCTGAACCGAGGCTTTTTTCTGATCTTCTATGATTGCGCATGAGCAAGAGTTTTGTGAAATTTGTTTTGTTTTGTTTTGGTTTAGTTTTGGACTGTTAGCTTTACTTTGACAACTAACTAAGAAGTTCTTCCTTGGATTTATTCAGTACCCACTCTCTAGGCTTTGAGCCTACCTTTCTACTCATTTTCTCAAACGTTGTTCTTTCTCAAATTTTACAGAAAGGCTAAGGATACCAAAATAAATCTATAAACTAATAAATAAATGAATGGAAAGAGATAGAGGGGATGGGGGGAAGAGTAAATATAGTCCTTGTCCCCAGGGGGTTCATATTCTAGTGAGTTAGACAACATACAAATAACTCTACATGTAAGATGTGTACAATAGAATTGAGAGTTAAGCTCAGAGGGAAGGCAGGGGAAGGAGGGAGAAGGGTTAGGATTTAGAAGCCTCTAGCAGGAGGTAAGCCTTGTGCTGAACCCTGAAGAAAGTCAGGGAATACAGAATGTGGAGGTGAAGGAAGAGATTTTTGCTGTAATGGGGGATATTGAGCAAAATGACATAACATCTGGAAATGGAGTATTGATTACAAGAACAGCAAAAATGCAAGTGAGTGGATAGCAATGTGGACAGGAGTAAAGAGAAAACATTCTAGAAAAGTAGTAAAGGCCTATGTTATGAAGGATTATATTTGATACTGGAGGCAATAGGGAAATTCAGAAAAGGGGAAGGTTTTCAAGGAAAGATATATAAAGATCTGGGTTTAATTCCCAAATACCACCTGCTACCTGTCTTTCTTTAGACAGAGTACATAACTCCTCTAACCCTCAGCTTCTTCATTTGTAAGTAGAAGGAATTGGTACTACATGACTTCCAATTTCCTTTTCAGCTCTAAATTTATGATCTTATAACAGTAGATTTGGTAGATGTTGACACAGTGGATAGAACACCGAGCCTAGAGTGAAGAAGACTAATGTTCAGGCAGAGACATTTATTAGCTGTGTGATCTTGGGCAAATCACCTGTTTGCCTCAGTTTACTCAACTATGAAATGGGGATAATAATAACACCTACCTTGCAGGGTTGTTGTGAGTGTTAAATGATATAGTATTTGTAAAAATTCCTTACCATAGTGCCTGAAGTAGTGGGAGCAATATAAAGGCTTATTCCCTTCTCTTCTCTCTAGGAGGAACATGCATCTTCTGAAGGAAGATGTACATCTGAACAATTATGAAGAAAGGCAAAAAGATAACATGTTAGAAGAGTACAAGAAAATGACATGGGAAGCAAGAAATATTCGCTTAATTTTACAAATGAGGAAACTGAGGAACAGGCGGTTAAGCCTCTTGCCAAGCATAACACTATTCTGTTAGAACTCCATAATCAGAATGTAGACACATGACAATTGATCAGTAAGGAATGATTTAAATCAGTTGGAAAATGTTTCTTATTATTGGATTGGATTCCCCCCCCCCCATTCATTTACTTGCTGCGGGATATGGCTAGATGGACAAGGAACTTCAGTAGCGTATGTATAAAGAAACCTGGGTTGTGTTCCTAATAATCCACTCTTTTCTTTGCTATTAACCATGGGGAGGCTTTTTCATTTCCTCCAAGCTCCGAGTTTTCCCATTTTTAAACAGAATGATTGAACTCATTTCTCATTGAACACTAGTCTCCCAAAGGTTAGAAAATTGTGTCTATCCCAAAGAAGAGTTGGAGAGCATTATAAAAGGCAAAATATATAATCTCAATTACATTAAATTGAAAAGTTTCTGTACAAACAAAGCCAATGTAACCAAGATTAAGAGGGAAGTGGGAAATTGGGAAAGAATTTTTACAACCAGTATCTCTGATAAAGGCCTCATTTCTAAAATATACAGGGAATTAAGGAAAATCTATAAGGATACAAGTCATTCTCAAATTGATAAATGGTCAGTGGATATGAACAGG
>CM053580.1:258296728-258312684 GCA_028627135.1 Pseudochirops cupreus
AAATCAAAACAACTTTGAGATACCACATCTCACCAGTCAGATTGGCTAAGATGACAAAACAGGAAAATGACAAATGCTGCAGAAGATGTGGAAAAATTGGAACACTAATGCATTGTTGGTGGAGCTGTGAACTGATACAACCATTCTGGAGAGCAATCTGGAACTATGCCCAAAAGGCTATAAATAATTGCATACCCTTTGATCCAGTAATACCACTTCTGAGATTGTATCCCAAAGAGATCATAGAAGTGGCAGGAAGATCCATATGTACAAAAATATTTATTGTAGCTCTCTTTGTGTTGGCAAAAACCTGGAAATTAAGGGGATGCCCATCAATTGGGGAATAGCTAAACAAGTTGTGGTATATGAATGTAATGGAATACTATTGTGCTATAAGAAATGGGGAGGAGCCGGTTTTTATATTTACCTGGAGAGCCTTATACAAACTGATGCTAAGTGAGAAGAGCAGAACCAGGAAAAAATTGTACACGATCACAGACACATCGTATGTGTGATGACCAGCCCTGATAAACTGGACTCTTTTTCAGCAATGCATAGTTATAATTCTACAAGTCTCAGGATGGAAGGAGACATCTATATTCAGAGAAAGATCTAGAAAGAACAGAGTTTAAATGGAGACTGAAGCAAACTACATGCTATCGTTCTTTTCCATGTTTGGTTTTCTTTCTTTTTTTTCCCATTGTTCACTCCATTGGTTACAACCCTTCTATACAACCAGACTAATGTCCAATGTGAAAGTGCACATCCTATACTGTATTATATACAGCCATGGTGGGAGGGGAGAGGAAGGGGAGAAAATTTGAAATTCAAGGGATTGTGGAACTGAATCTTGTAAACTAAAAGTAAATAAACAAATCAATTAAAAATATGTGTCTATCTTAGAGCAACCAAATGTTGAAGAATACATTAATCTGCTTTTTGAGGCAGCTTTAATCAGAAGTTAACAATTAATCAATTACAACGATCAACCAACGAAATGACCAAAACCCCAACAAAATAACCCATGATTGATTTTGACACCATACATAACTATACCATTAAAATGAATGCATTGTTCAAGAAAAAAAATAATTTATTGTTACTGTTTAAAGATAACACCTAGACATAATGATCCAAGCCAAGTATCTTAAATTTACTCCTTTTATACTGTTTGGAAAATATAACTTAGATTTCATGGTCACCTAATATTTTGGCATCTCTTCTCAAATGTCACATCTTTCTTGCCACTCAACTTTCTGTCTTTGGCCTTTTATTACTTAAAAAAATGCTTTGCATATGTCAAGACGAAAGATAAATATCTGCCTACTCAATTTGTTATTTGTATATTTCCTTCAAGCAGTCATATATCAGATGACAGTGGAAACAGAATTGCAAACCTGTACTGAAAAGTATTCAAATCTATAGCACTCTATATTGATATGGCTTTCTTCAAAAGAAACAAAGACTTTACAAACATTGTGCCTGATTCTAATTTCTAAGACTAATCTACATAAAAAAGAACTTAACTGGATAATTAGGAGGTTTTCAACAACCTTTTCAATAATTTTCAATAAACAATTTATATATAATCAGTAAAAATTGCCATCTTAGATGTCAGAACAGACTCAAAATACGATCAACATAATGAGAACCAAGATTTGGCTAAGGTTAAATTGAGGTGCACAACAAGAAAATTATTCTTGCCAAAATATTTCTATTGCTTCTGTGACTATCCTCAGATCCTCCCCTATACCTCCTGTTCTCTCTTCAACTATTTATCAATTACCTGTCCTTTAAAACACAGGTCAAAGGACCCCTTAATTCAGGAAGTCTTCTGTGATATTCACCTGCCTCCACAGGTAATGACCCTCCCCTAGAACTACACATAGAATTTCACTTTGCAATTCTTTAATACACTGGTCTTGTAAGTTGGCATAGAATATTGCAAGTGTTTGTGTCAAATCCCTCTTCTAGATTATAGACTTCATAATTTGAAAAATCTGAGCCTGAGCTATTTAAACTTTCTATCTCCTCCAGAATATAGCATATTGAAGATGTTTAGAAAATTTGTGGTATGGTATGGTATGGTATAGTGAAATATTGTATCATGTCATATCACTTAATGCTATGTATTCAGTAATTATGTTGCACCAGTACAAATCTACACAGTGATACTTTGGGGAAAATGAAATACTCTATCACTCACACTTTGATGTTTTCACTCAATGTCTCTTGCCATAAACCAATTTCTCATTTTAGGCACTTGATCAAAAACTTGCCCATTCAGATTTTCAATGCAATAGAGAACCCAACTGCTCATTATCATGTTTCCACCATCAAGGATCAGAGCTGATAATATTTGTAAAATGCTTCCTGGCACATAGTAGGTACTTAATAAATACTTGTGCCCTTACCTTCTCCCAATCCTCAAAAACAACCTCCCCCACTGCATATCCTCACTCGTCTTGATTGCTGGCATTCCTACTGAGGCCGAAAATTGCAAACTAAACACAGATTTCCTAACATGAGTCACCATGGCTTCAAGATCCTGACATCACTTCCCATGCACTAGTTCTTTCTCTATTTCTCTTGAACACACCATGATTCTTTCACAGAAATCAACCACTTCCAATGAATATTCTCAGTTTCCCCCACTCTAATATTTTTTCTTAAATCCCATTGCTAATTCTATTAGGCAACCTTGTGTTAAAATTGCTTTCACATGCACAAAAATTGCTTTTCACATTTAGGCAGCTGGGTGACTCAGTGGTCACATAGGAGAGAGTGCTGGGCTTGGAATCAGGGAAACCTAAGTTCAAATCCAGATTCAGGCTAGCTGTGTAATTGTGAGCAAGTCCCTTAACCTCTGTTTGTCTTCATACTCTGAAAAAAGAATGGCAAACCACTCCAGCGTCTTCGCCAAGAAAACCCAATGAACAATATGTTCCATGGAGTCATGAACAGTTGGACACAACTAAATGACTGAACATTAATGACTAGTTTCTACCAGAATAGCTAACACCTTCCTCACTAACAGTCCCCTGTCCTGCCCTCTCACTAGAATAGAAGCTTCTTGAAGGCAAGGATTGGCTTTGCATTTATTATCTCTGTTCCTCACGCTTAGAATGATTCTTGGCATGCAGTAACTATTAATGAATACTTTTTAAAATTCATTCATTTAATTATAAGATCAAAAATTATTTATCTCACTAAACAAATGGTAGTATACATGAGACCTAAGATCAAGTAGGCTACAATAATGGGGAAAAAAAAGTGCTGGCTTCCAAATCAGGATTCCTGGGGTTCTTATCCCAGCTCTACCACAAATTAACTCTGTAATCTTGGGTAGGTTACTTGATCTCAGTTATGAAATCTATATCCCTGCCTCAGTTACCAGAATATAATATAGCCTTTTACTGAATAACTCTTTATCATTATTATACCATACTATACAATTATAGTATACTATACTATACCATAATGTATACTTTATACATTATTATACTATTAACATTATTATACTATTATATTATGTATACTATATATAGTCTATACTATACTATATACTATTATACTATACTACATATATTATACTATTGTACTATACTATACTATACTATACATCCTTTCTCTGTTGAAGTGTCTGAGAGAGAGAGCATAGCCTTTCACTAGATATCTTCATGAATGTTACCACAAATGTGTAATATCAAAAGTTAAGTAAAAGACTGGGGGCACCCACTTTCTAGCTAGGTAAGATGAATGCCCTTTTTATAGGATCAACCACTCATGTACAAAATGTGATTACCTTAAGGCAACTGCAGTTTAGGTGAGAAGTGTCAAACACTTAGTCCCCACTAACATGCAGCCCCCAATGTTCCCAGTATCACTCAAAACAAGACAAAATACATTTTAAAATATTTAATAGTGCATAGATAATGTTAACATGTCATTTTAAGCCAGTATTCCACTACAAGTATCCTTTCTTGTTGATGGTTTCGTGGCCCCCGTTTCTCTTTGAGTTTGGTGACACAGGTTTTGCTTATTCTCCTAATCTTTTGAGTTCATGGAGGATAACTATGATATACTACCCATTAATGAAGCTGTCTGTCTTTTTTCTAGTGTCTATTGTAGCATGATTTAGAATTCTGACACAAAATATTTATTGAACTGAGAGTGAAACTGGATGAAGAAAGAGAAAGATCATTTTATATTAAATAAATGCCAGATAATTTTTTCTTTTTCTTCTTTTTGGAATTTCATGGGTTAAGCATTTAATAAGCTGGAATGAATGGTAAAGAAGTGAGAATTACTCATAGGCTATGTCTAACACTATGAGTAGATTTGGAATAATTATTATTCAAAATATATTGGTCACAAAAAGAGGCTAACAATTGCTGGACGGTCTAATCACAATCCTGATACCCAGGAAATATTCAAAGAATCATACCAGATAAAGAGCTCCATTGCGTTGGATGGATTCCTATGTGGTATCAAGAATGAGCTGCGATCAGTGTCAGTGGAGACAGTATGTACACCAAAAATGGCCTTAGATCTCTTGATATGTCACAATACAGAAGCATACTTCTACAAATTTAAAACTTCTCTGACTTTCGTTTCTAACTCCCATTCTACACCCAAGGTAATAGTTCTTACCAACTTGTTCAAAGTCCATTAAAACTCATATATTTTCATTGTTCAATTCCTTTTTAATTTTTTTTTATATTTTAAAAATAATTTTATATTTATTTTTTATTTTAAAGAAACAATGTCCAAACTCACCTTAGAATTACCATATGTACCTAGATGATGCTGAACTCTGAATTTTTCCTCAAACCAGTCCCTCCTTCCTCTACCTCTCTCCATGCTAATCTGACTTTCTTTCTATTAACTGTCAATTTAAAACCTCAGATTTTCTCTAATGACTTTGTTCATCACATTTTGAAACTTTGGGTATATTAGCATGTGCAAGAGTTCAATGCAGTCAATTCTGACCTCCCCAAATATAATATAGTGTCAGCAACCTCATCAGGACTATATCAGGCCACTATAATTTCAAGTCACAGGGAAGATCAATGTTAACCTCACATGGCTCACGTTTTGTCTGACTAGCACCTTCCATTTATGACATGGTCATTAAAGAATTAACTGCCCCTGTAACACTGTTTAATATAAAGTTGTGGGATTTCTGGAACAAACTGGCAATGTTACTTATGATAATGTTGTGATACCATTACACCCTCCTCTCCTTCAGGCACACTTATAATCTAGCCAAAATGCTTCTTACTGTTCCTCATACATGGTGTCCTATTTTCCTTCTCCATGTCTTTACCCAGATCAAGCAACATCTCCTGTATGGGGTCTTTTTTCATCCACCCAGATGCTAGTGAATCTTTTTATCAGCAAAGGAAAAAAAAAAAAAGAAAACAGGAAACTGGAATTTACGTTGTATGCATTGTGTGTGTATTTATGTATAGTGTTTGTTGACTGACTGATATACTTGTTGAATGCTTATATGCAAATAATTCCATACAGAACAAGGGCAATTCTTTAAACCACTTTGAAAAGGTCGGGACCAGAGGGATTTAAGTATTAGGCCTGCATCTTCTACATTGAATGCACATATTGTGGTCAAATCCTCAAAAAAACTTCAAAACTCTTCATTTCCTATTGAAACATATACAGACTATAGGTTTTGATTGTAAGTACTATTAGCAAACAGGACAGGAAAAGATGCTTATTGGGGATTAAAACATATAGTGTGACATATAGTGAAAAACCTTAATTCAACTCTCAGCATTCAAATCCCTACCAGCAGGTTGTTTGATTTATAGAATTATAAATTACAGAAATTCAAAGTTGAAAGGAAATTCTAAGACCATCACATCCAACTTATACTTCATCAAGGTGGGACAGAGATATTGGGGCTAGTTGTAAGGACTTTATCTATCATTTCTGATGAGGTGAGAATGAGAGAACTACTCTAAGTTAGTCATAAATATAATGCTTGGGCCTATTGGGCCTATTGTCATTGCCTGGCTAAAAGGGCATAATGCCAAAGGTGTAAAAAGTAAAGGAAGTCCATTCGAATGACAGGGGAAGGAAAAATTATAAAGTCTGAAATAATATAAGGCAGACATATGAAAGGAAGGTTTTAAAAAGGAAGAATGAATCAATTAGGCAAGTAAGAAAACAGAAGAGAGATAAAATCCAATGGTACTAGCAAAGATTCTATGGGAAGACATAGCTATCAAAGAATCATGAAAGAGATCACACTTAATCATGTGGCATTATTGTTATACATTTACATAAGATCATTCTTACAAAAAATATTTGTTATTTCTTGTCAGCAAGGCATAGAAAGAAATAAAATCATTTATTTGGAAATAAATAATTTGTTCCAGAATATAGAACACAGAGAAACCTAAATTGTATATATAAATATATGTATATATATATATGTATGCATATATATATATATATATATATATATATATTCCTAGTGTATTCTCACCTAAATTATAATGAGAAAGTAGTCAAATTAATTAGCTTAAATTGTACAGGAAATGGACATCATGTATTCTCTATGTTGCCTTTGTAGATCCTGAATTTAGGCTATAATAATTTTACATTTCGCCTCACATCAGTGTTGGCTATACAAAAGCAATATGACATCCAAGTAGATTTTATAAACCTTAAGAACAGGAATCTCTGTTTTTTCCTATAATTTCATTTTTATCAAAATTTAGCTTTTAACAGTCAAGGTCTTATATATATTTGTTTGTTTAAATTGCCAGTTGGTAAACAATTTTCTTTTTAAAATAGAGAAATAGTTTTATTTGTTGATATGTGTTAAGTTTAAAATAGCAAAGACTTTTTTATAATATATAGATATAGATAATATAGAGGTAGATATTGATGAATATGGAAGTTTGAGTGGGAGGATAGTAAGGTGATATTACCTCCTAACATAAAATGGGAAATATATAATTCTGAGTCTACTATCTGCAACTCAGCCTTTCTACCATAATTTGACAACTCCCTAATAATGTCCCTTCCTCAGAGTTATAACTAACAGTTTTCGTACCTCTGGCAAGTGGCTAAAAATGAAGTTATATGTGGTTGCAGACGGCAATAGAGTGCATGGATAAAGTTCACTTGGGGTCAACTGCTGTGGGGAATAAATGGCTCCATCTGCTAGCTTTCCATTTAAACTAATACTTCTATTTAAACTAGTTAATTATTTGTGCTAACTAGAGGCCAAACTGATCATTCTAAGCTGCCAAAAAACCACAAGCCATCTCAGTGCTTTTCAATTCCATCCTCTGGGGCAAATCCCTAATCTACCTCATTTAGTTATGGATCTGCCATCCCTACTCCTCAAACCCCACAAAATTTAAGGTCTACTAAGATGATACTGTTATGGGAGAAATATCTCCTATCTGAGTTCATATGGTGGGTAACTGGTGCCAAATATATATTTACCACAATTCTGAAATCATGAAGATAAAAACTTACATTTTATTGGTATGCTGAAGCATAGGGTTAGGTCTCAGGGAAAACTGGAACAATCACGAGGATTCTGAGAAAGCATCTTATAGTCAAAACTGCATCAGAGTGACAGAGAAATAATTCTTTTACATATTGCAATCTCGTATACCCCTCTTAGGCCATTAAAGCCAAAGAGAAGATAGATCCATAATCTGTACTTCTTTCAATGCCATCAAAGTGGGACAAACTTAGTTAAACAGAATTGTAATCGTATATATCCCCTAAGGTAACAAACTTTGTCTATAGGTAAACCAAATCAGGTTACAGATGAAACTACTTTTAGAAGATTCACAATAGGCTAATTGAGGAAGAGGATTTATATATCACCAAAGAGTCAGGGACCACTGAGATTCTTCTGCTGGCTTCTGATCTAAGGAATACTTAAGGCTTTTAAGTAAATTTTTACATCCTGTGGGACAGCTTTTATTCACGCTGAGGTTAATATGAACCAGAATTTTCAGGAGAGATGGCCCTGACTTTTGAATAATAAAACGAAATCCAAAATTCCCACAACAATACCATATTCACATTCTTTGCAACTGAATTTTTATTTATAAGCGTATATGAATGTCTGAATATATGTGATAACTATATGTGCAAGAATATCTATTTATACAAATACATATATCTATTTCTCTCTATATGTATCTATGTGTTTATATACACATAGATACATGCAAATGTGTGTACATATTTACCCCTCCTTTACACTCAGGACACTTATTCACTACTGTCTCTATGGGAAAGGAAATGGGGACACAGGAGGCAATAGAGAAATGGTGATTGTACACCTAATGCTTTACTTTGCTTCTCCATCTGTGGTTGCTTTTATTCCCATGCTAATACCATTTATTCTTCTAACTTCACCTACTTCTTAACTCCTTGGCTTTGAGCCTTTACACAAACAGCACCTGAGTCACCAAATAAACAACTCCTGTTTCTACCACTGTCAGAAAATCAATCAACTACTGGTGAATGTACTTCACATTTTTCCCAAGGTTTGTAGAACAAGGCTTTGAGTTTCTATTTGAACCTGTCCTACTCACTTTATGTTGCAGTGCTATTGGCCTGACCTCTTTGATATATCAATGTTGGCAAGCATGCAACCTGACAAGGCTCCGTCCAGATAGAGAGTCTGTCAGACACGGAAGCTGTTACTCTAGTCTATTCCTTTCCACCTGCTATTCAAATGAAGACATTGGCATAGAAGAACACATTTTTATAATGTGAAGTAAATGTCACAATGAAAAAAAAATCTCAATACACATGAATAATAGAGGGAGAAGCTTCAAAACCAGCATAAATCATTATTTTGGCAGGTAATTTTTTATATCTTTGTATGGTATCTTTCTATTGATAAATTTATCAGAATAAAATATAGAACATTTTTATGGAATGAATACATATGAATTTAAAACAAGGTACAATTATGGAGCAAGAGCTTCACACAAGCAATGCTACAAGTACATTTGAAATGAGTTTTCTTCTTATAAAAGAGCCTATTACTTTCCTCTTTAAATTTTTTTTACATGATGACATAGATTTTTGAATTTCTTCAACTATGAAGTAGTTTTGTGTAGATAAAAACTGAAAGGTGTAAAAGGTAAGCGTGGTGAGTTGCAGAGAAAAGGAGAGAAAGATACAGGCAGACAGAAAGAAAAAGGGAAACAAAAACAGAGAACAAAGATTCCACTGGAAATACGGATAAAGAAAGGGTGCTAGAGAGAGGGAAACAGAGAGGGAGACAGAGTAAGTGAGAGACAGAGACAGAGACAGAGAGACAGAGGGGGGGAAGACAGACAGGCAGACAGAGAAAGAGATAGAGAGAGAGGGGAGACAGACAGGCAGACAGACAGAGAGAATGACAGAGAGAGAGAGACAGAGAGACAGAGACAGAGAGAGACAGAGACAGAGGCAGAGACAGACAGACAGACAGACAGAGACAGAGACAGAGATAGGAGGAGGATAAAGTTTTTCAGTTTGTGGAACAGTCAAACATGAATTCTACTCTATAAAAAAGAAAATAGTACTGAGGCTAATAAATACAATTAACTGAGTTACAATCAAGAGTTCTTATGCAATTTGATTTTTCTTCCAAATCCCAATATACATACATATATGCATACATACATACATATATACACACACACACACACACACACATATATATATATCTTGAAGCCATATCTACACATGGAAAACGAAGTGGAAAATCTTCTTGCTCATGATATGACAGCCTTTCAAATACTGTTGGATACTCATACGTTCTCCCTAAGTCTTCTCTTCTCCTTCAAATCATCATGATATGGCATGAACTCAAAATCACAAGTACTTTAAACTCAGCACTTTGCCAATATTTTCCGTATAGGAAAATACTTTAATAAAAGTATGTTATAAACTTCCCTAAACATTCCGGTCATGTTATGGTATGATCTTAAATCTCTGCAATCTTAATCCATCCCCCGATGATCAAGCCAGGATATCAATATCATCCTTAAAATGTTGTGTCCACAGCTGATCATGACACTTTGGGTCTTATCTATCCATTACAGCATATAGTGGGATTGTCACCTCTCTTCCTCTGGCAATATGGTTTGAGAAGAATCATATTATACCTTCTTATCATATTAAACTGCCAGCGCATTAAAACTCCCAGGTCTTTTTCAGATGATCTTCTACCTAACAATGTCTTTACCAAACTTGTGCAGTTCACTTTTAGAATGCAAATGTATTTTTTTTCCTGTGATCTTCATTAAACTTAATCACATGAGATTTAACTAAATCATTCTTACCTGTTGAGAAATTTTTGAATCTGTATTTTGTTTGTGGAAAATGCTAGCTGTCACTTCAAACTTTGTGTTATTTGCAAATTATGTGTGTGTGTATAAATATGTGTGTGTGCATATATATGTATATATGGATGTGTGTATATATTATATATGGATATGTCTGTGTATGTGTATATGTGTATATATGTCTATATGTATATGTGTGTATATATGTCATCTATGACTTCATCTCAGCCATTAATAGAAATGCTGAAAAGCACAGGGCCAAGAACCTATCCCTGGAGCACCTTCTCCACTTGATATCTCCCTCCAGGTTGACATGAATCCATTAATCACTCCTCTTCAGGTAGAGTAATTCAAGCAGCTCTAAATCTATTTAACCATACTATCATTTTGTCCAGAGAACACTCCCTTTTCCTACCTTTAACACTTACTGTTATAAACCTTTGTGTCTAGAATGCAGCCCACCCTATTTCCACTATTGAAACTTTGATCTGTTCTTCAAGGCCTGGCTTCACTGAATCCTCTTCTCTTTTCATCCCAAGTGGGGGAAAACATGGTAATCACCAGTATAATTTGGGCCAAAGTTCCTCTCAAAACAAATGAAAAAACCTGACATACACATCTTACTTTAAAACCGTGAAGATTCTTGATGTCCAAACACTTTCGGCAGAGGAAGGATAAGAAAGCAACCCTGGCATACAAAGGTTGTCTTTTTTGCTGGTTTGGTTTTTTTTGGGTTCATTTATTAGTTTATTTGTTTTAATGTCCTTAAGAGGTCTGCATTTCTATTTATAAGTACAACTTTGAGAAGCTTTCAGACAACAGATCGTTAAGAGTTTGGGGACTAGATCCCTTCCTACTTCGAGATACTATGACTCTATGACTTTATAGGTTATGATGCTTGTCCACATGTTTGAAGGCCTTTCATTGTAAAGGAGACATTGGTTGATGAGACAACCAAATGGAGACGTAAACTAAGGAGATGGAGAAACAGAAATGGTGTTAAGGAGAAAACTCATACTTATAAAAAAAGATTTATGAGTCATGAACATGAGTTTAGCCACTAAGTAATTATATGACTGTGGAGAAGTTAATGTATCTCTTTTGGTCTCGATTTCCTCATCTCTAAAATAAAAAAGGCTGGACTAGTTCATAGCACTTTATGATTCTTTAACTGTTGATAATAAACCAAGGTAATATTTGAAATTTCAAAAGTTGATGACATCAGCAAGAGTACGTGACCCAAAGAAAAGAATAAGAGAAGAACATAGAGGAACTTTCATTTGAAGGGTTAGAGGAAGAAGAGTAGCCAGAAAAGGCAAGAGAGGAGTAGCCTAAGAAATCAGACTCAAAGATGAATTCAAGAACTGTGTCAATGTCATGATCAATGGAATGAATCAAAGAAACATATTCACAAAATGGCCAAAGAGGATGAGAAATAATGAAAAAAAATGCATTGTATTAACCAATTACAAATTACTGGTGATCTTTAAGAAAGCAGTTTGTGGTAGAGTGGGGAATTCAATATAAACAAAAACTTCTAAGAAAAATACGATGGGGTACAACCGTCCTCCAATATGTCAGAATGATTTGGTAGTTAGAAATCATTTATATTTGTAATTCTTGACCCCAAATAGCAGAATTAGCAGCCATGGGTAAGCATTATAAAGAGTTAAAAAAAATTAGACTGTTGTAGCACCAATTCAATATTCACAGCACTGACAGCAACTATGAATATGCCAGCATAGCTCTAAATCCCAAAAATATAACAGCCTCTCTATATAGAACACAAAAGCAAAACATTTATTCAAACACCAGAAAGCCAAATCCCAGCACCAGAAACCAATTCGTCATAGCAACAAAGAAATCTATACACAATAACACTGTAAAGAGCAACACTATCCCAAAGCCTTCCCACAAACACTCACGAGTCTAGCTGTCTTTACCTGTACCCTGTTTCTCCCTCTGAAACTAACTGCTCTGCCTCCCAGCTTCCTCTCTGCTCCACCCTTCAGCAAACTCCTCCCACCACAGACTCCATGTGATTACATTCAGCCTATTAAGGGGCAGGGAAGATCTTTAAATTACCATTACCACGACTGCTCTTTATGACGACACGCTTCAGAAGAGTTAGAGATACCCCAAAATAGAATAGGAGGGCTCAAGTGATAATGGAATCCCTTTCATTGGTCCCAAACAAAAAGCTATATGACTACATGTCAGGTATGATACGAAAGGGATTCTTATTATTCAAAATATCTTTCTTCTTGATTCTGTATTGTGCATTATCCCCATTTTATTAATAAGGAAATAACTAACAATCAAAGAGTTAAATGACTTTGCCCAAAATCATGGAACAAATATACTAAATTTCTCTTCTTAGTCCTCTTCCTTTTGTCTGTGATTATCTCCATGTTGAATTCACTAATTACAATGAATATGAATATAACACTTGTTTATAGCAATCATCCACAAAATTATAGCATTCTCTTTTCATCTGAGAAGGACCCTAAATATCATATATTCCAACATTCTTACTCATCCACTGAAACTCAGATTTTCTGACACAAGACCTAATTTTTAATTTGTTTTATTTTTTTATATATACTTTGTTACAACAGCAAAGGGGGTGGAGGTCAGGGAAGGAGCTACAAGTGTGAAAAAAAATGTGTGTTTTCATCAATATCTTATAATGTGCTGAACTATTAGAATATAAAGTATAAAACTGAAGCAGTAAAAAAACAAAAAAATAAAAAAAATTTTTATTGTACTGTTATGGAAATTCTTGCTTTATTCCATCAATTTAAAATGAAATAAATTAAAAAAGCAAAAGCAAAATAGTGATAGGCAGGTCATGTAGCAAAAAAGCAAAAAAGAAAGATGGTATACCTTAACAATTGTCTTCCTAGGGGCCCACAAGTGTCCCCTTGGAACACCAAGACATGTTAGGGGTGGAGAATGGGTGAATATGATAGAGAAGATCATACTTAATAATGTCAAAATGTTGGTTTGTATTCATAGTGACAGATGAGGCAAGTAAGGGAACAGTGGACATAGTCCATAGAAATTCAGTAAAGGAAAGAGAGATAACAGCAATCTTCAGGGACATCTTTCTTTATCATGCAGGAATTTGTTCAGCTTGATTTAAGATTACCATCCTATTGCCTAGTAATGCCTGTAATGGAAGGATATGAGAACATAATCCAGTTGACAATAATATTATTTCATTAGCAACTTGGGTTCATGTCTGCAATTACTTAGTCATCCCAATATATCTGAGAATTTTTGATAGACACTATAACTCGAACTTTTGGTCAATGAAGTCAATGAAAAATAATTTTGTCATGTCCATGTCACCTGTCACTAACCAATTTTTGAAACTTGTCATACATGGAACTCAAATCATCTTTGTCCTATTTCTAAAATGTGGAATACTTGGAAAGACAATTGCTATAAAGAAAAATTTCTTTTGACAACATAAAGGGATGGATGTAGTAGTAATATATTACCAAAAGCATTATTTATAGCCTTGATGGCATTCTTGTTATGTGGGTTTCTGTGTACTCCAATGTCTTCCCAATACTTCAAAGGGTCTGATTTCATTAATGTGGATACACCCTCTGCTGACCTATAGCCTACCCCTTCCTTGCCCTTGTAGATAATCTTCAAAGTTTCTGTGCTGAAAATATTCCTCACCTGGGGGCATATTTCTAGAGATGTGCCCATTGAATTTAGCTAGGTTAGTCCTTGGATGACAGACACACAGTACATTGTTAGACCCCTTACTCAAAATCTTTTCAACTTAACTAACAGCTGCCAGATTTTTCATCCCACTGACACAGCAATCAGTGACCCTAGGCCACCTATACTCCATGATGAAACATTGGAGTAGAACTTCAGTGGAGGAAATTTCAGTATAGCAGAGATCAAATCACCTCCACTGAAATGTATTATTACAGAAGGTAAAGCCTGATCTAACACAGCTGACCTATAACATAGGTGCTATTCTTTTCTCCCAACAGCAGTGTAGAAAAAGGAACTCCTCTATTTCTAGAGCAAGCATTGTCCTTATGATAGCAATCTGCCATAAGAGAAGGAAAGGGGTTTTCTCTAGGTTAACTTCTAGCAAAACCATTAAAATGATAATTTTCTAGAGAGATGGCACACCATAATATATACTAATAGTACATTTTGCCTTGCACAAAAGCAAGGCAATTCAGAAACTCTTCCAAAATTTCAGAACCTCTCATAAATTATTTGTGAACATCAATGAAATGTTGGACTTGCATTGTGTTTTCAAGGAAGAGGAGAATTAAGTTCTCAATTTTGAAGTTATACTAGAGAAATTAAAAAAAAATCCTGATATTGTAGCAATAGTTTTCTTTTCTATCTATAATGCAAAGCTTTACCTGTGTACTTTACTGGGCAGAGAAAAAGATGGCATATTCTTCACCAGTATCTAAATCTTATAGATCTTCTTCAAAGACCTCAATTTAGGAATAGTCACGACTAGGTGAAGCGCCTAGGAAAGATAATTGTTTTGGGGAAGGGTCATAGGGTGGGCACAAGGGAACACAATGCTGATCATTGACCAACCACCTAAGTCACACAATTGCTGTCCAAGTCGTGGAAAGTCTTAGGATCATAGAAATATGAGAGTTAAAATTATATTATCAAACTCCTTTAGTCAGGGTGGCTAGGTGGTGCAGTGAATAGACACTGGCCTGGAGTCAGGAGGACCTGAGTTCAAATCTGGCCTCAGACACTTAACACTTAACAGCTGTGTGACCTTGGGCAAGTCACTTAACCCCACTTGTCCTGACTTCCTCCCTCAAAAAACAAAAAACAAAAAAAAAAACAAAACAAACTTCGTCAGTCCACAAGAAAATGAGAAGTCAAGTAACTTTTTCAAGGCAACTCAACAAGTAAGGAGAAGATTTAGTTCCTAGGCCAAAGCATTCTGATTCTTCAGGCTCCAATTTCAATGCTTTTTTTTTTAAACCATTACACTACGGTGAATATTCCTTACCCAGGCTAATATTCCCCTCTTTCAATGTATCTGCTTATAGAAGAAAAGCTAAATTACTCTTTCTTTCTTTTTCCCCATAATTGATTCCATTCTTCCTCAGGAGCTGTGTCTATCTTCATAATCTATGACAGTTAACCTCTACTACTACAAATACATCCCACTCTCTTACATTCAATTGTCATTTTTTAATGAAGTTTCGTTCTTGTCCTCCTACTATTTCACCCTATAACTCAAATAAAAATGTATATCTAACAAGTATTGCATGTTATTTTTTACTTATCAGCAATACTTTTTAAAAATAGCTTTTAACTTATAAGGTGACTATATTTCCTATGGGAGCTCAGCACCAATAAAAGCTACTGTGATAATGAGACATCACCATCAATCACTGGATTATAGTTTATCATCTAGTTTTAGCTTCTAAGAATATAATACCTGATTAAAATTGGCACTACTTCCTTAGCTCCAATTTTATCATCAAAATGCTTAGATAATGAAAGTAGTAAAAAGCATTGAACTGGAGAGCCATTTTTTTTTTTTTGCTTTTTGGAGGGGGGAGGGCAGGGCAATTGGAGTTAAGTGACTTG
>CM053580.1:258313184-258353930 GCA_028627135.1 Pseudochirops cupreus
TAATATGAAAATATATTTTAAAAAGTTGCATATAACCTATATAAAATTGCTTATCATCGTCTGCAAGGAGGAAGGAAAAGGTGGGAGAATATATTAGACTCAAAAATCCTTAAAAATGAATGTAAAAGTTTTTCTTTGCATTTAATTGGAAAAAATGTTATTTTTTTTTTTTTTTATTTTTAAGGAATGATTTTCTTCATGGAGGTTTTGGACCTCCTTTTCCTTTTGACTAATTCTACTTTTTAAGGCATTCTTCTCCTCATTGGCTTTTTGGACCTCTTTTGCCATTTGGGTTAATCTATTTTTAAGGTGTTATTTTACTCAAAATTTTTTGGGTCTCCTTTAGCAAGCTGTTGATTCATTTTTCATTATTTTCTTATATCACTCATTTCTCTTCCCAATTTTCCTCTACTTAACTGATTTTCAAAATTGTTTTTCATCTTTTCCATGGTCTGAGGCCAATTCATATATTTTTTTTTCTTGGAGGCTTTGAATGTAGGAGCTTTGACTTTGTTTTCTTCTGAGTATATGTTTTGATCTTCCTTGTCACCAAAGTAAGGTTCTATATTCTGCTGGTTTTTTTCCTGTTGTTTGCTCAGTTTTGTAGCCATTTACTTGACTTTTTACCTCTTTGTTAAGGTAGGACTCTGCTTCAAGTGTGGAGGGTGTACTTTATCAAGCTCCCAGCATTTTGTGCAGTTGTTTTCAGAGATATTTCTAGGGACCTGTAAATTTTCAGTTTTTCCAAGGTGGTATGATCAAAGGAGAGGTGTTACTCCTCTCCTGACCTGTGCTCTGGTCTCTGAGTGACCACAAGCACTCTTCTCTGGCTTGGAAATGTGAGGATGATTCTCTCTTCACAGCCACCACAAGCTCTCCTGCACTAGTACTCTTCCTCACCCAAGGACCATCACCCAGTACTGCAACCCATATCCAGCTATGGGCAAAGCAAGGGAATCCTGCCTCAGTGCCATCAAAAAGATCTCTGCCACCCTCTTCTTAGTAGCTGCTTCATCCCTTCTTCATATGTGTGCTGAGAGCTCCAGAAGCAGCTACTACTACCTCCACTGCCACTGGCCCTGGAGCTGGGGCTGGACCAATATCTTCTTCTAAGTTGTCTTTGGCATTTTGGGGCTATAGTTTAGAAACCACCACAGCTACTAGTGATGCAATGCCCTGAGGCCTGGTCCAGGTTTGTTGGGGGCCTTGTCTTTGCTGGTGCAGCCCATGCTGGACTGAGTTCTCCTCTTATACTGGTGGAACAGACCTTTCCTGTTGACCTTCTATATTTTCATGGGCTAGAAATTTCTTTCACTCTTTTGTGGGTTCTGTTGCTCTACAATTTGTTTAGAGTCATTTTTACAGCTGTTTGGAGGGGATGTGGGTGATCTCAAGAAAATCCCTGCTTTTACTCTGACATCTTTACTCTACCCCCCAGATCAGTATTATTACCTTTTGTATTTGCCTCTGTTAAAGAAATCTGTGTGGCATCCTTTAACGTGGCTAAAACCTCTTTTCATGTTCTTGCTTTATTTATACTGAAATATTCCATGGTTTAGCTCCTCCAGGAGGATGTCCACTTAACAATGACAGGACACGATGTTTCATTTTAGTATGATTTGAAAACTGTTATTATGAAAATTTCTATCCCCTTTATATTACTCTAACACTATTATCAAAGAAGTAGAAGGAATGATCACATAATGGATTGAGGAAAGTTTTATATCTTTCTTCATGTATTGACATGGGCAAAGAATATATTACTAATGATATAGGTAGATAGATAGATAGATAGATAGATAGATAGATAGATAGATATAGAGATAGATAGAGATAGATAGATAAATAATGTATCACTAAAATGTTTTATGAGAAATAATACTCATAACAACCCAGAAACAAGTTGATAAATCAACAGAGGATCTTAAAACTCCAAGAAATATGAGTACTATATCCTCAAGTTGATTACAAAGCTCTTTTAATGCATATTGCAAGATAGTAGAAAACAAAACAATACCTGATGAAGCCTGGAAACCAATGGAATCCCAAGAGGACATGAAACAACAGTAACAATAAAGACCAAAACCAGAAAGGTTCTGAAGAAAACTTAAATTCACAATATGAAAAATTACAAAATGAAATATATCTAACCTTAAATTTCAAAGTGGAAATTAGAAATAGTGTGTTACTGAAAAAAATAGTATTCCTTGGGAAAAGTTTCTACAAAGAAGCAAAAGTGTAATTAAGAGATTTAAAATATAAAAATGAAGAAAACTGCGGAAGAGAAGCAAAACCAGAGTTATTATAGGAACACGTTATCTCTATTTAAACCAAAGACATTGTGAAGATACAACACAAGTGTCTTAGTTCTCCCATAAACAAAACAAAACAAATAAAATATGTTAATTCAACATACTTCAGCACAATAAAGATGGAAATAATACAAGGTAACAGCTCAGAATTTTTTCAAATATGCTTCAATCAGTATTCAGACAGTATTCAGTTTTTTCTTTGGGATGGAAAGCATTTTTCATCATAAGACCTTCAGAGCTGTCTTGGATTTTTGTGTTGGTGAGAATAGCTAAGGCATTTATAGTTGATCATCTTACAATAATGATATTACTGTGTGCATACTACAATTCACTTTGCATCAGCTCACGCAAGTTTTTCCAAGTTTTTCTGAGATAATCCTGCTCATCATTTCTTATAGTTCAATAGTATTCCATCATAATCATACACCATAACTTGTTCAGCCATTCTCCAACTGATGGACATCCTCTCAATTTCTGATTCATTGCACCCAGAAATGAACTGCTTTAAATATCTTTGTACATATAGATCTTTCTCTTTTTTTTCCTTTTTTTAGAAATCTCTTTTGGGATACAGACCTGTCAAAAGGTATGCATGGATTTTTTTTTTTTAGCCCTTTGGGCAGAGTTCCAAATTGCTCTACAGAATGGTAGAATTGGTTCATGACCAGAGCAACACTGCATTAATGTCTCATTTTCCCCCATATCCTCGCCAACATTTGTCATTTATCTTTTCTGTCCTATTAGCCAGTGTAATAGGTACAAAGGCTTAGTACATTATAATTGCTTTAATTTGCATTTCTCAAGCAAGAGTGAGATAGAGTGTATTTTTTTTCCCATATGACTGTGGTTAGCTTTCATTACTTCATCTGAAAATTGATTTCATCAAGCCTGCTTGAAAGTCCTCTATCTCATTAAGTATTTAATTTTTCCCCTGAAAGATTATATTCAGTTTTGATGGGTAGATGATTTTTGGTTGTAATTCTAGTTCCTTTGAAACTCTGGAGTATTATGTTCCAAACCCTCTGATCTTTCAATGTACAGACTGCTAAATCTTGTGTTATTCTTATTGTGGTCCCACAATACTTGAATTGTTTCTTTCTCATAGCTTGTAATATTTTCTTCTTTGCATGGAATTCTGGAATTTGGCTATAATATTCTTGAGAGTTTTCATTTTGGGATCTCTTTCAGGAGATGATCATTGAATTCTTTCAATTTCTATTTTGCCCTCTGGTTCTAGAATATCAGGACAGTTTTCCTTGATAATTTCTTGAAAGATTATGTCTAGGCTCTTTTTTCATCATGGCTTCCAAGCAATTTAATAATTTTTAAATTCTTTCCTGCATGTATTTCCCATGTCAGTTTTTTTTTGATGTGATATTTCTCATTGTTGTTTTTTTTTTCATTCTTTTGGTTATGTTTGATTTTTCTTTTCTTGATTTCTCATATAGGCATTAGCTTCCATTTGTTTCATTCTAACATTTAAGGAATATTTTTCTTCAGTGAGCCTCCTTTTCCATTTGGCCAGTTGTGCTTTTTCATGCATTCTTTTCCTCATTGGCATTTTGAATCTCTTTTCCCATTTTGCCTAGGTTGTTTTTTTAAGTGTTATTTTCTTCAGCATTTTTGTGTATATCTCCTTTACCATGCTATTGATCCATTTTTTTTCATGATTTTCTTGCATCACTCTCATTTCTCTTCCTAATTTTTCCCCTACCTCTCTTGCTTAATTTGCAAAATCTTTTTTGAGCTCTTCCACGGTGTGAGATCAATTCATGTTTTTCTTGGAGGCTTTGGATGTAAGAACTTTGACTTTGTAATCTTCTTCTAAGTGTGTAGTTTGATCTTGTGTACATACACACACACACATCTCTATCTATCTATCTATCTATGCCTTTGTGGATAATACTGTAAATTCCTTAATTGTAGAAAAAGTTTCATTTTTACCTTTGTATTCCCAGTGACTAAAATAGGTGTGCCTGTGACATAGTTGCTGAATAATAAGTGCTTTCCTAGTGATTAATCCTCACAGCAATCCTGTGAAATAGGTGATGCTATTATCCCTGTTTAATAGAGGATGAAAAAAACCCCTCCCCCAATCTGCTCTCTCCTATATCCTCCCACAGCACCCTTCTGACTTTCCAGTAGGGCAAGATGGATCTCCATACCCCAATGCCTTTATATATTATTTCCCAGTTACATGTAAGTAATAATAATAATAATAATAATAATAATAATAATAATAATAATAATAATATTTTTAAACATTCAGTTTTAAAACTTTAAATTTCTGATTCTATTCCTTCCTCCCTCGTCACCTACCCTTACTGGGAAGATAAGCAATTCAATATAGGTTGTACATGTGTAGTTACACAAAACATTTCCATAGTGGATATATTGTGAAAGATTGATTATATTTCCCTCCATCCTATTCTGCCCCCTCACTTATTCTATTCTCTACTTTGTCCCCCTCAAAAACTTACCCTCAGTCTGATATCAACTAAACTTTTGAGGTGCAATTGAAACCCTGACCTTAATGTTTCCAAATCTATTTCTCTACTGTTTTACTACTCTTGACATTGAATGTTAAATAAGATTTCAGATGAGAGCAACAATGTTGATGATAATAAGAATAATCAATAAAATAGCTGAAATTGTCATATCACTTTGGGACTTTTAGAGAGACAGATAAAACATATAGATACATGCGTGGCACATCTCTTTTTAAACCATTTTGTCCCTATGCTGTGTTGGAATTTATGAATTGTGAGCCAGCTGTAGGGTATCAGATATTCTCCAGTATCTATTTTCTTAGTCACATTGCTAATGTAGAACTGTAGCAGTTAAACAGCTAGAACGGAATTTTGTTCTTCATTTCAGTTACCTCTGACTTCATGATCCCACTTGGGTTTTTCTTGGCAAAGATACTAGAGTGGTTTTCTATTTCCTTTTCTAGAATAGAAACCCGTAATAGAGCACAATTAATCATAGATTTGGAGCTGGAAAAATCTTAGATGTAATTAAATCCAATGCCCTAATTTGTAAACTTGATGAAATTAAGACTCAGAGTAGTTGAACTGACTTGTCTAGGGCCAGAATAATAGTAAATGTCTATGAAGAAATAAAAATCCAGGTCTTCCTTACTCTAGGTTTCTTATCATATTGCCTCCCATGGATAGTAAACAGTATGAAATCTACTTTTCATTGTGATCCTTCAGCTCCTAATGAAAGACTTATTATTACTGGGGGACATCAACATCTTTAATTGTATCTCCAACACTTCAATTATTCCTTCAATCATTTATGTAAATACTTCCTTTAATGCTGTAGATTGCTGCCCATTTACACCTCACTCACACAAGTTAAAAAAAAAATAAAACCCGTATTATCTTCCTATGAGCTATTGCATGTATTAACAGAGGTACATTTCCAAATAAATAATCACAAATATTGCACAATGCACATCTGCATACATGCATGTGCACATACATGAATACATACTGCCAGCAGAATAAGTGGCAGTTGTCATTAGAGACTTCCTAAAACTGAAGATGTTTTTGCCTAGCCAGGAGCTAAGTAGTATCAAAAATATTGTCACCTAACAGCTGCACTGATATGTCTTACTTTTGGCTTGTACCTCAAGTATAGGAGCAGTTGGAGGCTTCCAGTACCAATCTCTCTATTTCAGAAATTCACACTGGATTGAAAATTTTCAACTTAATGCAATTCAGACTTTGTTCATCCATGCTAAAATGCTGAAAACTTCCTAGGTAATGTAGGAGCATTCTGAGGATCAGTTGAAGGGGTGGAAATATAGATTGAATCTATGTGTATCCCAGGAGTAGTCACTAGGTGAATAATTAATTCGTTTGTAGTGTTATTCTAATTCCTAGGAGAAGCTGGAAGGAGAATTGTGTCAATCTACATTAAAAACTTGGTCTCAATTAGTGAGATGACTTGAATTTTAAAATTATTAGCACAGTAATAATACTTTCGTAAACACTTGAAGACTTTTTTTTTAAGATGGAATCTCCCTACATCTCCCAGAATGGAAGTTCAATGACTGCTCACTAGTTTTAGTTCACTGATGTTCTTTTATTTTTCAGTTAGATTTGGCTTTATTATTTTAGTACATAAATTAAAATTTATGAGACCAGAACAGAAGCTGTGAATGATTCACATTTCCAATTGGGTGGGAGTACTCTCTTGATCTTATAGTATTGAACCAGCTGGTGAATTAGAATCTTGTTCAGAATCAGACAGAATTTAGACTCCTTACCCTTTCTGTTTCTCCCAAGATGCTTTTGAACAGCAACAACTTTCTTCCTTTTCTTAAATTAAATTTTGTTTATTTTTAGTTTACATCATTCATTTCCACAAGATTTTGAGTCATAAATTTTCTCCCCATCTTTCCCCTACCAACCAGCCCAAAACAGTGATCCCACACTCCCTCCCCCAATCTACTCTCTCCTATATATCCTACCCCATTCCCTTTCTAACTTACCAGTAGGGCAAGATGGATCTCCATACCCCAGTGTCTGTATATCTTATTTCCCAGTTGCCTGTAAATAATAATAATAATATTTTTAAACATTTGATTTTAAAACTTTAAATTCCAGATTCTTTTCCTTCCTCCCTCATCACCCACCCTTACTGGGAAGACAAGCAATTCAATACAGGCCGTATGTGTGTAGTTGTGCAAAGCATCTCCACAATGGACATATTGTGAAAGATTGACTATATTTTCCTCCATCTTATCCTTTCTGCAACTTGTTCTGTTCTCTACTTTGTCTCTGTTCCTTTACAAATGTGTGTGCTTCTAACTACCTTCCCTCCCTCAACCTGCCCTCTGCTCAATCATGCTCTCCTCTCATCCCCAACAACTTTCTCGATCAAGTAATAAAGATCTTCAGTAAGATCAGGGGCAAGTACCCAGGAATTTAGAATTTTTAATAGTTTGTTGCCAGTTACAAAGCATACTCGTGCCATTCCATGAGAATCCCCCAGGACCACATCAATCTTGGAGGGTGTCAAGCCCTTCTTTACCAGCTTATAGATATGCTCCTTCATGTCATCTGAGATGAGCTTCGGTCATGTGTGTACCCTGCAGCTTTAGGCAGAGCTCACACTTCCTGGGATCTTGCATATGACCCCTGATGGCAATGCTCAGGCAGTGAAAGAGAGAGGACTGTAGGGAGCAGGGCAGGGAATTCTTTGATTTGCCAGAAGTGACCCTCTCATGTTCTTGACAGAAATTTTGACCTTCTTTTTCTGATTTGAACCATTTAACCCTTCTTTAGACAGATTGTTTCCCTTCCACTCCCATGATCATTAAGTCACCAAACAAACTGAAGCTGGGAACTGTGCTAAATACTGTGCTAAATAGAGAGTAAAAACAAACAAACAAACAGAAAACAATCTGTGCTCTAAAAGGAGCTAACAATCGAATGGGGAACATAACATATAAACAACTGTGTACAAACAAGATATAAAACGGATAAACTGGGGATAATTAATAGTGAGAAGGCCCTAGCACTTAGAGAGATCAGTAAAAACTTCTTCCAGAAGTCAGGACTTCTACTGATGCTTGAAGGAAATTTTGTGAACCTATTAATGTCAGTTAACCTCTGGCTGCCTCACTTTCTTCAACTGTAAAAAAAAAAAGTGGGGGATAACAACAGCACCTCCTTCAGAGGATTGTTATGAGGACCAAATGAGATAATATTTCTGAAGCATTTTAGCAAAGTGCCTAACACACAGTGGGTGCTAATAAATGTGTATTCATTTTCTCCTTCTCCTTCACCAATGCTAAAGGTAAGCTCATGGAAATCCATGTTATTTTTTAATATAAAATAGCAGACCTTTCTATAAACATGGAATGATACAGACAGTTTTTTTAACTTCAATATTTCTGGGGCTTAATGTTATCAATAATCTTAAACTAAGTGTTGCTGGAAGTTACATTTCCCAAGGCAGACATACCTTAACTTGTAGAAGGACAATGCATTATTTAAGTTGCATCAAATATTTCTTAAGTGCTTGCTACATGCCAGGCAAAATGAATTGAACCAATCACTACCTAGAAAATAAATACTTGGGAGATTAGCTTGTTCATTGGTTAAAATGTCCATTTGCATGGTTCAAGTAGAGAACATAGCAGAAGACAAACTGTCAAATTCTGTCAAATTGTGGGTAGAGAGCTAACCTTCGAGTCAGAAAGACCTAGCTTCAAGATCTGTCTCTGACATGAATTTGATCTGTGAACCAAATTACTTAACTTCTCAGTGCCCCAGACAACTTTCTAAGATTATAAATTTCAGAAGAAGTACCAATCTGCATCCATAAAGAATATTTATCAGGCAGTCTCCATGCCAATGAAATCATAGCTCTGGTCCAAAAAGCAACACTTGCACAACAAACATAAAATATAATCATATTATTCCATGTTGACTCCATCCAATCCCTAAATCAAAGGAATCATAACTCTTGTACAACAAAACAGAACAAAAGAAAAATAAACAAATAAAAACTGCAATGTACATAAAGCAACTATATTTTATTAATCTACGCTGACTTAATCTAGTTGCATGAGGTATTTCACAAGAAATCTTGATACCCTCAGAATGGGTATTCCTTCTGAGTGAGAATATCAATCATGTGTAAATTATATTGCTGGGGATAATTTCTTGCTTCCTTTCACCATCTGAAAGATTTCCAATTTCTAATTCATTTGAGCCTATGCAGTCCCTGAAGAACTATCCATTAGACTAAATCAGTAGAATTTTATTATTCTTAAATAAGGTCGAAGGACAAATTATACATTTTAATTATTTTCAGGTTAGGAAGACATTATCTGTATGAATACTACTATGCAGCAAGTAAGTTGCCTTAATTCATTCACTTTGGGACAGATAAGAACCTGTTTAATATATATCAGTGCAGGAGACACCAGGAAATAATCCTGCATAAAGCAATGCATTCAAGATATAGTACAGGGAGCTTCCCGGTGCAATCAATGCCCAGGAATTAGAAGATCTGGTTCTAGTCATATTCTATCCTATTAGAAAGAGAAATCTGAATAGATGAACTATATCCAATGCTTTAAAGTAAGAATGAGAAATTTTTATTTATTTTAGGAATTTTTTTTGTGACAGGATTTAACATGTAAATGTACCTCACTTATAGATGCTATACAAGGCCATACACATAATAGGTACTCTTAAATATTTACTTAATATAGCTAAAATCTAGATGTATTTCTCTTAAAATGATTTACCTTTCTTCCATGGTTGTTATTGTTTGATTTTATCCTGACCTGTGATTTCATCATTATGGTGTCCATGGTTAGATTTGAGAGGATTGATGGACTTGAATGAGTAAAAAATAAATTCATCTTTCTTTTCACTACTCTTTGATTTCCTTTGTAATTCTATGTAGTTTATGTTATATATTGAAAAATATATTTTTCCAAGAAGAGATACATAAACTCTACCATATCGTCAAAAGACTCCTTGTCACATCACAAAAAGAAAAGTTTAGATGGCCTACATAATCTCTATGGCCTCTTACAGAATTTTGATTCTATGATCTGTGATTTTTTTTTGTCTTAATGATGCTGAGAAAATAATCCCCACGTGAAATGTTTCTGTGACAAAATCCATTTCAAATTCTAATTTAGGACAAGAGCAGTATGTTATCTCTACCATAGCAGAATTAGGACTGCCCCAAGCAGTGAGTGTGGGCTCTATCCAAATTCCAAATCATTGGTTGTGTGTCTCCTTGGCTTGGGGCTTCAGAAGGATAAAGACTGGTGGTTGGAATCTACAAAGGAGGTGATGAGCTATGTTGGGGGATGGGGTGTACTATGGAATAAATAGTTACAGAGGAAGAGAAATAAAGCTTCCTACTATTATAAACTCTTACATGATCATGTTTCAGGTCCACTTGGCTCTGTAGTGACCTCTTCTCCCCTTTTTTCCTACCAACTCTATAGATTCTTTTCCCACAGTTACTTGTTGCTTGGTACCATAGTTTCTCTCTTTTTTCAGCTCACGAAAGAATAGAAGATAACCTCCCTCTTATTTTATAGATGAGGAAACTAGGATCAGAGGGATTAAGTGAGTTTTCCAATGTCATTCCATTAGTTAGCTGCAGGACCATGATTAAAGCCACAATTTATAATTCTTATTTGTCAATACAATGGATTAAGTAGGAACCTGGAGGTTGGCCTGAAAGCCTAACCACAATGAATATATTAGATTTTCCACAGCATTTTACAAAACAATATTTTAACACAAGTCATTTGTAAATTTAGGGGAAGACTATATTTGATAGTAACTTTCTAACTTTTTTTTTCTTGTCAAGAGGCTGTTAAAATAGGAGAGATGAGAAGACGCTCTAAATCCTCTGACTAGATTAGTAACTTAGAAAAAAAATGTAAGTATAATGTGCCTTCTACATATAGACAGCCTACTGTATAATAATATTATCATATTATCTTTCCATGTTAGAGTAAATCTGTAATCCCATTACATTGGTATACCCTTGATTGGCATAGAAAGACCTTTGGCCATCTTGGGTGATTTTTTTTTTTATTACTTCTCAAATATCTAATGCAGAAGATTCAAAATACTGAGCTCTTCTTTTCATCATCTTGACAAGTAGGAGATTCTGATAAAGAACTGGTTTCTTTTTTATCATTTTTCACTCTTGCTATGTGACTGGATCACATTTTTTTCTGATTATACATTTTTATATCATTTCTGCATAATTCCTCATTGATAATGTGTTTCAATATGATCAGATCTATGCTACACCTCTCCCTTACTCTTTCAGTGATCTTCAGCTATAGTTCTTTGGTGTCTATAATACCAGTCTTGGAATTGTGGATGTACAACATCATTAGAAGACTCTTGGCATTAAAAAGATGTCCATTTGTTTCATTGAGAAGCTTGGAATTATTAACAGAACTAATTCCCTAAAGTCATCCTACCTGGTTACCCTCTGAAATTCTGGTCTTATCTCATTATCTATGTACATGATCTATCCAGTAAATCAATTAGACATTGTTGAGTATCTCAGATGTTCAAGGAAGTATTAGTACAGAGACAAAATTAAAACAGTCCTTGACCTCAAAGCACTTACATTCCAATAAGGGAGAAATGGGTGCATATGTAGTTATAAACAAAATACACAGGCACATAAAACATATATAAAGTAATCTTGTAAGTGGAGAAACTAGCATCTAGAGAAGGAAAGACCTCTTGAAATAGCTAGTCCTTGAGCTAAGTATTGATTAAAAAAAAGAAGAGATTTCAAGAGAGAATTCTAGGCATTTAACATAAGAAGCACTGATGAGGAGAAGGTTGGATAATAGAATGTATAGAGGGCAATCTTTAATAAGACTGTAAAGATAAGATGGGGCCAGGTTGTCAACAGCATTAGGTGGAAAATATATATTTGTTCCTAAAGTTGATACAGAGCCCATATACTTTGCTTAGCACGTATGTGTATGTTAGAAAAGATATGATATTACAAGACCTGAGCTTTAAGAGAAACACTTTGGCAGCAACATGGAGGGTAAATTGGAATGGGAAAGAAAATTGAGCATGAGAAGATTACTACAAGGCAATTATTGCAAGAGTTATGGTAAAAGATGATGAGGACCTGAACTAGAGTGAGCATGACATGGGAGACCATCAAAAAAAATATTATGAAGGGGAAATTGGACAGGTAGAAGGTTATCAAAGAAAGAGTGGTAGGCAATCCCAGGAAGGGAAGAGTATTGAGGATATGTCAAATGGACAGAAGTTAAGAAAGGTTAATATTGAGGGAAAAGTCATTGATCTAGCAATGAAGTGAACATTTGTAACTTTGGAAGGAATAGTTTCAGTTGAATAAATCACAAACCAAATTGCAGAGGCCTTAAAATGGAGTGAGAGAGCAGAAGAAATGGGAGGGCTGGGTATAAGTGTCTTAGGAGAGAATAGAATGAGAGAGAGGATGATCACCAATCAATGTGTCTAAGATATGTATATACACACATGTCTTTGTGTATTTTCATAGTAATATCTGTGTGGGTGCATGCAAAAACACACATCCATACTGTACATTGATGGACCAATTCAATAAACTGTTCATCTTATTACTTATTGTATGTTGATCAATCAATACTGCCTTACTGAAAGTATTGGGTTTTTTTTCAAATAAAGAAAATAAGTAAATGAACACATTCTAGCGTGTATTACTCTTGTAAAACAAAATGGATTCTTTGAAAATTTAGTTATGAAACTAATAAAAAGTGTAGGGAAAGTCCTTTCAAGAAGATATGTTAAGCCTCTGTGAATAGTTTCCATACCAAAGTGTATAAGTAAATACTATTGTGAAGCCAGCCACATTTTGAAAGCATTAGAGTTCTTTGTTTTACACTGTATCAGTATGATTTTTTTCATGATTTAATTTCTTATATCAAAGGGAAATTCTTAACTAAATATTCACAATCATATATTTTATTTAATCTCTCCTTAATTTATTTTCTTTCTCTACCAGCTATTATAGTTTTTTTTTTATCTCTTTATACAATCCATTTGCCATCTTTAAGAAAAAAAAGGCAAAGAAAAAAGAGGAAATGTGCAGTGGGCAAAAATATATCAATTAAAATTATGAGTACAATTTTTTCTTTCATGTGCTGTGCATATCCCTGAGCTAGATTAGCATTGCTGTGAGCATGTTGCACTAGTCATTTCATTGCCTGAGGAAAGTTTATAGGCAAAATTCATTTTCACAGCTAGCACACTTGAAAGATTCCAGCATAAGGCTCTGTTCATGGCCGGGCAACCACAAAACACCTGCTTGAAGTTGAGAAAAAAAAAAGAAAATAAAACAAAACATCAATGTGAGCAGAGTTCAAATGAGCAGGATGATAATCATGCCCTAATAATCAACACCAAAAAGTGAATTCCTGGAGCTCTTTGTCAATAATCATCTTATCAACAGATAGTCTTTTGATGCCCAGCCAGTTAGCAGATTTTACCTGTGTGCTGACCTTGTGCATATGGTTATGTCTGTATGAGTGGTTGTGAAAACCCTGTGTGACAAAATTTCAGACTATAATTTCTGTACACCACAGAATCACATGGTAGGAGAGTCAGAAAGAAGAGTTAATCTTTTAAGTGTGGTCAAAGTGCACTCAGAAAAAACTCATTGGTCTGCTTCAGTGATTTCTCCTCTACTTTGTTCATATCAGAGATATGGATCTAACTCAGGCAGCTCATCTAAGCTTAGCCATCCTGAAAGTTCAGGGTGCTTCAACAAGACTGGGCTGAGAACTGTCTCCTGAAAATCAAATGTTAAATTTTCATTGTGACTATTTACATCTCAGAAACTGACAGATGTTACCAATCAGGACTTGATGTTTTATTATTTTTCTGATTATTTAGGCTTAAGAAAGTAATGGAGAAATATGTTAATAATGTGCTTAAAAGTGTGCCCTCTGTACACTTCCCCCTCCCTGGAGAACTGGTTGTTAAACATTTACCAGCACACCCTTGCTTCAATGTATAGCTTGATGGTATTTCTGAGAGACACTCCAAAGGATTGTAATTACCATGAGTATAAAATCCCATGTGTGATATTTTAAATCCTTCACAATGTGACTGCAACCTCCCTTTCCAAACTTTATCTATATTATGTTCCCTCACACACATTGCAGTCCTGTCAAACTGGCATTCTTGCTGCTCCTCATAGCCCTCTTCCATCTTTATTCCTTCGCATAGTATGTCCTCCACACCTGTTATGCATTTCCTTTTCATTTCTGCCTCTTAGAATCTATAGTTTCCTTCAAACCTCAGTTCAAGTGCCACCTACAAGATCTCCCTAACAGAAAATGCCTTCCCTTCAAAAAGTCACTTTGTGTTTATTTCATATGTGTGTGTTATCTCTCGGACAGGATATGTTTCTTGACTATATTGTTTAATTCTTTTTTTCTGCCTTCACCAACTCTAATAATACCTGCAATATAGGGTGATGTTGGAGTCAAGATGAGCAGAGGTTGGTCACAAATAATCCACATGATTATTTGGGGAGATGTCTCAAAATTTGCACATTTCACATTTCTTTTGAGATTCTGCAATTCTGCTTTGCTTAGAGCACAGCACCTTCTTTGATGAGGGCATGCCATGCTGGTCAGTCCTTTGCTAGTCTCTTTTATGTCATGTAATCAATTCCAAAGTTCTTCAGAGACCTTTAGTGTATCTTTGTATTGCTTATTCTTTTTTCTTCTTTTTTCCTCATTTTTTTTATTATATTTGAATTTATTTTTAACTTAAACACAAAATAAGAGAAGAAAAAAAAACACATTGTCATCTACACAGCAGAACATAAGAGAGGGTTCAATAAAAAAGAATAAATTTCCATTTCAAGAAAACCCGTATAATAAATACTACACATTATTTTCAAAGCTGTCCATCTTTTCTTTGCTTCCTTGTAAGTTTTCTTTTGCCCTCTGCTGTGCACATTTTATTTTATTTTTCCCCTCCCCCCCCGAAGGCTACAATTAAGCATAGACACACGCACACACACACATACATATATACATATATGCAAATATGTACATACACTTACATATCCCTAAACATACAGATATTTACATATATGAACTCAAACGCTTATATGTAAGACCACATCACGCTTATTTCCACTTATCACCTATTTCTCTGTAGGTAGATAGTATTACTTTTTGTAATTACAAGTCTTTCCATATTTTTTCTAAATCCACCAGATCATTATTTCTTACACCACAACAATATTGTAACCCAATTACATTCTATCTGGGAGACTGTCTATAAGCGTTCCCCTCCCACCATTTTTTTGGCATTCCCTTTATTGTTGACTGTATTGAATTTATTTATACATGGATATTTTAATTTGAAGTAATCAAAATTATTCACTTTATATTTCAACAATGTTTTCACCTTATAATATGGTTTAAAGTCTGATTAAATTTGATTCCTGAACTCTATTTTATTTTAGTTTGTGTGTATAATTTTTATAGCATTTCCAAAATGTTTGTGTGCATAATTTTTATAGCATTTCCTAAAAGCAACATACTATTGAATTTAAATTTGTAATCTGCTATCAATTTCCATTTTATGGGTAAATTCATTCCATTCACAATCCAAACTATAATTATGTGTGTATTTTCTTCCTTCCTGTTTTCCTCACTATCCTTCTCATCCTATTCCTATTCCTTCTCACTATTCTACTTTACTTCTACTTGCTACCTTGCTGTTCTATTTCTTAACCTACCCCCCTCTCCAAGAATCCCTTCCTTATCTCTTCTCCCACCCTATCTCCTTGCCCTCTTATTTCTTTCTGAGTTTAAAAGATGTTTATACCCTCCCAAATATATATTATATTCTTTCTTTATCCCATTCTTGTTACTCTACACACCCTTCTATATCAGCCTTATCGTTTTCCCTATTCCTCTCTTATTTTTCTCTCCTCGTTATTCTCTTAACCTCTTATTTCTTTTTGAATTTAGAAGTTTTTTATACATATCTATGCATGTTTCCATGTATGTATGTATGAATTCAATGTATGTATGTATTCATGTATGTATATATGCATGTGTGTGTGGTTCCCCCTTAAATCCATTCTCTATGAGAGTAGCATTCCAGAACTACCGCCCTCCTACCCAATCTAATTCCTCAGTATCGATCCTTCTTCTACCACCTCATTTATATGAGATAATTACTCTTTTTGCCTTTTCCTACATAATTCTGATATTCAGAATAACATCCTACTCAACTCAACCCCCACTTTCTTTCAAACTAACTGATTACTGACGGTCAAACATGCAGTTTACATTGCCACATATGAAAAGTAAACAATTTGTCTTTATTGAGTCCCTTGTCTTTGATGTTTACCTTATATTTCTCTTGGATCTTGTATGTCAGATTTTCTTTTTAGTTCTGGTCTTTTTGTAATAAAATCCTGAAAGTCTGTCAATTCATTGAATGGCTTTATTTTTTCCTTCAGGATTACACTTAACTTTGCTAGGTATGATATTTTTCAGTCATAATCTCAGTTATTTTGCTCTTTGACATATAATGTTCCAGGACTTGTGTTCTTTCAGTGTAACTACTAATTCTAATTGTGGCTCTGCCATATTTTTTTTTTCTTGTTTCATGTGATATTTTGTCCTTAAACTGCAGATTTCATAATTTGACTATGATATTCCTATACGTTTTCCTTCATGGATCTCTTTCAAGTAGCAACTGGTGTTTTGTTTTTCTGTTTTTACTTTCCCTCTTGTTCTCACAGTTTAAGACATCTTTCTTTAATTGTTTCTTGTAATATCATATTCAGATCCCACTTTTTTTTTTACATACCATTCAGGTAGCCTGATTATTCTTGTTTTCCTTCTTGATCTGTTCCACAGATCATAAGAATATAAGATGTTTCACATTCTCTTCTTTTTTTTTCATTCTTTATATTTTGTTTTATTATTTCTTGGTCTCTTAAGGCTTCCCTTTGCCAAATTCTAATTTTCAAAGAGACACTTTCTAAAGATTCTGAATATTTTTTTTCCAGTTGGTTGACTTTCTTTTGATAATCTCCTAGGTTTTGTCTTTAATTTTTCTTATATTCACTGTCCCCCCCCCCACCCAATCTCTCTTATTTAATTTTTTAAAGTCTTCTTTGAGTTCTTTTATGAATTCTTTTTGGGGTAAGTGGCCATTTGACTTTATACTTTGGGGTAGGAGGGGCTGTTTTTTTGCTTCAGTATCTTCTTTTGAAAATGAACCCCAGTCTTCTCTATTCCCAAATAGAGGGAATAGACTGTCTATGTTTGAGTTTTTTCTCTTTTGCCTGCACATTTATTTTTAAATTAGCATCTTATCATTATAATCGCCTCTAATGCTGGGGTGTGAGGAATAGTGCCTCTGTCCTCAGGTCATTCTTACTGTTACTTTTGAACTTTTCTTGGGCCCAACATCTTCACTCCTTTCCCTCTCAAAGCCACAGTTAGGACCCCTAGCACACTATATGGAAATGTTCTTGCTCCCTGAGAACCCTCCAGTGGCTATGACATTCAGTTCTCTCCCCTGGCCTGGAGCCTAGACCAGGAACTCAGATCTCCTGTAAGAGCCCACATAGCCAGCAGTGTCCCTGCCCCACTGCTTCTGGACTCACCAGGTATGTGCTGGTTCCTTCTCACGCAGGATCAAGTCTCAGCAGCACAGCTGGGCCTGACATCCCTTGTCATTACAGGCTCCCTCAACCTTCTTCCTCTCCCTCAGACATAATCTGGGAACAAAAATTCCTGTGGATAAAGTCAAGACTACCTCCCAAGTCTACTGTGCCCAGGGATCCCTGCTTGCTGTTTCAGTGGAGCTAACCTGAAGGTATTTACACTTCACTCAGGCCAAATCTCCGTCCTGGAATTTTTCCACAGATCTCCAGATATCCTAGGAGGACCATTGTTTTGCTTCAACTCTTGTTTACTTTTGTTACTCTGCATTGATTGTGAGTTGCTATTTTATCTTGTTTTTGGAGGAAATCTGGAGAGCTTGGAATTTTCTAACCTACTCTGCCATCTTTCCAGAAACATCTCCCACTGTATCACTTGTTCTGTCCTTGTGAGCACTTGCTTTGTTTGAGTTCTCCATAAAATAGTCTTAATTAAGAAACATGTCTTTGAGCAACATAGCCAGCCCATCAGAGTTGTGCTCTCTATTAAAGAGAGTTTAAAAGCTTAGGAATTACACTCAAGAGATGTTTGGAAAGGTAGACTGCCCAAGTTACACAGGTATACAACATTAACATTAGCAAAATGGCTCTGTAGACTTTCAGTTTGGTAGGTAGCTTTACACCTCTTCTCTCCCACACTCCGTCAAAAGTCAAGTAAAAGCAAAGCTTAGTAAGAAGGCTCAGCAGATGAAATTCAGTTTTATGCTGACAGTAACAATAACAAGTGCTTTCATGATGCTCTGAATGCTATTTATGGGCCAAAGACTTATAGTGCCTCTCAACTACTCAGATCTGATAGAACCACATTGATTAGTGATAAGGACATGATCCTGGAGAGATGGACTGAATATTTCCATAATGTTCTCAACAAACTGTCATCAATAAATGCTGAAGCCAATGACCACTTGCCTCAGGTTGAAGGCAATTGCTCTCTAGCACAACTTCTAACTGAAGAGGAGGCTTTAAATGCCATTAAGCTCTTCTCTTATGGCAGAGTATCCGGTGCTGATTCTATTCCAGCTGAGATTTACAAGTCAGGAGGTCCACTGCTCATACAAAAGCTGATAGAAATTTTCCAGGTTATGTGACAAGAGGTGGTTATTGCCCAGGAGTTTCAGACTGACTCCATTGTCCATCTCTATAAAAGTTAAGGAAACAGACTATCCTGTAGCAATCACAGTAGGGTTTCTCTCTTAGCAAATACTAGCAAGGTGCTTGCCATAGTCCTCCATAACAGGCTGATCCTTCATTGAAGATGGTAATCTACCTGAGAGCCAGTAGGGCTTCACAAAGGGTCAAGGAAAAGTTAATTTGATGTATTCCCTGACAACTCCAGGAGAAATGCCAGGAGCAAAGCAGAAGTGTGTACACAATATTTGTCAATCTGACCAAGGCCTTTGATACTTTCAGTTATGAGGGCTTGTGGAAAATGATGGCAAAATTTGGTTTCCCAGAGAAGTTCATTAGTATTGCATCCTATTTTTCATGATGGCATACTTGCACAGATTCTGGATAATAGGTAATGCTCTCATGCTTTCCCAGTAACCAATGGAATAAAACATGGCTATGTGCTTGCTCCCATGCTCTTTATGATGTTTTTAGCAATGGTGTCAGACACCTTCAAAAAGGACAAAAATGGCATCAAGGTCAGCTACCACACTGATAGTAAATTATTTAACTTGAAAAGGTAACAAGCCAAGAATAAAACGAAGGGAAAGTTGGTGCATGGTTTTTTGTTTGCAGATGATTGTGCACTAAATTCAACCTTTGAAGTTGAGATGCAATAAAGTATGGATCGATTCTCTGCTGCTTGTGCTGATTTTGGCCTAAAAATTGACACCAAGAAAGCAAAGGTTCTCCACTGGTCAGCACCACACCATCCATATGTGGGACCATCAGTTCCTGCAAATGGAAAAATATTGAATGCTGTAGACAAGTTCATTTACCTGGACAGTATATTTTCACATAGATGATAAATTTGAAACATGCATTGCCAGAACTAGGCCTTTGTTTAGAAGGCTCTGAAGTAAAGCGTGGGAGAATAGAGGTATTATAATGCTCACCAAGCTGAAGGTTTACAGAATCATTGTTCTGACCTTGTGTTGTATGCCTGTGAAATTTGGGCAGTATACTGATTATGGAATCATGTTACTTGAAGATATTTTGTAGGCTGCTCAGCAAAAAGGTTATAATGAGACATAAAATGGGGTATCACTCTATGAATTTCAAACTCCATGACTTTATTTTATAACTTAATTTCCTATGAGAACTCTGATTTATTTTAAGCAGTTAAAAAACAAGTATTTCAATAATTATATCTTTCTTTACATGAGTAATAAAGAACCAAGATATTACAAAGCATAAACTAAAATTCAGATAGTCAAACTAATATCATGATATGTGGAATTTCTTTAAGATGAAACTGCATTATTCTTCCATAGATATTTCTTCAGGGGGGGAATTTACCTTTTTGCATAAAATAAGACATTCTTAATTTTTTTGGGTAAGTTTCTGTTTTCTTAATAAGAAAACATGTCCTTAATTAAAAAAAAAACTATCATAGTTAACAGTGATGCAGATATATATTTATTTTTTTGTGCACAAAATGAAAAGAGAAAGTTTACTGGATTGAAGATCTGATTATACATATATATATATATGCAAAATCTATGAGTTTTAGCTTATCTTATGTTAATATCTAGATTTTTCTAATGTTTTTCATGATTAGTTCTATGTTATATCACAAGCTATTGCACAGCAGAGTAGTTTGTATGTGTGTGATATAATTTAAGAGCTAATAGAGCTCCATACATTCATTTTTTTAACTTTGTGTAAGTTGCTGGAAATTCCTACCCTAAAAATTCAATTTATTTGAAGAATTGAGAGGCTTGTCAAATGTAATATAAAGAGCATAAGTTAGAAAAAATTGTTCTGGTAGACAAGAGGAAGGAATGAATGTCCTATTTTCTCAGCTAACTACTTGTGTGACATTACTGAATTGCTCTAAACCTGAATTTCCTGTTTATTTGCCCTGTTCCCACCAAAATATATCTATGTATAGATTTTGTTAAGGGAATTCCCTCAAAAAGGACATACACATACAAAAATATCTAGAGTAGCTCTTTTAGTGCTGGCAAAGAATTTGAAATTGAGGGGATGCCCATCAATTGAGGGATGACTGGCTAAGTTCTGATATATGGTTTTAATGGAATACTATTATGCTATTAGAAATGACAAGCAGGCAGATTTCAGAAAAACCAGGAAAGACTTAAATGCACTGATGCAAAGTGAAGTGAATAGAACCAAGACAACATTGTACACAGTAACAGCAACATTGTGTGATGAGCAAGCATGATTGATTTACCTCTTCTCAGCAATACACTGAGGCAAGAAAATTAGAAAAGCCCCATGATGGAAAATGCTATCTAAAACCAGAGAAATAACTAATGGACTCTGAATACAAATCCAAGGATACTATTTTCACTTTCCTTATTTTTCATGGTTTTTTTTTCCCATTTGAAAAGTATAGGTTTTACCTGATTGCACATGTATAAACTATACCAAATTGCTTACCTTTTCAGGGAGGAGAAAGAGGAGTGAGGGTGGGAGAAAATTTGGAAACCAAAACTTTATTAAAATGTGTGTAAAATAATTGTCTTTACACATAAGTAGGAAAAATACTATTTAAAAAAATAAAATGAAGTACTTCTCCTCTGTATTTTGGTACCTGTTAGTCAACTTAGCCATAAGAGTTGTCTGGGGCAACTTTGCCCAGATCAGAGAACCAGAATATGTCAGGCATAGGACTTGATCCCAAACTTTCCTACTCTTTCTATCCATGATGTGAGGACTGAAATGATTTTTCAGGTCTTTTCCAGTTTTATCATGTTATTACCTTTATTTGGTGAAGTCTTCCGGGTTAATTTATTTATTAAATTAATGAACCTTTCCACTAAAGATATGTGTTAGAACCAGATCATATTAGTTCAGAAAATCAATTATTGAACTTTAAATGTGAGCATTTATACACTAGAAACCAGCAAACCCTACTAATCAGGGCTGAGTGGACTATTTTGTTGATTGTCTAGACTTAAGAAAGTGATGGAGAAAATATCAAGAGTGTAGATTAAACTTAAAAATCTGTTGTGCTTACCTTAAAAATATAGATGATGCATAAAAGAGGCAAGAGAAAATTGTTACAATGGAGGGGAAGAGCAGTAAGGTGAAAGGGAATGGGTCAATCTTACTCTCATTGAATTTGGCTTAAGGAGGGACCAACATACACACACAATTGGGTATTTTACCCTACAGGAAAGTAGAGGGGAAGGGGATGAGGGAGGGGACAATAGAAGGGAGGGTAGAGTGGTGGAGAGGATAGTTAAAAGTAAACACTTTTGAAAAGGGACAGGGTCAAAGTAGAAAATAGAATAAGTGGGGGGTGGGATAGGATGGAGGGAAATAGAGTTAGTCTTTCACAACATAACTGCTGTGGAAACATTTTGCATAACTACACATGTACAACCTATGTTGAATTGCTTGTCTTCCCAGTGAGGGGAGGAAGGAAGAAAGGAAAGAATCTGGAAATCAAAGTTTTAAAAACAAATGTTAAAAAATTTGTTTTTTACATGTGACTGGGAAATAAGATATACAGGCACTGGGGTATAGAAATCCATTTCTCCCTACCAGAAAGATGGGGGGGGAGGGGGTGATGGGGAAGGATATAAGAGAAAACAGATTGGGGGAAGAGGTATTCAGTAGGCTCACTATCTTGGAGAGGGGGTACGGGAAAGATGGGGAGGAAATTTGTAACTCAAAATCTTGTGGAAATGAATGTTGAAAACTAAAAATAAATAAAATGAAAAAAATATATATAGGTGATATAGTTTGTAGCCTTCTAGAAAGTACAAAAAGATAATAGACCATAGAGAAGTTGTTAGAAAAGACTTTTTTTGTCACATTCTTTTAGTATCATAGGTTTCCAAAGTGGGTGAAACCACACCCCTAGAGGAATGCTGGAATGATCCAGGACAGTAGTTTGCAATTGGGGAGCACTGAATAAAAATAAGCCAGTGGTGGAAAGAAAATCTTGAAAAAACATTCATACAGATTTCATTTGTTGTATAACAGTGTCAAAGTCATAGTGATTACACTATTTACCAAATTAACACACAAAATGCCAGTTAAAACAGATCAGTGGTCTGCCAACAGGTCTTAACAAGCAAGTGTTGACAGGTAAGCATGGCATGCATTGTTGGGAATTCCAACATGCATTGATGGTACTATGTGCAATTAATGACTTGTATACAATACAATACTATACAGTTACATGATGCAATATTGCATCATCAAAATTTCAATGCAGGAAAAAAACCCACAAATTTACAATACATCATCTAATTTAAGATGTGCCATTTTAAAAATGCATATTTTTTGAAATAATGCAAATTTCATAAAAAATTAAAGGTTAAAGTAAGAAGATTTCCAGGAGGGTGCTGAGTAAATTTTTTAAGGGGGTAGGTGACCAAATTAGTTTGGGAACCTTTGTCTTACATGATCAACGAAGAGGAGTGAAGAATAAAGCAGGAGAATCTTAGTAGGTGTGGAACTCTCTTTCCTCTCCCTTCTCCCCATTCTCCTAACCCTGTCCCTTTTCCTCTTTCCTCTCTTCCTTACCTTCCCCTTTATAGTGAGATATTATTATTATTATCCCCATTTTACAAATGAGAAATCTGAGGCTAAAAAGGTTAATTATCTTAGGTTACACAGTTAGTAAGTACCTGGAGTGAGATTTTAATTCATGTCTTCCTGATTTCTAGTCTACGCCTAATTTTGTTTTAACAATACCATGCAGATTCTGTGCCATTTGAATGACCAAATTACCTAAAAGTCAGTTGCAAAAACATATCTGCTTTTTTTGTTTATTTTTAACCTGGTGGCTAAGTGGATAATGAGCTTGTGCATATACAGACACAGTCATAGTTTGTCATACCATTATAGTTTTATTCACACAATTATCTACATATATGCTATAAATGATTTTGATATGGAATGGAATCAAGATAAGAATAAAACATTCAATATGCAGAAATTGAGAAACTCCAAAATATATAAAGAATAGTTTTGTTAAGCAAACACTGTAACTTTCCTCTGAAAATAAAGATTATATAAGAATTTATGAAATAAGAAAAATCATTCAAGTGTTCTGCTTTTGCTAGATTATCTATGTAGGTTTGTTCATACTACTTGGGATGGAAAATATACAAGCAGATATTATGCTTCACTTTCCCTTATTCCTTTTCTATAAATAATGTCTTCTTGGGAGATGATTAAATAACAGTCACTTTATTTAATACTTTATTTGGCTTTCATGTTGTACACCTGACCAATTAGTGGAATGATTCTCTTAACCCATCCAGAAGATTCAGATGAATCAAATTCATAGGCCAATTGTCCGTTTTTCACCTAGAAATGAGAGAAACAATCTGGGGTGTGAAGCTTCTCAGAACCAACTAATAATGTAAGTGAAACCTTAACTTAAGCCTCCACAAAGGTTATACAGGTGCTGCCTTCAGACTGGTATGGAGATATTTTCCCCCCATAAATTTTGTAAGCTGGATTTTCATTTTATGACTTCAGTTTTAGGGCCAGAAAGTGAGAAGAAAATGTTTTGAAATGGTTTTAATGTCAATTTCTGAAACTTCAGAGTCTGAAGACAATGGGGAGCATATAAAAAAGTCTAAAATGTCTTCAGAAATAATTTACCTCTCATGTCAGTGCTGACTGACAGCTCTAATAAATTCTTACATTTTAAGCAGACTTACATTTCACATGCATTTACTCTCCGCTCCTGAGCAGAGTGGAACATCTATTGTCAAATGCATAAAATAACATTAGAAATGCAAGCTTAATGTAGCCAATGGTAATGTGTTATTTAAAACTTATGAACCCAAATAAGGGCTTATTTTCTCCAAATTGAAATTTATAGTTTCATTTCAGAGTGCTAACTTGAATATTGATGGGGTTTAGGCATGCTCTTATAAAATGGGAATGAAAAGCAAAGCAAGCAACTGTTGGGCATACAGCAACGATTATGGAAATGTATGGAAGTTATATGAAAACTGGATCCTAGTTACCTGTACTAATGGCCAAGTATCTGCAGCAGCATTTGTGCAAAGTGCCGTGTGGACCCCGGGTTTGTTAGTATTCCATGTGCTTTTGTGCTCCATGCCTCACTAAGAAAATCACCATCACCAATCTTGGAATCTAGATCTGCAAACTGACATTAGGAACCAGGGAGTAATTTTTGAAATGTAATTGCACCACTATTGCATCAGGTTGTGACTGATAGCTTTCGACTGTCCCACCAAAACCTTTTGGGGATCTGTGTCACCAGTAGAAAACCACCCAATGAGAAAATCAATAATTACGTGACTTCCCAGGGACTCTAAGGTAAACAATTTAGTACCTATGACAGTTTTCGCTTAGGTAATAATGCACTAGATAATAACTAAAATCAAGTCTTCACAGACACTAATGCTACAGATCTTGTAGGAGTTAGCACAATGGGATTTGGCTCCATGTAAACATAGCAAATGATTTCTTAAGGATTTGCAAAAACCTAAACCATACTCTGTAGGGTGGTGATATGTTATTTATTTTTGTTCCCCACCTCACTCCCAAACATAAGGTGAAATATACAGAATATCATAGTTTCAAGTGAGTTTTAGAAATACCATAGTCTTCTTGAAGTAATTGACTAACCCTGATACATCTTCTTGGCTTAAACACAAAGAACTCCAACAATGATTGGAATGAAGGGTAAAGTGAAAATCCAGCTTAGATTTTGACATTTTGTTGTGTTTTATGCTGCCTTGATTCAAAAGTTGAGACAAGGCATTGTTAGGCCACAGTCCACCATCATGGCTTAAGAGTAGACAGGGCGGGAGATGGAATACAAGAATATTTCCACTATTTTCAGGCAAATGTAGATTAATTTGTCTTTATCAACTAATTTCAGAATTTAACATGCATTCATAATTTGAGGACTCTGGTCTTGTGCCCTCAAATCACTGTCATGTGTCATATCATGTGTCACAAAGTGTGTGCGTATGTGTGTGTGTGTGTGTGTGTGTGTGTCTGTGAATATGTAATGGAGCAGAGTGAAGTGGGGGTGAGAATGGATGAAGGACATTGCATGATAAAACCCATAACCTGGATTACAAGGAAAGAAGCAGGCCATATCCATCTCTGAGACTTGAAGATTGTATCTCTTTCTAATAGTATGGCCTCTTGGAAAGAGCACTTGTCATAAAACCAGGAGACATGGGTTCATGTCCTTCCTGCAAAACTTATCCTTTTGACTTTGGGCAAATCACTTAATCTCCCCAGACCTCATTTTCTTCATCTGTAAAATGTGAGGTTGGTCTAGACATCATCTGAGGTCCTTTCCAGTTGTAGTTTTATAATCTCTTGATACTATGGCATGATAATAGAACTTAAGCAGAGAGGACATCAAAGGAATCTTTCTGTGGATTAATCTGTTTCTAGGCTAATTAATGGATTGAGGTTTGTTTTCTTTAAATAACAGTCTTTACTTGATCGGATAGTAATTTTTATTTTAGTAGTTCATGATAAGATATTTGAGTTAATGAGATTATAATCCCAGACTGTGAGCTCTCAAACAACTGTCACCTACCTGGCTCCCAACTCTGTGGTAACCTGAGCCCTAACTCACAGCAGCAAGTTTTACTCCATAATTGAGCTCAGTGATCTTGATCCCTGGCTGTTCTCTGACTCTTGTATGACCTAATACTACAGCTCTGGATTAGGACCAGGTCTCTTTACTCTTAGAACCTATTATTTCTGAAGTTTAGATGATAAGAAAACTTAGGATATGATTCCCTTTTACTTCCATTTCTGAAGCTGAGCAAACCATGTCACCTTCTGCTTCTTAGAATTGTTCGCTTCTTCCCAAGTTCACCTCCAAGTCTTAACTCCTGCATTAGGCCTATCCTCATTATTCTAACTACTCTCACATCTCACTTGAAATTGTCTTATCTTTACTTTGCACACACTTACATGTGTACATGTTGTCTCCCCAAATAGCATGTCAGGTCCTTGAAGGTTGGAGTTTTTACTTATATTTTCTTTGCATCAGCAGTACCTAGCACAGAATAGGCATTTAATAAATGTCTTGATCACGTTATTGACTGAAATTCCTGTACTCTCCTCCAGTTGGCATCAGCAGACCTGTTATTGGCTGCTTCTAGGCCTTAGTGGGAAAGGTCCTAAGAAAATTCTGAAAATAATAAATGTAGAGGAACTGAGAAGTTATATAGTATAATTGTACAACTAGCTGGAATTATGATTTTTTAAATTTCATTTTTTATTTGAATTCTCATTATCAGCATGTAGAAAATGGTACAGGGGTCATCTATTAGAAAACCAGTCATATTTCTTTAGAGGTGTATGATGATAAAAATAGTGAATTTGTGGTCTTAAGACGTTATCTGTTACCAGGTCTGTCAACTATTATTTTTGTAGTTCTGAGTTAGTCACCACATCTCTGTCAGCTTTGATTTCCTCATCTGCAAAATGGCTAAAATGGGGTTGCATTGAGGAAAGACTATTATCAGTGTGAGTTATTTTTATATACTTATATTTCCAAATTTTGTTGGTTCTTATAGAAACCTAATCTCCTCAGACTCCATTAAGTCACACCACCCTATGTTTCAATATTTTACAATATTGAACTTCATTTGCATAAGTAATATTGGGCAAACATGACTTCTTATTTCTAATTTATACTTTTAGCATCATTTTTTGCCATTTAAATTCAAACTAAAATTTTAAACATCCATTTTGGAGCTTGAAAAAAATACCGTTTTATTATTTGTGTCAGTGCAGTTTATTGCAAAGTCCTCTTTCAAATTGTTTCGAATCACATCTGAATGAGTATATAATTTACAAAAATTTTGAGTAATCTACAAAGCCACATAATAACATCCTTGGAAAGACTCTCGTGTTGAGAGTCAAAAGGCTTATTTTACAGATAATTTACCCAAGTTGGGCCTTTCTGAATGAAGTGAAACCAAATCCATAGTAAATCTATCTATCTATCTATCTATCTATCTATCTATCTATCTATCTACCTATCTAGTCTTCTTTAGTGACCTATTGATATATTTATAACAGACAGGAAAGAAGCAATGAAAAAATAGACTCCTATATCCAGGGGCACTTCTATCATTGTAGGCTTCAGTGAAACTTCGGCCTAATTTCATTTGACTTTGGATATGTGCAGATTGCAGGGAAATGTAAACTGACTATAAACTGAGAAAATTATCAAAGACAGAAAATCATTGCAAATCAGAGCCTTATCAGTATTTCACTAAGCCAAGACCAGGCAACTCATTTTTTTTCCTGAAAAGTAAAGCTACTTTTTTCTTTTCTTTTTTTTTTTTTTTTAGGAATTTTGACTCTAGAATATAAAGGTTCATTGCAACATTATTGAATGTCGAGAATGTAAATAAGACTCAGAACCCACTGTGAGTTCATACAGATTCACATTGCATGAAAATTAACAATTATTTGTCTAAACTTCATATACTTGGATAACAGAAAGCTTTCTTATGCCTTATTATATTGCTTAAAACTATTTTATACATTGTTCCTCACCTATACTATACTTATACATTGTGCAATCAAAATATATTTGGTATGCATTAATATGGACAAGACTGTGACCTTGAATTTGCTGATCAGTGTCCTGATATCATTAAAGTCCTGATACCCCAAAGCAAAAGAGTGTACCTTTATTCCCATTACAATTCTTGCCTGAAATTCCAATGGTGATGATTTAAAAGTTTGAGGGCTTTTAAAAATTTCTTTTACTTTTAGAAAATGAGAAGTGCACTCCAAACTTGACCTTTGACATTTGGTCTTCAACAGCAACTACATACAGACACAGAGATATTTGAATATGCAAAGTTATTCCAGATATAATACTTGGTTCAGACAGAAGAAAACAAACTATGAGAAACAAACGAACCATACCAATTAAGTTCCAGCTTAATACTTCAGACAAACTGAGAGAACATTCATAAATTTTGGCATTTACTGGGTTTAAAGGTTTATATTGTACTTTGTCATTTGTGATTTTGCCTTGGGGAAGGAAAAATGATTATGCCAATTGTAAGTTTTGTGAAAAAAAATTCTAAGGAATGAAAACAACTTTTAAAAAGATTAAAATATTTGGGTAATGAACAAGGTGGTCATTTTCACAGTTGTTCACAAGCAAGAGAGAAATTGTGTTAATCTGTGTGCCTGAATCTTCAAAGTCATCAGTTTGTCTAATTTGTCTAATAAAGCCGATAAGTTGTCTGTCAGTAGGAAAAAGAGAAAAAAAAGAGAGAAGGGCATAACTATAAAATGAAACAAAAAAAATACATCAAGTTTTCAATTACTAGTCTCGTCTCATGAGAAATTCCTATTGAATCCAGTCAAAGAGTTAAATTAAAATACTACCCTCTATGTGTAGATGTAGATAGGGAAACCTATTTGATAGAGTGTAAGTTTCCCTTGTTCATGGACAGAATCATCCTTGTCTTTTGCATCTCCCATGCCAAGTACAGTGCTTGATATAATATGATCTTAATGAATTATTATTGCTTAATTATATTAGTAAAGGAGTGCCAATTTTTTTTAAAGTAATGCATACCTTCATTCTTTACGTTTATGCCTACCATAATTAAGTTTTAAACTTTAGTATTTTAAAACCAGGGTAAGACTTTTGGATTACCCTGTATATCATCTAACCTATTTCCTAATTCCTTGATACTTGTGTTTATGCATGGAATTTCTTGTTCAATTATGAATTTTATTGGTCTCATGCAGAAACATGAGTGTTCTATAAGTCTAAATCTTCCTGTGTGTACTTCATGTGAATCTCAGGATAAAATGTGAAATTAACAAAATTCTTCCAAATTTCTCTAAGTTGTCCTGGTCTAGATTTTATTAAAGTTGTTATGTATTTAAAAATAATTTTGCTTAGTATCTTTTCTTTTCATTGCTCTCTTTCTTCTTTCTCCGTTTCTGTCTCTTATTGTTGTTGTTGAAACTATTTGGTTTCTAAGCTGAGCTCTGGCTCTAAAGACCATTTTGAACACACTGCTTTAGCTGCAGGCCTTGCAGAGCAAAGGAGTCCTAATAAGAGGCTTGTAGAGAGGTATTTCCATATCTGGTCCAACTCTCATGTTCTGAATTCACTTAAGTCAGAATGCAGCGTCCGTTGTCAGGAATGGCCTCCTGGCAAAATATTGCTGCTTCCGTGTGTGATAGAAAGAAGCAGAATTGCTGGCTGGCCTCGGCAACAAATTCTATTTTTCCTAAATCACTGCTCCCTGTGGCACCCTCTCTGTATTCCATGTTGATTTGTTCAGCTTACACTGTTTGAATTTCCTAATAATGACTGAATAGCAGATGAGTGTTTCTGATAACTTACTTGACAGTTATCTCACTCATGTTGGTTAGAAGTGTAACAACCTTCTGAGCTGCCCAACTTCTGAGTTCTGCAAAACCAGATTTAGAAGGATGATTGTGATGATGACTATTTCTGGGCTAATCTTTTTAAAGCTTTCCCTTAAGAAATAAATATATAAATAAAACAGGGGTGGGGGGACACCAAAAGGAAGAGGGGTGGGGAGAAGAATAGTAGCGTTCAGGTCTGTAATCCCAGCAGTGGCTGCCCCTGTCCGTGTCTAATGTAAGGGTTATGGAATATCATAATCCCTTCTCTGAGCTTCTTTACAGCAGCAATGATGACTAAATTTCTTGTGTCTTATCACACTGTCACAGGCTGGAACTAGGAGAAGGGACTCTGAAGAAAACACAGCATGAAAACTAGAGAGAAGATGATCAGATTAACTGGTATTGGATTTGTTAGCAGGGCCACAATCTGACTAGAACAGGCTTGGTTCCAAGGCCCGTGGAGATTTAAACCATCAACCTTTTTCCCCTTTATCCCAACTCACCACTATTTTTAAAGTACCTCCCCCTCCCATCTTTCCCACCCATCATGCTCCAAACTCACTCCCTCCCCCTACTGAGTTGAAGTCTTCTTCCCAAAGGAAAAGGTTAACACTTCAGAGGTTTCAGGGGTTCTGGTATCAGATAGACTGATGAATTTCAAGTAAAAAAAATCCATTTTAGGATATGGGGGGAGTGGGAGAAGTAGAGAGGTAGAAAACCAAATTCCTTTGCTCCTTGCAGAAATCTCTGAGTTACACAAAGTGTTTGCAGTGGCATACCAGGTAGAGCTTTTTAAAAAGAGATTGATTATCCCCTGACCACTACCCCAAGCCTGAATTATGATTATAGCTCTCAATGCTGAAGCAAGGCGCAGCTACATGATTAGCATTTGCTGGCTTCTCAACCACTGAGGCTCTTTGCCTGCTATGCACTTTGTGAAGGAGAATGATTTATTTTGTTTATTCAATTGGTAAAACTGCTTGATCCCTAACTCTCATTGTGTACAGCACAACAATGGAGAAGCATTCATTTTCAATAAGACAAATATTCCAGCATCATCTTTTCAGATATGGGATAGCAAGCATCATGCGCTTAACATGGGAGGTAGGAAGTTTTCATAGGAAGTATTCATTCATCACTGCTTTGAGTATGGCAAGGCAGTAAATGTATGCATCTTTGCGCATAAAGGTATCCAACTTATTAGCATATATATCCAGACATTCTTGGCCCCTCACCTCATGAATCTCCCCTTCAGTCAAATTCATACCTAGTTAGAAGGTAGGTAGAGCCAGTTGGAGGCCTACACTTTAATCTTCTTAGTTGAGAAAGAAAACATAGTTCCATCTTGAAAGGAAACAACTTTTTCATAAGAAAAACAAAAAGTGATGGCAAGAGAAAGCCTTGGGAAAGTGAGTCTTAGATGATCAAAGGTCATTGATTTGTTTAGAAGGGAAAAATATTATGATTTAGTGTGCTTTCAAAGAAAGGAGAAGGATCCCGGGCATGAAGACCTCCAATGGAATAGCCTAGGGAAAAAGGAGAAAGAAATGAATTCTCTTTCCGGAAGTAAGTATTTATTTCTCTCTGGAATGCTTACAACTAGATAAGAAAATTTGATAAGAATTATTATGCTGTTATTTGTTACATATTTCACATTTAATTTACATTCTTAAAAGATCATATAAAATGTGAAATTTTCATTAATGTCATTAATCATGTTACTATCTTGAAAGAGTGTAAGATCTAATCTTTGACCAAAGGGTACCTTACATAGTCAAGTTTAAATTATTAGAATTTAGTAAAGACATTAATTACAATGTAGCTTATAATTGCAAAACAAAGTTAGGAAATGCCAATATTGGGCAATGCTGTTTTTAACAGTTTTTGAAACAGAATGAAAAAAACTTACCAGACTTGCAAGCCTAGGTGAAAGTTAATTAAAACCAAGTGAATAAAAAAGTTGAAAAATATGCAAATGTATGATTTTACCAAGGATTTAAGCATACCTTAATTACTTTCGCAAAATGTGGACTGGTGTCTGGTATAATCAGTTTGGAGTATAATAATTTAAAATATAATTATTCAATAACTAATGTGGAATAAATATTACATGTTCTTAAAATATTATGTTATTGAATTATAAGTTCTGTGAAAGCAGATATCTCTCTCTCTGATGGTTAAATTTTCATTGTGAGCATTTATAGTTCAGAAATAGGCTAATACTACAAATCAGAGCTTGAGGGATGAGTTTAATTGTCTAAACTTAAGAAAATGAGGGAGAAAATGTTAATAATGAGAATTAAACTTCAAAATGTTTCTTGAATACATAGCTGCTTTTTTTTTTTCATTTGCCAGCATACTACTGGATACCTAACAAACAGGGTTAAAGTTGAATTCAAAAATACCCCGTTAGGGCATTTATTTATTGAATTTAAGAAGATAGGGTTATATACAAATGGCTATACTTCTTTCAAAAGCTCAGTTCTACAAGTATAGGATAAGGATAAATGTTTAGACAGACATTTGCCTGGACAACATCTGGAGGTTTTAGTGGTCTCTAAGGGCAAGTTCTCAGAAGAATGTTGCAATTAAAAAGAACAACATAACAATAACATCAATAAACTAATTCAATCTTAGACTTCATTAAAATAGCAAAAATTATAGGAATAAAGAAGTAATAGTCCTTTGGAACTTTGTCCCAGTCAGATCGTATCTGAAGTATTGTGTCAGTTTAGGATGCCACAATTTTAAGAGGACATTGAGATGCTTCAGGGAATCCAGAAAAGGGAAATCATGATGATGAAGGACCTCCTCTTTAAGTCATAAAAGGCTTCAGTGAAGGATCTAGATATGTTCAGCCTGAAGAGAAGACCCAGCGGCAGCTTGACTGGTGCATTTAACTATTTGAAGGACAGTCCTGTGGAGGAGGCATTAACTTTATTGTGTTTGGTCGCAGAGAGCAGAACCAGGAATAATTAGTTGAAGTTTCAAAGAGGCAAATTTAAAACTTGATGTCAGGAAAATCTTCCTAATCAATCAGTCAATCAATGTGCATGTTTTTAAATGATTGTTCTATGCCAGAACCAATCATATAGCCATTTGGAACTAAGTTTTGTATTTAAGAATTTTAACATGTTTATCTAACAAATGTTTTGGAACTCTTGTTAAGATTTATGAACAATGCAAGTTGTAATGGCAAAGAGGAAGTACTAAGATCTGCTTATTTATAAAGAAGCAACAGGATAGTGGTCTTCTAAGGCAGATGAAAAAGACCTTTGAATATGATTTTCATTTATGAATCCAGCAAGTCTCCTACTCATGCTAGTATTTTACCACTGACCCTGATGATATTATAAAGCACTATTAAAAACAAAGGATGAAAATGTAAGCTGGTTATGGAAGATCACTCAGTTAATGGGGGAAAATATTCAGAAAATGTAATTCAAAGCATTTTTAAAATATTAAATTCAATTTGTAATGCACCAGCCATGAAATTCAATGAAAGACTTTTAAAATAGGATACGTTGACTTCTGCATTCTCTTGTACCATAGGGGGAAAAAACTAGCAAGTGTTTTGGATGAAAATACAGTGTTTCACACAATGGTAAAGATTAAACGAAATATGGTTTTGATTTGAACTATTGAGTATCATGATTAAATGTCAGGATTTCTGACAAATTACTGCAAAGAAAACCATTCTTCAGGATGGAGTGCTTCAGGAAGTTTGGGCATTTGCTAATGAACTCAATTAAAAACTATGTTTTGGCTCTTATATTAAGCTTCCAGAGCACCAGATATTACACAACATTCAACTTCAACTTTTTTCATCAGAAAAATTTGAAACCTAAGAACAGTGTTTGCACATCTGGATACTTCAATACCTTATTTGATTGACACTTCACTCATTTAGGAATATTCTCCAATAGCATAGACTGGGACTCACCTACACATTCCTATTCTGTTTTAATTTTGTCTAGCTTCATGCAGCAATCTACCATGGTGATGGGGTGGTGGTGGTTTACATCTATCATGACTGGTGGGAAAAGATTGTCTATATGTCTTTCAAACAAGGTCAAGAGATTTATATGAGAGCATCTCCTCCCCATACCCACTGGCTATTTTTCACTCCTGCTATATAACTAGTGCATATTTTTTCCCCAATAATTCACCTCTCTGATAGAATTACTTCTGTGACTCAATTGTTCCTTTGCAAGGCTTTGCAGCCTATGTATGCCTACCATGTGCCTCCCCATGGCAAGAGTCATTTAAATTTAATGTGCCAGAGATCATGGTGTATCATGAGTCACAGTCATAGCAAGTCACATCAAAAGAATGCTTTTTCAAATGATGTAGCATAATAATTAAAATACTGTGAAGTTTCCCCAAGGTACTCCAAGACACCTTCAAGTTCCTGTTCAGATCTGGGTCCAGCTCATTTTCTATTCGTTGTGTCTTTCCAACATACATTAATTCATGCATTAGCTTTATGGGATATTTATTCAACTACATATTATTGTCTTCACAATAAAAAAAATTCTTTATTTACTTGTCATATAGTTACACCAAACTCTTTTGAGTAATTATGGCTTTAATTTATTTAGTCAGTCAATAAGCATCTCTTAAGTACTGGGAATAAAAAAAAGAGACAAAAGATAGTCCCTGTCCTAAAAGAGCTTACAGTCTAATGATGGAGACAACAAACAAACAATTCTGCACAAACAAGCTATATTTAGGATTAACATGCAATGATTTACATGGAGGAAGAGAGTTCTGTAGTGTTTCATTAGGACATGATAGGGTCAGGCCAATGTCATCTGCAAAAAATGGACATCCGCAGGATCTCATCTGTCAACAATCATCCTTCGATTTGGACTCAATGTCATATGTCCCCATTGAGGGAGGGATAACATCTGGATAAATGGGGGAATATGAGTCATTAAGTTATTGGGGATATATTATGTCAAATGTCTGGATGCTTTGATTTATGTAGAATAAAATGAATGTTCAACAACAGTCATTTATGAAGAGATAATTATGTACAAAACAATGTGTCCATCATGGGTGGGAATAGGAAGATAAGAAAGATATGGCTCCTGCCGAGTCAAAACTAACAGTTAAGCAGGGATGATATGACAGGTATACATACAATAATTATGAAACAGAATGGTAGGTGATAGAAACATAAGAGAGGACCAATGTGCTATGGGAAGTTCAAGGAAAAAAGCATTTTTGAAGGAGGGAGTAGTATCACAAAAGAAAAACAATAGCAATAATATTTTATCTGAGTTAAATGGAATCTCTTAGGTCAACTAATCCAACCCATTTCACTAAGTTTTAAAAAATGAGTCTGATTTGAATGGGCAGAAACAGAGTGCTGAAGAAAGGGTATTTTAGACATGGAATATGATATGATCAGAGTTCCAGAAGGGGGAAAACCACAGGACAAGACTGAAGGCCAGCAAGTCATCCAATTTCACTGATACACAATGTACATAAACAGGAACAATATGAGATAAACATGAGATAAAGAGATTCTTCATTATTGAGAGTTTTGAATTCTAGTTTATCATCATGTATCTGCACCATTGGTTATGTATTTTTACTTTTCTTTGAAAATGTTGGTGTGATGCATACACACACACATAACCAAATCATTTCTGAAAGTGTAGTTGGGGAGAGGGAAACAGCATTTCACATTATGTGAATTTTTTTTTCCCACCACAAAGATCATGCCGTCTGTTCTCTACTATCTTGGTCTCCAACCCAGCTCAAAAAAAATGGCTTGATCACCACTTCCTCCTTCAAATAGGGTTTTCCAGCATAGAGGACAAAAGGAAGAACTTGGAGGGGGGAATGAACACAGAGGTAAGAAAAGCATAGGCTCCAGATGCAGAGGCTGAGGGCCCCCATCCCTCTTCTATCCTATGATCTTAAAGCACTTACCAGTATTCAGAGGTTGGGGTGATTATGTACATGTGTGTGTGTATGTGCATGTGTGTGTAATGGTTGGGTGATATCCCTGCCCTTTTTCAAAGGGGCATGCTCATCCTTATTCGGCATTAAGACTTATACATACCCGCTATTCCCATCCAACCCCCAGACTGGCAAATCCCCATTTCTCTTTGGGGGAGATGGTTCTAAAACTAGAACATAGGACCCTCCCTCCTGCAATATCCCTGATGGGCAGGGAAAAAAAATCTCAGCCCCTTCTGGGACAAACCCTAATTCCCAGGGCAGGGCCAAAGGCCCAGGTCACTTCAGACTTGGACAAGCCCCTGGTGGTCTTGAACACATGGAGAATGTGTTTGTGTCTGTGTTGGGGGGAAGGTAAAAGGGAAGGGCATCAACATTCTGTGCTTGGGGGTTATGTAGTCAACAGGGACCATAGTGAGTATTGAGAATTACCCTCTCTCCCTTCTAATTCCAATCCCTAATTAAGATTTATAAGTCCCTTCTCCTAGATTCACTCTCTACCCCAGTCTAGCAAACCACAATTTCCCCTTAAGGTTGCTAGCTTTTTCTAGTTTCTGACTCTCTACCCATTCTGATCTGCTCCAACAACTGGGACATCTACTCTCTCCTCCAGGAAGCTTCATTGCACCCCACTCCTTATTTGCAGCACTGATGTTAAGATCCCTATCAGGCAGGCTCTTCCTACCTTATTTCTATATCCTGAAAGAGTGATCCATCTCCCTCCCCAATAGGGAAACAATTTCTCCTTTCTTCTTTCACAGAAGAACACACAAAAGAGCTGTGCACATAAATGGTGTTCAGAATAGGAATATATACTGTGGGAATAGAAAGGGGGTGTCTTAGACTAACTGCCTGCTCTACCTGCCCTCTCCCATTTGGAAGCAAAACCCACAACCCTCCATTAGGAGGGGGGGGGGTTAAGGTTGGAGATGGGACTGGTGGGAAGTATTGTAGGAAGGCTTTAATAAGAAATCTGGGGTACTGCCAGAATTAGATACAGAAAGATTCCATAATCAAGTAGGAGGAGCAGACCAATATTCCCTAATAGACTAAGCTGATCAATCAGGTCATCCCATGACTCAGTTCTATTAATGATAAGTTATGGAGAATATGGGGAGCAGTCAGGGATGGAGGTGGGAAACCCACTCAAAAAGCCAGAATTGCTTAAATATCTCTTGCCAAAGGTCAGGCAGGGGCAGAATGGAGGAAAGATGTACAATTAGAACCAAGCAACTCAAGACTATGGGGTTAGGTTGTCATGCCCCAAATGCCTCCCCCTTACTGTCTAAAGAGGCTTGAAGACTGAGAGACAGGGGATGAAGTCATAGGAGATGAGGTTATGGATCTGGAGAGGTTGGAGAGCTATCAAAGGAACCAAACGATGTAGGGGAGGTCAGTGTTTAGGTATACATATATGGATGGGGGGGGATTATGTGAAATTATTAATAGGCTCAAGGAAGAAAGGAGAATCCAATATGATTTGAATATAGACATACATACTTGGAGATATTGTGGGTTTGGTTCCAGAAGAATGTAATAAAAAAATATATTGCAAATCTCACAAATTTTGTTGGTTTCCAAGTACGCAGAAAAATTATGTTTACACTATACTGCAGTCTGTTAAATGTGCAATAGAATCGTGTCTAAAATAATGTACATACCTTAATTAAAGATACTTTATTGCTTAAAAAAATGCTATTTTCTGAGTCTTCAGCAAGTCATAATCCTTTTGCTAGTGGAAGGTCTTTCCTCAATATTGGTGACTGCTAATTGATCAGATAGTGATTGTTGAAGGTTGGGATATCTGTGGCAATTTCTTAATATAAAACAACAATGAAGTTTGTCCCATTGAATCACTCTTCCTTTTGCTGGAACGCTTAGAGGGTCAAACTTCCTACTCTTCATGCAGCTTACTGACTCACCTCTACTGTAAACCAACTGATTTTATTCCTATTCCCAATACAAAGTTTACGACAGCAGTTGATATAGACCTTTTGAATCTATAGGTAGGACATATATTAAAGACAATAAGTTTAAACTACTTTATTAGATCTCTTAACATTGCATGGGTCTGTTTTCTAGAACAGGAAAGAGTATATTTCACAAATAAGTTGACGTCCAATAAATAAATGGCCAAAGGTTATGAGCAAATGACACTCAAAAGATTCTGAATTTATGAAACAACCACATCAAAAATTACTTCAGATCATGAACAGGAGAAATGTAAATTAAAACAGCTCTGAGGTTCTACCTGCTACCCTTTGAAATAGCAAAAATGATAAAGCCAGTAGTGGGATGAATTGGTCTAAACCAGGTGTAGGGAAATTGTAGCCTTGAGGTCACATGTGACCTTCTAGGTCTTTGGGGGTGGCCTTTTGATGGAGTTCAAGTTTTACAACAAATCCTTTTATTAAGGGGATTTGTTCTCTGAAGTTTGGATTCTGTCAAAGGGCTGCACTTGAGGACCTAGAGGGCTACATATGGCCTCAAGGCCACCCTTGTCTCTAAACCACAAATCAATTTGTAATATTTTAAGAAATTTTACTGAATTGTTGATTCACAAGACAAGCACTCTAAGGAGGTCAGAGACAAAAATAAAATTCTGTCAACAAGATGAGTATCCTTGAATTGAAGAGTGACTACAAGTTATGGTATGTGGAGGTAATAAAATAATATTGTATTGTACAAGATACAGATAAGGATTGAACTTGTTATCTCATTAGTACAAGGAACTTCCATATGAGGACAGTTCCTCTATCAAGGCAGGTCAGCACTTTGTCTACAATTTATACACTTAGAGAATTGCCTAGAGCAGAACTGTCATACGTTGTCAGCAGGCAACATGCAGGCCACAACACTCTTGGCAAAACTAGATTAAAATGTAATTGGGAAATATTTAACAACAACTAAATACAACAAAACATAGATAATTAGTTTTTGAACTTGGTCATTATGTAGCCTTCAGGGATCTTTGTGTATAAATTAGTGGCTACCATTTCTATCTGAGTTCGATACCACCAGCCTAGAGTCCCAGGACTATATCACACTTACCCAGAGTAACATGGCCAGTATGTCAGGTAGGACCTGAATTCTGTGCACCAGGGATATGGGTTCTACTCTCAATCCACTAAAGCTAATGCTGAATTGGGCCTCTAGGTGGTGCCATAGTGCATAGAGTGCTGGACCTGCCTGGATTCTGGAAAACTCATCTTCTTGAGTTCAAATGTGACCTAAGACGCTTACTCATTTCGTGACCCTGGGTAAGTCACTAAACCCTTCTGTAAAATGAACTAGAGAAGAAAATGACAAACCACTCTAGTATCTGTGTCAAGAAAACCCTAAGTGGGGTCATGAAGAGTTGGACACATCTGAAAAATGAATGAATAACAAAATATTGTCTTTACTGTAAGAAATGACAAATTTGAGGAATTCAGAGAAATGATGGGAAGATTAATCAAGTGATGCAAATAATAAAGCAGAATCATGTAGATGTATAAGTACATATATACATATGTATGCAAGCACAATGGCTACAATAATGAAAAATAACACTAAAGAGCAAGTGAACTCTGATTAATTGTAATGGCCGGTCTCTGACCCAGAGGATAACATGTATAGACACATATATGTATGCACATATACATATATATATACATACATACACATAGTTTTGCATATATATTTTACATACACACATGCACACACATACACACACATATATACACACATATATATCTCTGTGTGAGTGTGTGTGTGTGTGTGTGAGAGTGTGTGTGTGTGTGTGTGTGTGTGTGTGTGTACCTAGTCATTTGATTAGTTTGGCTTAAATGTTTTTCTTTGTTAAAAGGAAGGGTTCAATGTATGTGTTTGTATTGCAAGGGGAAGGGCTGGAGAAGTGCCTTCAGTATAAAACCAAAGCAACAGTTATGCTTTTTCAGTGGACAAGGGACTGTTAATGCTTACACATACACTTCTCTAAACTAGGTAATCTAGGAGAGGCCAGCAGAGACAGTCCCCAATATTTGAGGTCCTTCAGCTTTGCAGGTGAATATATTCGGAACTCATATTATTGCTAGACAGCTATCTGAATATAATTTTAATGAAAAGATGGAGATTGATTAAAGAAAGCCAATATAATATTCCACGCTGACCCTTTACATTATATTACATTACTTAAGCAATAAGGTAGTATAATGGATAGAGCAGTCAGTCTAGAGTCAGGAAGTCCTGAGTTCGAAATTGACCATCAGGTACTTACTAGCTGTGTGATATGTGTGCAAGTCACTTAACCTCTCTGTCTCTCTTCAACTGTATAATGGGGGAAGTAACAGAATCTACTTTCCAGGATTTTTTGAGGCTGAAATGAGCTAATATTTATAAATCACTTTCTATAGTACCTGGCATGTAAGAGACACTTAGTACATGCATGCTTCCCTCCCTCCATCCCTCCCTTCTTCCTTCCTTCCTTCCTTCCTTCTTTCCTTCCTTCCTTCCTTCTTTCTTTCCTTCCTTCCTTCTTTCCTTCCTTTCTTCTTTCCTTCTTTCCTTCCTTCCTTCCTTCTTTCTTTCCTTCCTTCCTTCCTTCTTTCCTTCTTTCCTTCTTTCCTTCCTCCTTCCTTCCTTCCTTCTTTCTTTCCTTCTTTCCTTCCTTCCTTCCTTCTTTCTTTCCTTCCTTCCTTCCTTC
>CM053580.1:258354430-258390596 GCA_028627135.1 Pseudochirops cupreus
AAAAAAAATAGCATGCTTTGATCTGCATTCAGACTATATCAATTCTTTCTCTGGATGTGGATAGAATTTTTCCATCATGATTCCTTTAGAATAGTCTTGGATCCTTATATTCCTGAGAAGAACTGTTATGCATAGTTGATCATCACACGATGTTACTTTTACTCTATACAATGTCCTTCTTCATCTGCTCACATCAGTTTGCATCAGTTAATATAAGTCTTCCCAGATTTTTCTGAAACCATCCTGCCTGTCATTTCTTATAGTACAATAGCACTTTGCATTCATATACCACAAATTGTTCAGCCATCCCTCAATAAATGGACATCCTCTTAATTTCAAGTTCTTTGCCTCCACAAAAATTGCTGCTATAAAATATTTTTGTACAGATAGATCCTTTTCATTTTTTAATCTCAGTAGTGGTATTGTTGGATAAAAGGGTAAGCTCAGTTTGACTGCCCTTTGGGCATAGTTCCAAATTGCTCTCCAGAATAGTTGGATCAATTCACAACTTTATCAATAATGCATTAATGTCCTGATTTCCTTATATCCTCTCCAATATTTATTATTTCTGTTTTCTGTCAAATTAGTCAGTCTGGTAGTTGTGAGGTGGTACCTTGGAGTTTTACTTTTCCATTGGCATTTCTCTAATCAACAGTGATTTAGAGCATTTTTTTTTCATATGACTATAGATACTGTTGATTTCTTTGAAAATTGCATGTTCATATTATTTGATCATTTATCAATTGGTGAATAATTTATATTCTTATAAATTTGTCTCATTTCACTTAAAAATTTTAAATCAAATCCTGTCAAACAGAAAATGGAAGTTCATCAAAGAAATCATTCATTATGACCAAGTTGGGTTCCAATGTTAGAGGGGAGAGAGGGAGCAAAAGAAACCAATTAATCAATATTTTTAAAATTGCAAAAAAATACATGAATATATCATCAGATACAGAGAAATTGTTTGGCCAAGTACAATACTCATTCATGATAAAAAAAAATCCCTACACTGTATAGAAGTAGAAGGGAAAAAGCCATTTTTTTAATGTAACAAAAATGTTACTATCTAAAACTAAAAGCAGATAATAAGACAACACTGGAACTTTTCCTAATAAAGGAGTAGAGTAAGAATGCATAATCTCCCCACTATATTTTTTGGTCTATTTTGGAGGGGGGAAGGTAAGGCAATTGGGATTAAGTGATTTGCCAAAAGTCATACAGCTAGTAAGCGGCAAGTGTTTGAGGCCAGATTTGAACTCAGATTCTCTGGACTCCAGGGCTGGTGCTTTATTCACTACACCACCTAACTGCCCCTCCCCACTATTGTTTAATATAGTTCTAGAAATACTAGCAATATAACAAGACAAGAAAAAAAAAACATTAAGGCATTAATATAGGCCTTTCATTAAACTATTTCCTGGTATTGTGACCATTTACTTAGAAAATATGAAGAAATTTGAAAAGATATTAATTGAGATAATGATCATTTCAGAAAATTAGCAGGCTACAAAATGAACCCTAAATATCTATTTGCATGTAAAAGTTTGACTATAGGAAAAGTTGAAGGCATTCATCTTATACTTAAAGTAGTTTATTGTCAATCTGGAGAGATAAGGCAACACATGCTCCACTTAAAACAATTACAAAATAGAGCCAAATGCATGACAAATTAGTACAAACTTGATTACCAAACACTGAGAATTTCAGCACACTCTAAGAGACTGGAATTAGACTTTTTGGAGGCAGTGAATAGATTTTGTCCTGGAGTTTTATTTTGTTTTGTTTTCCTCCTTTGTATGTTCATTTATGCCTTGTTCAGTTTCTTCCACTGAAATTGGGTTTTTAGAATTCTCTGTATCTCGTTCTGTTCTTGTGAGTATTTAATATTTTAGTAATAATTCATTTTATTTAACTTGTTAGATTTATTAGCATACTGTTGTGTAAATATTTCTAATAGTATCCTTTATTGTTTTTTCATTTATTGTGAATTCTCCTTTTTTTGGTGTTGATAGAAATAATTTGTGTTTCTTCTTTCTTCTTTTTAATCAAATAATGCAGGGATTTTTCTAAACAATTCCCTCTTTCATTTATTAATTCAGCAGGGTTAAAAAAATTTTTTTCTTATTTTCTTCTTTAATTTTCAGGTTTCTATTTTTGTGTTGTTTTAATTGTTTGAGTCTCAGTATTTTAGTTACATGTCCAATTTATGGATGTACTTCTTTCTTTCTTTTTTTGTTAATAAAAGTCCTTATAAATATGCATTCTCCCCCTCAGAATTTTTTTGGATCTATTCCCAAATTTCCAGTATGTTGTCACATTATAGTTACCATTTTTAATTGCATTATCTACTATTTATATGAGTTATTCTTTGATCCAACAATTTTATCAAACTGCCTTAGTCTATAATTGTCTTTAATACTTCCTTTAGTTGTTCTATATTTAATATAATTGTATTGTAATATCAGGATTTCTATATTACTTCTGCTTTTCTACATTTTATGACTCTTTTGTATGCTAACACATGATCAGTTTTTGTAATAGTGACACGTACAACTGAGAAATATATTCTTTTTCTTCCTCTTCCTAATTCAATTATTGCCAGAAGTCTATTATATCTACGTTATTTTTGTGTGTATATTTTAGGTATTGAAATAAATCCAGTGTCTATGTTGCCTTTCAGTAAAATGCAGTTTCCCTCTTTATCTGTTTTTAAAAAGTTCTGTTGATGTTGTTGTTCTCGCCTTGTTTAATATCATAATTGTCACCCTTATTTTTTTGTGTTCAACTGAAGCAAAGTATATTTTTCTGCAATTCCTTATTTAAATTGTGTGAATCAGTATGTTTGAAGTATATTTCTCTTAAACATCACATTTTTGGATATTGCTTTCACATCTATTTTGTTAATCTCTTCCATTATATGGGCGAGTTCATTCCATTTCCATTCACATTTAGTTGCCTTAGTTGCTGCCCTTTCCTTTCAATGAAGAGAGAGAAAATGCATGTCTTTTCATTAAATCTCAGTGAAATTGAAAGTTGTCCCACTCTGGTGAAATAGATTTAATTGAAGCATTTTCTTGGAGGAGTAGATTATTGTAAAAAAAAATCTATTTATGTCTCTATCTTAAGGAAGGTTCTATTTTGACACCACCAGTTGAAGCTATCATTGTCATCATCTTTGTCTTCTTGTTATTGTTTTCCATCTCCTCCTACTCTTCTTCCTCTTCTTCCTTTTTGTCCTGTTTCTCCCTCTTTCTTTGCCTTCTTTTCCTCCTCCTTTACATTTTCTCCTCTCCCCCAAGTAATTTCATTTCCCTTTAGTCCCAAAGGATTTTTTTTTTCTCTTTGAAGCTTTTTTTTTCTTCATTGAAGTCATTTAATTTCACTCTTTACAGGATCTGAATCATATTTACCACTTATCCTAAGAGTTAAGTTGTTTGCTAATTGGGTTTTGTAATGGTCAGGTAAAGATAAGTTTTATAATTTCCCTTGACTCCTCTATCTTTATCAGTCCAATATGAGTTTATCATTCTCTTCTCAGAGATCAGTAGTAGTTACTCTGATATGTCTCCCAACCTTGAGATTCTGCAGGAAATCTAAAGTCTTCAAGATTCATTGAGTTTTTCATTCTCAGCCCTAGCCTAATTCCTCCTCATTGATATGATTTTCCAAGTGCTAACCCTATATGTGAAACAAATCATCTGTCTCATCCTTCCACCTTATTGTATTGAAATCTGTCTCTTCTTTTAAGTTCCAAACTACCTCTTTCCTCCATGATCCATTCCCTTATCACCAAAATTAGAAGTGTGCCTCTTATGTTACACTTTATGAACACCATTATTTAGTTAATAATTTTCTAACTTGTTCTTCGTATGCAGTAAATTGCAGCCATGTCTTATCCCCTTCGTTAGATGGCAAACATCTTGACAATAAGAATTGTCATGTTTTTTGTTTTTTTTTCAAAATAGGTTAAACACAAATGTGGGAATGAACAATAAGTGGGGATATTATAGGAGTTTGGCCTCACTGAAATAGAGATACAGAAGCAGAGCCAATGTGAAGTGAGTGTTGAGCTGAACTTCCACCCTCATTTATTTACCAAGATATTTAATGTGAGAAACTTAATACAAAATAACTCAATTCTATCACAAATAATCTATGAATTGTCTACTTTGTGCAAGTAGGAATTCACTTATAATCAAACCTACAGATCTATTGCTTCATTTTTTAGTTACAAAAAGACAGTGCTGAAATATTTATTTTAAAGTATAGATTCCTGTTCTGTATATTTAAACTACAATCTCTCTCTCAGGAGGGAGGCGACAGTCTTCATCATTTGGAGTCATGGTTGCTCATTGCATGGTTCCTAATTTTTAAACCTTTCAAAGTTCATTTTTACAATGCTTTTGTTTATAGTCTCTTGATTCTACTAAGTTCATCCTACAATGTTTCTATTAATTATGCATATCTATCACATGAGGTTTTTTTTTTCTTTCAGTTTAGTGGGGGAGGATATGTCAGAGGAACAAAAAATGAATGCATGCTAATTGAAAAAAATCAATATTAAAAAAGAAAGAATAGATTCCATTTCTATCAATTCTTTTTTCAAAGACTTCCATTGCATCAAGTTCCATAAATGACAAAATTCTCCCAAGACTGAAATAGATAAACTATAGTAAAACAGCACTACCTAAAATGAACTTAGTAAAAATAAGTAAATAATATATTTCCTAAAAGTTTTTAAATGTTAAAAAAGCAAGCCTCTTAGGTTTTAGGTTGAAGGTGTACCATTGCTAGAGTTGTGTAATTAGTCTTGAAAGAGACACAATAGCACTGGGGCTGAAATAATTACCTAACTAGAGAAGGACCTGTTAAGATAACCTCCTGGGAACCTGTCAGAGAAGGCATCCTTGCTAAGGTTTCCTTATAGAATATTTACTAAATAAATCATACTTTTTAATTGCTCTGTCAGAAGGATCCTTCATTGAGCAAAAGGTGACTGGAGCTGAATATGGGAACTCCACAGGACAGCTGTTTGGTCTGGCAAAGGGCTCTGTGCTCTTGTACTATATATCCAGAGCGACCTTTCAGATTCCGTGTACATAGTAACAATTAAAAGTACACAATGACTTGACAATGTTCACTGTGACAGACTGCAGGTTGGCTGCTTCCCATAACAGCCTCCCAGGCAGACAGGAACAAAGAGCCAGGGCCCATCTGTACGACACTCTGAATGCCTCATGTTCCAAAGAGCGCTCTTTGTTTCTCCAAACGCCCCAGGAAGCTCTTCAACAGACAAAACTCAGAGGTCCAGAGGAGCCCAGTCATGACATTAATATGATAATGAATTCGGGATTACTCTGACAGACATGACAAAGAAATGGGTTCTTTTGATAATAAGTTAGCATGTTGATAAAACAGAATTTTTCTTAACTTCATATGGACTGTTGATGTGAATATTTCAGCCAAGTCACTGGTCCATCTGGATTGTCAGGAATGTAGTGCTTTGCTCTAACATTCTTCTCCCAGCCCCTAAAGGAGCCCAAAGTTGCTCTTCTCTGTGAAGACAATAAAGAATTCCATTTTCTTACCTGTATCTTTGTATCAACCCTTGCTACATCAAATGTATAAGGGATGAGAGAGAGGAATGTAGTTGGGAGACCTATCAGCTAATTCAGATGCGTGACTGAAAAACAAAACTGTTTTTCTAATGCTTTTAATGACTTTGCTAAGAAAAGTTGGCATTCCCATCCACATGTCTCTCATTTCTATCAAAGGAGAATGCAAAGGAAAACATCTTTGGTAGGCTTTTGTGAGAATGATTTCCAGTAAACCCAAACCCATAAGGTAAAATAGTTTCCTTCTTGGCTAATAAATGGAAATATGCTTCTCATTAAAATTGCATTGATTGTTTACTACTGCCAAAAAAGAGATGAGATGTTCTTCGAGGTGTTGAAATGAATTTTTAAATACAACAGGGAGTGGGAGTTGGGGGTGAGGGGGAGAGGGAGGAGTTCCTTTGTACAATTTGGCTTTAGTCAATATACAGGTGAATGATTTTTTCTCAACGTTCACTTTGATGTTCTATGTCTATGCCTTTTGTGTGCCTTCCCTTAATCACTACAATTGAAATATGCCTTGGATTCATCATAGAAGTTGGATTTCAGCAGCAAAATATGTGTCAGTAAACTGGGGGGGGGGGGGGAACAGAAAAGGAGTTTGAGCATCATGTCACACAAAGTTCCCAAATGGGGTGGCACCAGTCATCTGTAGTTAACAACTATTATATAAACATAATGGAATGCGCCCTGTGTTCTGACTGATGGAAAAAAATTGGTCATTAGCCACCAGGGAATGCCCAATTCCCCCCACAGCTTTCCAGCTGCGATCCAAGTGTGTTTAAATAAAAACTTAGCACACTTAACAAGGAGTTTGATGGAGTGTTAACAATCTTCGGCTTCACGTTGAGCTGTTAACCAACAAAGTAGTCATTAACTGCTGGTAATGACTACGTTTCTTGGGATTATTGCTTAATTATAAACTCGATAGAGAGGGTCCTGCCTCTGAGGAGGAGGAAACAAGTTTTTGGTTTTTTTTCTCATTGCAATTGTTCAACTACAATCTTCTTTTCTCTTTAAATGTTGCTGCATTTAAAACTACCAAATATGATTTACAAAGGAAAAATTATCTTTAGAATCCATTGTTTATACAATTTATGATAGTTTTTAATCCATAACTGGCCCTAGATTCAGCTCAGTCAGTCAAAAAACAAAGCAGGACTGCGGCTAACACATGATTTCTCAGGGACTATTGATTCATTAGATAGATAAGTAGATTTTTTTTTTTAAGATGCAGTCTGGGGTAGGGGCAAATGATGCACAATTTTCCATCCTAATTGACTGAAAATGGCCTAAGATATGATAAATTATTTCTTCATAAAGCCCCCGGTGACAGAAAAAGAATTCTGAACTAGAAATCTTCGAAAGATCTAAATCAAAAAACAAAAGTAAGTCCAGATTCTGGTGGGTTCCTTTTGCAAAGGCAATGGCACTGTTCCATTAAAGGACACATCAGAGGTTCCTAGGGTCACATCTGTAGAGTTCTACATGGCATGCAATAGCAGAGTTGCATCTCCTTGCATGCTCCTTTTCTTTGTGTTTCCATGATTGAAAGGGATGCGGTTATCCAGGAGTTAGTATCTTTTTCTCCATCTCCATGTAGCAGTGAAGACTGGGATAAAGGAAGAAGTAGATGAAGTTAAACTTAGCCCAGGATTGTATATGCACATAAAATTGAAAGAAGTGGTTAGGTTTAAAAATCAGAAATTTTTCAACAACAACAAAAAGACTTTCATTTGCCTACCCCTATCATTACTCCTTTTGAAAACTTAAGGACAATATTTTTTTCTGTGACTATCTTAAGTATCTTTTACTTAATTGAAGTAAAAATGCATTCTCTAATTTAAGAAGAAAGCCAGGCATCTAGGAATTCAATTTTTTTATGTTTGCATTTTATTTTATTATAATCACTCCACTCATTGCAACTTAATTCCAAAGAAGCATGATTCACAATGCATTTTTACTACTTGATTCCCTATGTCTTTGAAGTAGAAAATTGTGCCCATTTAAAATGTGGAACAACTAAGGTTTAATATGGAGGAAATGTTGCTTTCCTTAGGCATCCACTCCTCAGGTAAAGAGAGTGGAAGAACACAGTGAATCCAAGGATGGGTGAAGATATTTCCAAATTAATTCTCACGAGTAGTCTCATATTCAGCTATGCACAGCACTGTGAGGTACATAAGAGGGACTCTATAAATAATGGCAGGTAGGTTAAGTTATTTCTTGCTAATGTGAGTATTTGTGTTTGTATGAATCTGAAAGTCAAACATTTTATTTTTCTGAAACTTTATATCATCATTTTGGGAAGGTGAAAGACGTAACTGATTTTTGCGGACAATGTATAAAGAGAAGTAACTAAAATAGCCTTCAAGAGGATTGCCAAACTAACATAATTCAGAATAGAAATGTTAAAATGTATTTAGAGTACATTGCCTCATTTCTGAAGGAATATTTACAAAATCAATTTGGAAATAGGATTTACTGTTACATAAGATTAAAAATAAATAAATAAATATGAAGCCAGTCTTGTCAAATAATAAATGACTGTATAATAATAACTAAAAGGTCTGCAAATTTACTCTTTGCAGATGGATTCCGGAGGAGTAGATTGGATCATGAAGATAATTTGATCTAGTCATTTTATTGGCTGAATCAAATTCCATAAACACATTTTAATATTTATGATGATGCCAATAATAACCTCCCTCCTTCAAGTTCCTTGATACTCACTCAGATTACAGAAGCTGAAAGAGCTCATGGAGTGCTAGTCACAACTTTAATACCCCTCTGGATTTTGGTGAGTTGAATCGAAAGGTAGAATACTATAGAAGCAGCATGGGAGAAAAAAAAAAACCAAACAAAAAAAAATCAAAAAAATCGAGGGACTCTTTTGTCAGGGGACCTGGGTTGAATTTCCTCCTCTAATGCATACTACTTGAATGACCTTGGTAATCCACTAAAATTCTTTGGGCCTCTGTTAAATGAAGAATCCAAAATAAATAGTCTCAGAACAAAGTTGAAGCTCTTGATGTACTACCTAAAATGCGACCTTTGGAAGTCGCCTCAATTATTTCAAGACATAGTTAGTAAGATGATATTGGCAAAGAGAAACCATTGTATAAAGTAAAGTCATTTTATTTTCAAGGAGCATATAAGTTAAGGGAGAATTAGCATCTCTGATGTGGGGATTTGCCAAGTAATTTTCAGGGATGCTCATCTACCTTTCATGTCCAAATGGCCATCTAACTCTCACCTGAGGCTCCAAGAATCTGTAGAATGCACAGAAGCCACATTCCAATGAAACCATTTCTGAAAAAGGCTAAAACAGTTTCAGGGTAACTGACAGGCCTGAAATCCATTTGTGAGTTAGGGGAATGTTTACTCCCTCACCCCCCAGAAGAATGGATGGATGAGAAAAAAGTTGTTCCAATGGCCAGGAAGGCAGCTGAAGAAGGCACTGTGGTGAGCTTAGAGCTTAGTTAGAATCAAAGACTCCATGATCAGCCACTGCATCGCAGGCAAGGTTGTCCTAACTTTTGTCTTGCCACCGAACTTTGATGACTGGAAGAGAGAGTAAGGCTCGTAATTTTGTACAACTCTGCCTCACTTAAATTCAATTCAGACACAAGTTAAGACATCACTCTGTGCTATCCTTGGTCCACTTTGAAAACAAAAATGGACAAATAAACAACAACATTTCTAATACTTAATCATCTGCACTGGTTGTATATCAGAGACTGTGATGGGCTGATTCCAATATACTATCATTATAAAAGAATCAACAGAAAAAAGTCCCAAGAACTTTGCTTAAAGAACATTCTCTCTCTGATGTTGTCTCTATCCTATCTTTCTGTGTGTCTCTGTATCTATCTCTCTTCTTTCTCTTTGTTTTTCAAATGCATCATATCAACTCATGTTTCTACATTTATAGTTATGTCTATGTTGTAGATTCTTTTTATTCATGAGCTGAACAAGATGGCCACTAAAATTCTGTGAGTCTAGTATATGCATACATGTATGTTTAACTAGTCTGGAAACATTCTAAGTTCTAAATTGAGGCATATTATGGATTTAATATTATTTTTACATATGACTTCATTGCTGTTTATTCTTCTAAAGACATAAAGAGGTTTCAGTGATTGGTACTCCCATTTTTATCTTGGACTATAAATAACCTCAGTGGTTTATTGTCTGAGTGCAGCATCATGCTTGCACACATTCCCTAAGCTCTTGTTTGGAGATCTCCCTTTGTCAGTATAACCATACAAATGAGTCTCATTGTAACGGTTACTGGGTGTTATATAAAGACAACAGTTTGTGGGGTTTTTTTAAACTTATTTTCCATGCCGTTTTCCATTATAGGGTAAGCATGAAGGAGACCATTCCTACACTTTTGTGATGATCACATTTATATTTCAGGAAATAAAATTTCCACATGTAAACATTCAGCTACTTTAGAAAAGGCAATGAAGATTCTACCCTCATATTCCTTTTGCTTTGTACTTTATTTTCTGGGCCACAAAATAAAATCAAGGGATATCTCGACTCAGTTTGATAATTACTCTTGAAAGACTAATTCAAATGAAATTTGGATTATTTAATGCTTAATCCATTTGAATAATCACAATTATATTCTAAATTAAAGTGATTTTATTCATAAATTTTCCATATGTTATTAAATTATGATTCAAGCAGAGCTCCTTAGTTAATCTGGTCATTTTCACTCAATTCCTTTTTTTTTCCCACCCTACCTTCTGAACACTTATTAAAATGAAAGTCCCATTTGATAGAGGGCAAGCTCACTGTGGGCAGGAACCAATTTGCTTTTGCTTTTATATCTGTAGCCATTAGCACACACTTCCTGTCACATGGTGGGCATTGAATATATTCTAATTGGTTGATAAATTGATTGAGTCTAAGAAGTGTCAGCATGTTCTTCAGAAGCGAACAACAACAACAACAACAACAAAATAAGGAAAATAATCTTTATATATGGTTGGGCAACTAGGCTGCACAGTAGATAGAATGCCAGGCCTAGAGTAAGAAGATTCATTTTCCTGAGTTCAAATCTGACTTCAGCCATTTACCATCTGCATGACGCTGGTCAAGTGACTGAACCATATTTACCTCAGTTTCCTCCTCTATAAAATGAGTTTGAGAAGGGAATGGCAAACCATTCCAATATCTTTGCCAAGAAAACCCCATATGGGTTAACAAGTAGTTGGACGTGACTGAAGAACAACATATTTTAAACTCTTCTAACAAGAGATTTTGACAAAATAATAATACACTTTGTTTTTAATCCATTAGATCATTTGCTCCAGGGTGGGGAACCTGTGGCCTCAAGTTCACATGTGACACTCTAGGTCCTCAAGGGCAGCCCTTTGACTAAATCCAAATTTCACAGAACAAATCCTCTCAACAAAAGGATTTGCTCTGTAAAACTTTGACTTAGTAAAAAGGCCATACCCAAAGACCTAGAAGGCTACATGTGGCCTAGAGGCCACAGGTTCCCCACCCCTGGTTTAGTCCTTTATCATCTAGTCACTTAACATTTCATATTTAGTGAATATTTAAACCTAAAGTCTGTAGAACTAAGAATATTTGTTTCAGCAAAATAAAGTCACAATAAAAACACAAAGATCTCAAAATTCAGGATCACTGGAACAACCTTAGTTAATGGTTAGAAGGTAAAAAGAAATTGGTAAAAAATAAAATAAAATATGCTATTGCTACCATCTATATTTTAGGTCACATATGGAAAATAATGAGAAGTTAACATTATATTATTTTTAATTTTAATTATCCCCCTAGAAAAAAGCAAATACAGATGAGCAAGTTTAGTTAACATTCTTTGATTTTAGTATTTATCCTATTCTTGCTCAATGATAAATGTATCCTTGAGTAACTATCCAATCATGACTACATCATCAGACCAGAATAGAAAGCCATTAAATCAAATTCCGTGTCATTGACGGAATGCTTATAGCTTTGAAACATCTCACATCTCTGGTTGGATCTTATATTTATAAAAATCTAAAGTTTAATATCACATCTGTCTTTGGCTATATCTACATACATACAGTATAAATGAGGAAAGTATTCATTGAAAAATATTTAATGAAGGGGGCAATGAGGACACAAGGACAAATAAGATATCATTTATGATTTTCAGGTGTTAAAAAAATAGAGCACATGTCCATTACTATAAGAAAAGGTAAAATGTGACTGTGGCATAACTAAGAGCCCTAGACTGAGCCCGAAGACTTTGGTTCAAATCACAGAAATATTCACCATGAGGGGGCATTTTAACTGAACCTTGAAACATATGTACAAGTTCAACAGGAATATATGGATGGAGGTGGTGGTGGTGGGATTAGAAGAGAGGAAGGAGGGAGTTTAATTATTGTTAAAACAAAAAAAAGCTGGGATAACTTGAGAAGAGAAAACCAACACATAAACTTTTCCTCCCCAATACAAATTTTTCACTCAGTATCTATTTTGGCCGAAGTTAGCCCACTATTGCTTCAACTAAGCTTAATTATATATTTATTATTATTATTATTATTTATTGTTATTAATTATTATTAATAATTATTAACCATCCTTAATCTTTTCTAGTGGCAATGTTGCCAGGGAATTTTGAAAAAAAAATGTCGATTAAAAGCCCTTGGGCTCACACCAAGCATCCCAAATATGAATTAAAGGTTTTTTTTTTAACTGTTTAATCCGTTAGAAACTTCAGAACTCTAACAAGTTCCTTCTAACTCTAAGAGATTAATCTAAGGATGTCCTAGCGTAAGCCAAAAAGTTTTCCTCTTTATTGTGGAGGATTCTAATTTACAGATTTAGGTCAAGAAATTCTTGTTTGCCTACACTTACTATATCTAGGACTTAAGAAATGTTGTTAATTATTTCAACATATTCTTTAAGCAAAATAATTTTCCATGGGGAGACCAAAAGGAAAAAAGGGAAGGGTATTATTTTTGTTTTTCTCTTTCTAAGATAATTTAGTTTGTGCTCTTACAAGAAGCAAACTCTAAATTGGAAAGGGAAAAAAGAAAATGTCTACATTTAACTCTCTTGGAATAGTGTTAATAATTCACTACCCTATTCAGTGGGGACACTTATTTTCCCCCTGTGGAAAGGCAGACAATTTGTCATGCTATTTGTCACTAGCTGTTGAGACAGGGAAAGGGCTACCAGGGACGTAACATCAAGATTGTATTCCTCCTTAAATGTTGTGCTATAGATTGCATCCAGGAGACTCCACAATGCAATAGATACGTAAGATTAGCAAAGAAAGAAGCACTATCAGCACTCTACATCCTTGAAGTTTGATGTTTGTGGTCAAGTGAATCTGGTGCATTTTTTAAATCTTTACTTGCAAAGGAAAAGCAGCCTGTCTGGAAGCTAGGGAATTCTGTTTTCTAGAGCTTTCTATTTACATTCAAAGTGCTGGATAATTTAGGTATCAGTGTTGGGAGACACAGAAAAGTCTCCAAGAAAAATGAGTCTGTGTGTGGCTTATAAGTATCATAAAAATGGCTTGAGTCAGGAAGCAAAGGGAACTTGATTTCAGGACAGAGATCTCTCAGTAAAGGCAAGCAAACTCTTAGCTCCTCTGTTACTGCCCTCAATCCAATCATCCAGGGGGCCTGCAGACATCCTTTGCCTGGGTTCCAAAGCCTAAGGAACAAAGGAAAACAACTGGTTGTCACCTGTGCCTGCGTTGTGATCTTGGCCCAGCGCTTCTCCCCAAGTTGCTGCTTCTCCCCGCTAGCTAACGCGATTTTACAGTGCCTTTTGGCGCCAGCACAATGTGTTATGCATCAGTGTTTAAGAGCATATTGTGCACTATTATTGCCCTCTCTCTAGAGGACTACAAACTGCATTAGTTTGAATTACCAAATCAAAACTTTATGTGCAGCAGTTCCCCCACAAGGGCTTTAGCATTTTTATGTCATAATCCCTCTATTATCCCCCTCCTCACATGCTTTATAACCATTAAGTTATTGAAAAATTCTCAACAGATGTCATCTTAAGATGAATGTTGCTGTGCCGATTGGTATCAAGGCTGGAATCTGGATATTGCTCAACTTTACTAAAAATGTCAGGGAAAAATAGGCAGCTATAAAAATAGGAGATATGCCAGCACTGGTTGTTTTCATGTCAACTTCAACATGACTTGGAGCATTCGCAAGTCTCGCTTCCAGAAGATGCCATTTTCGCTTGATCTTTTGGCAGGAGTGGTCTGAGATAGGAAAGGAGATGGGAAAGAAAATAGAGTGGGGGAGGTTTTTTTTTTCCTCCCTCTTTTATAATAAAAGCATCTAAGCCTTTTTCATTTGATGTAAACCTGCAGTCTTACTGCCTTCAAATGTTAGCACTAACAGGTTTGCAAAACAAAACAAAAAGAACACTTCCTTTTCATATGATTTTGGTGAAGATTAAAGACTGGTGCTCAGAGATTTAGGTATCATCTCCAAGGCTCACTGCAAAGGGAAACATCTAATAAAAAGAAAAAAAGATAAGAAGGCAATGCAAAGTCTACATTTGCAAAACAGCAGAGCGAGAATATGATTTTGCAAATCTACCATGGAGGTGTTTAAATCTAACACCGAAGGGGGGATTATAGCATTTCTGAGGAGAAGCCAGTGAAACAGCCCCAATTAATTGGCTGCTTTTGTTTTAGAACAGGTTAAGATCCACCTTCCTCAGCTTTCCTGTTTGCTTCTGGATCTTACCTGACCCTATACTGCAGCTCCCTTTTGTGACAGATATTGGATTGTGCATAACGTAGGAATTGAAGTAGTGAAGTGAAGAGCTCTGGGTTTGGAGACAGGAGAATCTGACTTCAAATCCCGTCTCTGACATTTACAGGCCAGTGGCCCTTGGCAAGTCACTTAATCTCCTTCTGTGACAATTTCCCCATCTGTAAAATGGGGGTGGTAATAGCATCTATCTCACATGGCTGGTTGCTGTGAGGATAAAATAAGATAATATTTTAAAGTGATCACCTGACTCACACTCTATATTTTATGTACATGAGCCCCTACACACCCATACACACACACACACACACACACACACACACACACACACCCCAAATTGCCAAACAGATAAACAAGGTGGTATTTACTTGCAATAAAAGACAATGTTTCCCTTTACAAAAATATCTTTCTACCTACTTGATGGAGGACTAACTCTGGCATAGTAACTAGAGAGCCAGCTTCAGAGCCAAGAAAATATGTGTTGAAGTCACACTCATGACATATACTAACTTTGTGACCACAGGAAGTCTCTTACCCTTATTGTTTTAGACAACTCTCAAATACAGTAACTCGCAGAGAAGTGACAATGAAATTGATTTCTAACTCCTTTCCTTAACTACTTTAGGAGATAAAGGGGGAAGCAAAATGAAGTTTTAGAAGCTATTCCTTGTTGAAGACCCATTAGAAATCATCATGTAGCCTCTCTGAAACTGCAATATGCCAATGTAAATTCTTATTTGCTTTACTAAAATGCAAAAAATACTGTCCTTTTAATTTTCTTTTATAAACTTAGATATATGTGTATTAGGTTTCTTGGGGTTGTCGTGCACATGACTTTATTTTCGCATATACAGTTTAAGAACATCTCAGCATTAGTCGTGTAAAGCTGATTAGAACAGAAAATTAGGAAAGGTTCACATAAGTTTCTCTGAACACAAAATCATAGTATTTAGAGGTGGCATAAATTTGGAAGGCAAGAAGGAAATGAGTAAGGCAGTAAGGAACTCAGAAAGCAGGGAGAGAAGGAAGAAAGGGAGGAAGGAAGGAAAGAAGAATCATTAAGCACTCATTTTGCATAAAGTACAGGGATACAAGTAGAAAAAATTACACTGTCCCTGCTCTTAAGAAGAGGTCACACTTAAATGAGCAGAGACTGCATATAAGAGAGTTCAGTTGCAAGGTGGGTGGAAAGACCCCAGAAGCCCTAAAGGGGTTACAGCAGGCAAGACTCAGGATGCCTTAGTTATCATCTAGCTCCACTTCCTTATTTTAAAGATAAGGAAATTGAGGCTAACAGGGTTAAGTGATTTTCCCCAAGTCAACCAACTAGTAAGTTTCTGAAGCCAGATTTGAACTCAAGAAGATGACTCTTCCTGACTCTAGGCCCTACACTTAATTCACTGTGCCACTTAGCTGCCCGAGATATCACATGGACAGTCCAAATGTCCCAGTAAAAATAGCCCTTTAAATTATGCAAAATACTTTATGTTTATTGTCTTCTTTGATTTGGTTCTCCCAGTAACTGGTAGGTGCTCTTATTATCCACATTTTACAAATGAGGAAACCAAGGTGGGTTAAATGACTTGCCCAGGTCCCAACAGCTGGTGAGTATCTGAGAGAGGATTCAGACTCAGATCTTTCTATCTCCATATCTGGTATGATCTCTATAATGCTATCTTGCTGCCTCATGGCACAATAATTCTGAGACTTAGAGAAAGGCCTCTAAATTATTGACTGGACACTTGAGAGAGGAATTATGAGAAGATCAGTATAACTCACAAGATTGGAAGATGCTAATTTGGTTTTTTTTTCCATATTGCCTTTTGCTTATTTCCATAGGTCACATCAAGAATGGTGGCAAATTCTGTAGGTTTATAACAGAAATTATAGAAATGAATCACTTACAGCCACCAACTGAAATTTGCATACTTGATGGGATGGTAGCATATCAAGCATATCCTCCTTTTTATCTTACTACATGGATATGTTCTAATAATCATCTGGATGTTTATAAAATCTAGTTTTCAGCTTCTTCAAATTTCTGCTCTGAGGTTTCATCCTCACATGGAAGTAGTCCTGGACTCTCAGAGGAAAGACCACCAGAGCATATGTTCCCGTAGCTCCTATCAAGCTGAAAGATTGCATGTAGGCACTGAAGCAGAAGCAGCTGATACCAAGAAACATCATAGCTAAACATGGAGAAGCCAGTGGCTAGAAGGTTGTCCCACAAAAAATGGATTATCACTATCACTATCATACTATCATCATTTTTGGCCATAGCAACCTACCTAGGCCTTCTCCTAAGAAAGGCATAGGTTATTTGAAATTGTGGATCTTTTGAAATATTGAAAAAATTTACTTATAGCATTTTTATTGTTTTTTCTTTTGACAATCAGAAAAATAATTCATTATCAAATGTGTGTCAGCTAGCTATTGTGGAAAACTGTTGGCAAAGACTTAGCCATTTTCTCATACTCAACCTCTGTCCTATTGCAGTTTACAGTGGTCCTGTTTCCTTCTACTTCAATTCAGATTGCTAGAGTCTTAATCTGAAATACTTTCTGGGACTTGACAATCAACATTTTTCCTGTGCTCTTCTAATTATCCTTTTGACTTTCCTTTGCTTATTTGTATAGACCCTTTTCAATCTATCTTTTTACCAGACTGTTTATAAACAGTTTTAAAAAGCATTCCACTTATTTGCTCATTGGGCAGTCTTCACATCTCTACTTGACTGCATTGACCTCTGTTACCCCTGCCCCTGTTTAGAATAACTGAGATGAATTTCACTTATGAGGTGACCAACTATTGGTTGATTCTTTATCTTCCACTGCTGTTCAGTGATTTTTTTTCTTCTTAGGGCGTTATTAAATGTCATATGAAATGTCTGATGAGAATTCTAAATCAGTCATGACATCGAGGCCATTAGACCAAGGACAGAACAACAGCTATGTTTTTCATATTGCCCTTTGGTGATTTCCTCATATTACATCAAGAATGACTTCAGATTCTGCTTTTTTTTAAGTTGTAGAAAGTGATCTTGAACTACCACCAGAAAAGGTTGTCCTTCTTAAATTTGCATTGTTTTTAACTTAATCAATAAATGTGTAATTAAAAACCCACAATCAAACTCTCAACTTCCTTAAAATTGCTCTATACCCAGTTTTTGAATGTTTCCTCAAAGTGCCCTAAAGGTTCCTAGCAAAGGCTAGGTATCGTCTGACTAACCTCGTGGTCCTTACTTTCTATTCAAACAGTTTGCTGTGTCAGCCAAAATATTTATAACAGTCTCCATTCTATGCTCAATTTCATCCCCATTACTTTCATCATTTCATTGCATGCTGTGGTGGAAGGGGAGAGGCAGACAGAAAAAGGTGGCAGTTCCTAGGACATTAAAAAAAACAAAAGTAGATTAATAATTGAAATTTTAGCATTCAAAATGATTGTAACTCAGGTTTTCATTTTGAATAAAGACTATTTTCTTCCTTCCCATATTCATTGTTTAAATATTTTATTGTGATATTTTCATTTTAATTCTTATTAACAGTTTATTAAATTTATTATTCTAAGTGAATATGTTGGTAGCATGTCCTTTAATGACTTGATCACATTTCACTACAGCTTATGTCTGAAGCATTTTGCAAGGGTTCAGGTGGGACTGATAGTTCTTTACCATTTCCTCCCTCTCCTTTTGTGAATGACAAAATCAACTAAATGGAAAATGATTTTTTTATCCATATATACCGTGATATCTCATTTATTTGGCCTCATTGGAAAATGAGCTATTTCATTCCAATAAATGAATTTTCGTGATAACTAAAGTTACCTCTTTAATGCCAGAACTTGGATTATTTAAATAATTTCTGTTGTAAATATTTCTAAGTTGGATTATGTGCTGTCTTCTTTAAGAGACTATTAAATATAATTTTAGCTTTTTGAAAACATAATAATTACTAAAAAAAATAACTATTGTTGTACTTCAATATGATATACATCATAATTCTCTTTCTATTCTCTATTGTTCCTGAACTGTCACCTCTTCCATTCCAATACTGACCTCCTGTCTCCTGTCAAATATCCTCTGAGCTAAGAAAGCAAAGGATGAAGCTTCATAAGGCATGAGTATTAATTGAGACTCAATGGCATTCTGAATGAAGGCCTGATAATTCTATGTCAGCACTGATGTTTATAACATAATTTTCTGTACTCAGATGCTCATTTCAATTACCTCTATAATTGAGGCTATATTCCATAGTACTGAAGTTGTTAATTGTTTGACCTCTTGCTAAGCAAGATGCCATCATTCATTCATTGGTTCGTTTGTTAAATATTTTTTTTTGTTACCTGACGCAGTACAAGAAAATATCCTAGGTACTAATACCACACTTTTCATAAAAAATTAGGCAGATGATTGCCTTTTCAATTGCTGAAATAACTCTAAAGTTTCTTCAAAGCATGGAAACAACTTTTCTGTGTACCACTCATTTCTTCTGGGAACGTATTACATAACTCAAGGAATTTTAGGAAAAATAATTTCCAAGGTGGAAAACAAAACAGCATGTCTTTTAGGACACAAGTCCTTGGAAATGAAAAGATCCAGGAGTCACCGATAAATTATATACTTTCCACTGGCCATGAATGCTCATTTATTTTCATTCCCATATTGTCCTCATTGTGTTGCTGGCAGAGTCCAAAAGTTCACCAAAAATGCTACTTATCCAAAGGGATCTAGTTGACTTCTGAGACAGGATAGTCCAAGTAGACTGCAAACAAACTGCACATTGTATCATCTAACTCAGCGGTTCTCAACCTGTGGGTTATGGTCAATTTAAATACATCCTGCATAGCAGATATGTGCATTACAATTCATAGCAAAATTACAGTTATAAAGTAGCAACGAAAATAATTTTATGTTTGGGGGTCGCCACAACATGAGGAACTGTATTAAAGGGTCACGGCATTAGGAAGGTTGAGAACCACTGCACTGAAAATGACAGCCAATACAATGGTGACAGAAAAAAGAAATACTAGTCTCCAAGGTTCCTTGGTCTTTATCTTGTTATGAGAAAGATGTAGTTTTTCACTGACTGAATCAATGATTTTTCCCCCACAACTGGAATAATGTCATCCTACAAGACTTTATTACAGTATGCATTTCCAAAACCTAGTACGGTATGCATTCAGTGGCAATGGTGATAGTAGTAACTGACATTTATATTGTGGGTTATTGTAGCATTACATTATACTTTATTGAATTTGAGCCTCACAAGCAACATTGTGAAGTAGGTGATAAAGATGTTATCATGTCCATCTCATAGATGAGCAAACAGGTTCTGAGATGAAGTGACCTGAACATGATGCCACAGCTATTGCATGACATGGCACGGATATGAAGAAAGCCTTTAATATGACCAGTTAGCCTCATTAACCTTTTGGGGATTGGAAGAAGGCAAGAATAACTTTGAAAGATCACTGTAGGCTGTACTTTAGCCTTCACACTCCAGAACAGATGGAAATCACATCTCCAGAAGTGCCACAATTGTATCAACAATATCCTAAGACAGTGGTTCTTCCTAATGCTGTGACCCTTTAATACTCGTATGTAGGCATATCTACATGTGGGTGGATCCGCCTGGAGATGGATAGAGGAGCGGTCTCTTGGTTCCTAGGACCATCAGAAATATGTGTTTTCTGATGATCTTAGGCGACCCCATTTGACCTCCAAAGGGGTTGAGACCCACAGGTTGAGAACCACTGTCCTAAGATGAAGTCATTATACGTAGCTTCTGAGTGGGATTTCAACTCCTATCTCTTTTCTTGAAGTCCAGCTTTCTATTCACTGCACTCAATCTAGTCTGGTATCTCTGTCCTACATGGTCACAGACTGGTGCCTGAATGCACCAAGCCAATGAATGGGGCTTCTGCCTTTAAGATGCTTTCAGTTGCATCCCTAGTGGGAGAATAACTTCAAGAAAATTGCAATAGAGGAGAATCATGACACTGGAAAGAAGGTCCTGAAGAATAGTTTTTGGGATGCTCTTACATTGATGAATCTTCTGGTCTTTTGGTGATGTACTTGTTTATAAGACCTCACTGTGGAGTGATCTACAGGCCTTATGAACTAGGCATGCAACATTCTCCTTTGCCTTCTTGCTTATGCTGAAGTACACTTTTGCTTCCATCCTTCCAAGATTTTGTTATAGCCCACAATTCCCTGTGGGTTGAATGTGGATTTTTTTTGGGGGGGGTCAATAATAAGGAACTGCTTTTCATTTCCAGAAACTTCCTGGAGATTTCTTGTCTACATTAAACAAAAAACTAGATTTTCCCAAATATTCAGATAATTTAAGTAAGAAAATCCATTTTGGTCTGAATTCTCAAGAGTAATTCAACCTGCAGGCACAAATTTACTCGATAATTATTCAACACTTACATTTGGCTAATGAAAATAGCAAGCTCTATACTTTAAAAAAAATTACATAGACTATAAACTTATAATAAAATAGTAGCAAGGATTTTATTGGGAATGAGTTTCAGAAAGGGATATTGTACAATGGTGTAAACATAATGTGGAAATTAATTTTTCAAAATCAAATCCTATGCCATAATATGTTTAATGGCACTCTGTCCCTCAATATTTAAGTCATTCCTTAATCCTCAGCCTCCATCTACATGCACAGCTACAGAACAATCTCAGAATTATTCCTCTTATAACTTAAGGTCCATACTCCTAGAATGCCTGTTTTTTCTAGCTTCATTTCTCTGAAGATAGCAATGATAATCCCAAAAAATACTCAGGCCTGCACAACCCAAGTTATACATACTGCTTCCTGCTTCTGCCAGTTGAATCCATTTTATTTTATTTTTAATCTTGTAGAGACAATACACAAATAATTATTCTTTTTTAGAATACACTGTCAATTAAACACAAAGCTCTGAGAATAGTCTTATCAGTTCCATATTTAGGAATATTTAATTTTCTTTTTTTTTGGTGTTGATTGATGTCACCACTATAGTTTTCAGTGCATTTCATATCAACAAAGTAATAATAATAGTTTTTTATCTTGTAATGCTCTATTTTCTTCTGCAGAAAAGATAAGCAAACTAATTGAAGGACTATTTGGGATATCACGGGAATCTTGGCTAATACATATGCTATGACCAGTTGGCTCCACAGTGTTCCTCATATTATGCAAATTACTGCATAAACGTTTCTATGCTTTTTGTGGTTTTTAAAAATGTAGTTTGAAATCAATTCTTTTAATTTAATGCAGTAATAATCTTCATCATCCACATCATTTATTTAGTCATTCATTCATAAATATTTGATGAGATACACAGCATGTTAAGAGTGCTATGCTGGGGGCAGGGAGGGAAATATCATAAGTATCACCAGCTTCCTATCTCAAGGGAGTTTGCAATTTCTTAGAGAACTAAAAGGTAAGAAAAGGAACAGAACAAGAATTTATTATGTGCCTACTATGTGTCAGATAAGCACTATGTAAGCACATAAATATTATCACATTTGATCCTCGAAATTCTACTCTACCGTAGGTGCCATTATTGTCATCCCCATTTTACAGGTAAGAAAATGGAGGCAGACAGAGATTAAATCACTTACTCAAGCATCACTAGCAGTCACTGATGTCACCATATTTGAGCTCAGGTCTTCCTGACTTCTAGCTTTATCTACTGCACCAATTGACCAAGACAATAACCCCAAAGTTGAAGTAGAGTAAATATTTATTATAGATTTTAAGAAGGGGAGAGAAGTGATCTTTGTGCCCTGGAGTAATCAGGAAAAACACTCCAGGCTAGAGTAGTTAAGGTATGAAGTTTCCTGAAGAGATAGGAAAGGTTTAGGGTAGGTGGAAGAAAAAGGCCAGGATAGCAGTAGGAAGGGAAGCACCATGAGAAAATGACTGAGTTGAGAATGGGCTTTACACATTCAGAAGACAATGACTAAAGCAGAGAAAAGTTAATCTGGGGAAAATTTTGACAGATTGAGTGGAACAAAATCATTCTTTCAAATCGCTTTTCTTCCCTGCTTTATCAGCTAAACATAAACCACTAGGAACATACCATGAGCTTCACTTCATCAAGGATCTATTACTTGGAGGCGGCCATTACCGTCAAACATATTATAGCCCATCTCTAGCTTTGCATGTGGTCTTTATATTAGCCCATCACCCAAACTTCTGATGATAAATCTCAATGAAATTAGCTAGACTGGTCTCCTCACAGTAGACAGATGGTCTGTTGCCTACACACACAGCAGTTGCAGGTATTGTCTATGCCAGGATGAGACTGTAGAGTAAGATTTTTAGCAATGGAGTGCCATATGTAAATTGGCTGGTTAGGATTTGATCTTGTTCTGGAGAGATAGGGCAGTTTTATTATCCATAGTAATTAGAAGGCAGCTCTATCTATCTATCTATACTTATACATATGCATATACATACATGCATGCACATATATGCATTCATGTATATATACATGTATACATATATACATAAAGACATGTATATACTATGCATGAGAGCTTGAATCATCTGTGACATATGTATGATATATACATGATGTACTTGATTTCTTCATATCAACACTCATTATTAAGAACTATAATTTTTCCCCATTTCCTTGAAATGATATCTATTCTTATTAACCACAGAATCAAAAACATAGTGAAAGAAAACACTGAAACATTTGTTATGGCCCCAAATGTGGTGGTAAGTTGACACTGAGCCAACTGAATGTACAAGGAAACCAGTTTGATCTAGTTTCATCTGATCAAGGTCAGACTTTCAAAGTCACTATTATCAGTAGAAGAACAACAACCACTGCTGTCACAAAACGTAACCATATCAAAATTTCTGACTTCCAAGTAATTTATACAATTTATACAATATACATTATTACATATATGCGATATATATATATATACATACAATATATATACAATATATACTATATATATACATATATACATACAATATATATATATATAATATATACAATATATATATATACATATATACATACAGTATATATATACAATATATACAATATACAATACACATTATAGAATATAAATAAATATAAATTTATACAATATAAAAATTGGTCCAAATTGTGTCAAAGAAATAATTTTCCCCATCAAAAAAGACCCACTGCAACTGATTGCAAGAAAAGACCATTTCCTCTCCCAGTTTGCACCAGTCACTAGATGTCTGAAGGTCAGTATGTATAAGGCTAACCAGTAATTAATTAAAATGCTTTTCCTCCCACTAAAATCTGGTGTGATAACTGATAATCAGTGACAGTGATGCATAAATGCTGGAGGAGATTCAATATGCCCGCTTCTACTTCACCCTTTATTGTTACTCAATACTGTCTCCTTGCCAAAATCCCTTCTCTGGATAACTAGATCAATCACTGTTCCTTGAATTCATTATGCTCCAGTCTGTCTCTTTGCAATCAACATTTATTTAAATATTTTATTTACATATTCCAAGGAATAGCGTGTGCTTTTGCTACGTTACTGTTTCTGCTGTATGATCCTGTCTATGTCCTCCCATAAATTCACCATGGGTAATCCACCCAATATTCTGAGGGTTTTCTTTGTTTCCTTGGGAGATCTCAAGCATATCAAAGTAGTACTGAGGTCATCAATTGGTTATCCTTTGCTCTGATCACATAATAGCCATTATTTTTCTTCTCATATATGGAAGAATAATACTCACATTGATGAAATAATTGATCATTTGAAGACTGAAGAATCATATTTCTGATCTTCAATATTTATTTCATTGTATTAAAGTGTCATATGCTAACACTAAAAGAATATTGATATTAAAAAGACGAGTTTGTTGAAAAAAGTTTGGGGTCATTAAGAGTACTTTGCAGTCCACAAAAGGTAACAGCCTTCTCACTGCCTCTTTATCAATTATGGGACCCAATTAAACATCCATTTGCACGATCTATCCAAAGATACATGTACTAATGGATGAGCTCTATTGCTTCTCAAAGTCAGCTACATTTCATAGTGTGAATAAGAAATAACATGGGACATTCAAGGCTCCAATGAATCAAGTTTGAAGTTTGCCCAAAAGGGAAATGGAGAGACACATGTAAGTGTGAGCTAGCATACATATTACATAGGAGGAACAGGGACAAAGTGATATGAAGAATGCTATAAAAAACATATGGAAAGTTGATAGAGAGAAGAGGATCCAGAAAAAGTGACAAAAGTGATTACAGGAGTAGAAGGATAATCCAAGTCCTTCGATGTGATGGAAGGCAAGGAGGAACAAATTTCAAGAACTCTGGGATCTTCAAATAGATCGAACAGATAGAAAGTTTCTTCTTTAATATCAAGTAACTGTCATTCAGCATTTTATTTGAATGAATCTTAGCTTGGACTTCAGCAGATTTTTTAGCTATGTTATTTCATAACGAAGGTGACATTACTATTCTGAATACATGGAAAAGCAGAGCTATGGCCATTGGAGTTTGCAATTTACAAAGCTATAATTGTGCCTTTTAAATAGTCACTGTAGGAGAAAAGCCCTTTGTCAAGTTAAAGTTCTCTTTCCCTCTATTAATTGTTCTGTTGCTAATAAGCCAGAGAACTACACATTGTTAACCCAAGTGCCCCTATAATGTTTTTATGAGCTATTTAATCTCCAAAGGAGTGAATACATACAGCAAATTTTACATAAATCTCACTTAAAACATGATTTTGGTCTTTTCCATATTAATAAAAGCCCCCAAATCACTAAATAGAAGGGCCTAAATTCCTTTACATCTCAGCAGCATGTAAGAAGTCAAAATAGAGGTGAATTTTGCACAAACGGTTCATTTTAATCCTTATATTTTACTTTCTTCAACTAAGTAAAAATATATATAGAAATGAAAAAGAACTTAACATTTGCATCATCCCTTGAATTCAAACACCATTGCCCAAATCCCAATACATGCCAAAGTGGAAAGGAAAACATCTGTGGGTATGGGGTGTGTGTGTGTGTGTATGTGTGTATGTGTGTGTGTGTGTTGTCCTTTTGTTTAGTGCACATGAATTGGTGTAGTAAAAAGAGTTCTTTATGACCTTGGGTAAGTTGCTTCACTTCTCTGAATCTTGTTTACTTCATTAATAAGATAAGGGATTTGAAGTTTAATTTGATGAGAATAGCTGAGAAAAAGTCACCTGCCCCACTTCACTGGAGAATTGTAGAAATATAGGAGTTGAATGTTTTCAGCCTTGCCAGATAAAGTCAATTTATTGGTGGAATTTGTGGAACTACATCTCTTCTTTCTTAAAACCTTTGCCATAAATGGAAGATTATGGTAATACAACTGGACTTGTGGCAAAAAACTGCCTAATTTGTCTTCCTACTTTTATTTTTAATATATTTCAATCTACAATTCTCATTTCTGCTATAATAATATCCTTTATACACCGATTTCTCCTTATAATTGTTAAATTTATGGTGGTCCTCACCATATCTTCCATCCTAATTTCATACTATTCCACTCAACATTGCCTGCACTCCACTCAAACGGGACTTCTTGTCTCCCATACAAGGCCCTTAACCTCCCAACGTGTTATTTTTATTCACACAATTCCTTATGTTTTAAATATTTTCTCTCTATTTTTATCTTTTTTGAATGCTTGATCCAGACTTTTTGCTTATTAACTCTGAGATAAGATATAGGGAAGTCATGAGATTCTATCTGTTGAATGTTTTCCCTAATCCTTTCAATTATAGTCTCATTCAAATAAAAAAAAAATATTCCCAATTCACCCAGAAAGTCTTTTAAATGATAGACATTGTGCATTTCTTACAACATGACATAATTCATCACTTTATTTTTTCTTTCCATAAAATATATGTGTGTGTATGTTTGTATATGTACTGTGTATATATGTATGTTTCAATGCACATGTACATATGCATGTGTATACACACATATGATCTTAGATTTAGAGCTGGAAAAGAGTTGAGAAGTTATCTACTCCAATGAATTCATTTCATGGAGGGTAACTTATCCAGTCACAGAATAATAATGCTCAGTAGTAGGCTCTTCCTGTGGATAGTATGTGTTTATGAGCTAGAAACGACACATAAAAGAACAGAATGTAAATGTGGTGCTTCCTCCCAATTTGCCACAAGATCCAAAATATATTGCATTCTTTCTCTTACCTTTACCTTATTTAGAATAAAGCATTGGTCATGGGAGTATTTTATAAGAACAAACATTTCAATACTTTTCTCTTCAAAAAGTCTGTAATTTCATCCATGCCAGGGTTCCCCCAACAAATGTAGATCCCAACACCCATCCCTACCCTCAAAAAATGCCCAAACAAACAACCTCCAAAACCAAAAACTCTACTTCCTGTTTTTTCTAGTTTCTTTCAAATACTAATTAAAATCCTATTTTCTAGTCTCTTGAAACCCTTGTTAATTGTAATTTCTTTCCTCTATTGATTATTACTATTCTATCTGGCATGTATCTTGTTTGTACATAGTTGTTTTCATGTCGTCTCCCAGATTAAACTTTGAGCTCTTTGGGGGCAGGGACTGTGTTTTACCAAAGAACAATGTCTGGTACACAGTAAGTACTTACTAAATGCATATTGAGTATTTCTCCAAACAATAGTATGTGTCTTTAGGTTTTGTCCTCTATATTTTATCCCCTCATGTCACCTAGCACATGATTACAGATCAATGGATGATTGCTATATTGAGAATCATAATTATATAGTCAAGTATTCAAACACATGTGACCACTTCATGAGATTCATTATTTTTACTAATTAATTTATTTACTATTTACTATTAATTTATTAATTAATTTTTACTAATTCTCAAAATGAAAAGCAAATATTTTCAGAGAACAAAGTCACTTGCTAATTATTCCACAGAGGAAAATATGTTTCTTAAAATTGAAATAACAGTGAGAAGACCAGTTTTTTAAAAAACAGCTATTAATTGTGTCTAAGAAGAAGAAAACTCTTTTTTCATGAGCAAAACGACACAACAAGTAAAGTATCAGAAGTTGGGGAAAAGGCCATTTTTTACTGATGAAACTTACTTTTTCATTCAAGGCTACCAAAATCATTGTAAAAAGTTGTCACGTTATACTTAGGTATCTTGACCAAACATGAAACTTTTGATCATTCACAAAATGTTTTGGGAAGGGATTTATTTTTACTTACTTTGAACTTGAAAATTTTGTCCCCAGTGAGGCAAGAATGAACTGTTGTAGGTATACTAATATACTTAGAAGAAAAATTATTCCAAAATTACAGAAGTTCCAAAATTAAATTTAATTATTGAACCTGACCTGGAACCATATCTAATGTCACAAAATTTTAGATGTTTATCCAAGAGATATTGATGAACATTATTCAAAATCCTGGTAATTTGCTTCATTTAAAACCTGTTCAAAACCTAAAAATTATTATCAGGGTTGGAAAAATGGATTACTTGTCAAATATATACTAAGTATCTAATAAGTATATTTTTATGATGAAGAAATACTAGATCTGTCAAAATTTGTTATTTAAATTTCAAATGATATAAAGCAAATGATTAAAGAAAAAGATGAGCTATTTGCATATTAAAAATTACACAGAGGGTATTTGAAAGATTTATTATTATATGTTAACAAGTAGTTATTTTAATTTGTACCACGCTGTTTGCACACCACCATAGAAAATATTTCACCTCTATGATCTTCAGTTATTTTCCCTGCATGAGGCAGTGGCTTTAGTGCTTGATTTGAGGTCAGGGGTCCTGAGTTCAAATTCCAGACTCCGTCATTTAACATCCATGTGACTTTAAGCAAGTCCTTTGACTTATTTGAGACCTAAGTTAGCTTATCTGTAAGATGAGGGAAGTGGACATGAACACTTTTTTTTAAATGTGGTAAAGAAAAGAAAAAGAAAGTAAGGGGAACATATCCTAACCTCAGGCTGCAGGCCACACATTGACAGCCTGGTGCCAGAACATCTCTCAGGTCTGTTTGGGCATTATGGTTGTGGAAATTAAAGTGTGTCCCAACATTTTTTATTCTATTTATTCTCAAATCAAACTATATGCTCACATCCCACTTACAAACGAGATATCAAGTGTTTAACACAGTACCCAGGACATAGTAGGTTCCAGGTAAACTCTTGTTTGTTTCCCTATCCCTCCCATTTCAGTCATTCTGGGGTTTACTTCTCACCTTGGCCAGGGGAGGGTTAGATATCAAAGAGAGGAAGCAAAGGCAACTCAAATATTTATAGCTTCCTTAGAAGGCAATACAGCTCTAAGTCATTTGACTCATAATGAATTTGTTCATTCTGGAAAGGTTGAGATCGTCTAACTCAGTGACTTTCATTTAATTTCATTTATTTTACTTTTTTAAAGTTTAACTGAGGCCTGATTGGCTTCAATACTTACAGCCCTATAGAATTTGTGTTTGGCTGGTGGGGTTAGAGGGAGGAAGGAAAGAGAGAGAGGGCTGACAGAATATACCAAATGAAGTGACCTAGACATTCACTTTGAGAGTTGACTGACTTTGGACCTCTTTTTGTAATGAAAATCCAGGTATGCTCAGAGAAACATTTGACATCATTAAAAATTTTCGATAAGGCTTAAGGGGACTCATCATATTATTATCCCTCACTTAGAATATAGTGAACTGTATAAGATGTTAATTTTTTTCACCTCTTTCTTCATTCCCCTCTCATTGTGTGTCTGAGTGCTTTATTTATTAATTTATTCATGCATTCATTCATTCATTCATTTATATGTTTTGTGTATGCTTTGTTTTATTTATTTATTTGTTTGTTTGTATTTGCCAAAGCAACTACACCAACCTTTGGCAAAAAGATTATGTACTTTCATGCAGATCTTCATATTTCAAATCTGACACAGACCTGATAAGAAAGGTGATTAAGTAGCTTAAGGAATACAACTGAAGGGTAAAAAGAGTATTTCCTCACTCTCTTGACAGATTCATCTTTTGTCACTCATGGGGTGACCTTTGCTGTACATACCTTCTTAAGATATGATGAGGAATTTAATACTTTACAAGTTCCATTGTTCAACTGGGTGATTTGAGACTTTTGTGTAAGTTTCCATTGCCAGTTTCCACATTTCTGTCAGGTAAAAATCAAAGCTTGCCTATTTATTTTAATGGATGTTTTGGCTGTCAGAATGTTTATAATCTAAAGCCGAAGAAGAGAGGGTTTTTATTTTAAGGTTTGGGGGATTCGAATGTTTGTTTTTTGTTTTTTTGGCTTTTCAAGTGTTTCCAACAATAGAGAATACTGTTTCTTTCCTCAACCACTATGTGTATAAACATACTTAAATATTCCAGGTAGGCTAAAATAAATGAAATATATATTTAACCAAGTTGTAATTGGACACAATAGTACTTATATCTCTGTCAATATATTGCAAGATTATTAAACAGCCAGGTAGAACTGTGTTTAGAAATGTGCCTGATTAAGAGAACAGTGTGTGGGAAGTCAAAAAATGCACACATTTCCAGAGGGTATTTCCACCTGATGATTACACACTGTTTGGGGTAATGAATACCTGACAAAAATCACAATTGGCAGCAAGTCTTGCTTTTGTTAAAACTAAAACAATGTAGCATTTTCCCCACCTCCTCTCTCAAACTCCCATATTTTAGGCAATAGGGAACATGAAGAAAGGACACTGCCTGATATTCCTGTCAAAACATCTTCTCAGCTTGCCACAAAAAAAGCTAATATGCTGGGGACAGTAGTAAGTTCTTGTTTTGAAAGATACCCTGCCAGCCCATAAATTCTGTAGAGAGAAACTGAGGAGAAGTCAGATCTGATTAGGAATAAGGTCAGCATGTATCACTTCTGTTCGAACTGAGGAAAGTAAAAGTGAATGTACTGAGGGTGGAATGACAACAACAGTACTCCATACTTTTCCACTTATAATGGGCTATAGCTCTGTATCCAAAGTTTCTCAAGTACTTGTTAGCAATCTCAGCAGCATGCAGACTATACTGGATACAAATGGGAAACAAAGAACCCAAGGGCTCTCATTGAGATTTGAGAACATGCAAATGCTTGTTTCCCTAGGCTTTAGTTGTGTTCAGAAGCTGTTGTGGTAGAAGTTGGAGTTGGGACATTCCCAACCCCCATCCTCAATCACTGGCATTGATGGCTTGGAATGTATATTGTCCAGTGCGCGCACACATACACACACACACACACACACACACACACACACACACACATACACACACACATACACACACACATACACACTCACACACACACAGAGTGAGGCTGCCACATCATAATTCTGAATAACCCTACTTAGGCCATCAATCGACAAATAATAATTTATTATGTCCTGGGCACTCTGTTAGTGTCTGGAAATACAAATACAAAACTGAGATAGTCTTTACCTTCAAAGGGTTTTACATCCTGCTAAGGTAGATTTGTCATGTTCATAATTGAGTAAATACAGAATAATAAACAATAATATTTTAAAAATTAAAATTAAAATTTTTTTAAAAATTAAAAAAAATTAGAAATAGCTCATTTTTTAAAGCAATCTAATATGACTGTAAACTGAAAGATAATTAGTTCATATGATTTTTATAGAAGCTCAATAAAACACATGGAGGATTATAATCTTTTGGCTATTCAAATCTTCTCTAAATTATTGACTCTGAATCTACCATTTGGGAAAAGCTGGAGTATTTAGTGGTCAAATTTTTACAATGTCTCATTAAAATAAAATCTGAAACAAATTGGGAAGCTGAATCCTGAGGAAGTTTATGTAGTTAATATAGATATATGAATAACTAATGTGGGCATTTTGAGGTATGTTTTTCTCCTTTCCATGTTAATTTTGTTTTCTCTCATTTCTTACCTTGTATCCAAGAAGTTTTAGATCTCAGTGAACCAAAAATCATTCCCCTGACCTTCATATTTGACCTTGAATACACATCAGTCATTCAAATAAGAAAATAGTAGTAGGCTGGTCTAAGTAAGATAAAGCATACACCTTAGCAGATTTGTAGAATAGAGAGCAGACAACTCTGGTGTTTGCCACAGGCATATGAAATAGATAACAGAAAGATAAAAGCCTTTTTTAAGGCGGAAAATAATGAATATAAGGGGAAAGAGGGGGGTGGGGGAGAAAGGCTTTTTTTTATAGCACAAGAAAAAGTTTCTTTAAAGAAGAAAACCATTTTCCCTGAGAAGCAAATACCTGATCTGTTTCTTCAAGCCTAATAAAGCATTTAGACAGAAGGAGCTCTCTGCCACTTGAAGGGAGTTGCCACTGAAATGTTTTACCTCTGACATAAAGTCCTACAGTAGTGAGTTTCTGTATTTAATGGGATGCAGGGTCATTTCCCATGGGCTATTTAGTGGACCTTTGTAGCTTCAAAATGTGATTCTTCCTCAGAAGTGCCTAAAGCTGATTAGTAACCATGATTCATAAATTCTTCAGAAGGCCATCAAGTTAGGCTTATAAATCCAGGCTGTGAGAGAAGGCAGCCTCCCCTCTAACTGTAAACACCCAACACAGACTGCTAAAGGGAAATCTTTTATTTGCTCTTTTGTTAGTTTGTTTTTTGTTCGCAATATCCTTTCTGAACAATAAAACAGCAATTTACATGCAGTTTAAGTGTTTGAAAAGTGGAGAACAAAATGAAGATAGGGAAATAACTGGCAATTATTGAGCTACTTCCTAAATTCCAAGTTAAAGAAGTCCAAGATACAAAAGCACTGGGTGGGGGTAGATTGTCCTTAAATTTTGAGAGGAAGAAAGGGAGAAAAAGAGAAAAATAGTGCTGGGGTGGCAAAGGGAGGGGTGAATTAATAAGGCATGTGTTTATGGAAACCGCATATGTGAATTAAGAATTAGCTATATGTCACCTGATAGCACTAAACAGATTTCTAATTCATTGTTTAGTTGATGAATGTTAGTTATGCAAAAAATATTTGGAGGGAAACAAAACACCTCTCCCACAGCCTCTCCAAGCTCTAGCCTCCCCTACTTAAAAAAAAAAAGGCACCACACAATCAGTGCTTTGCCCAAGGCAAGTATCTGTTTTTATTTCATAGCAGAACAGCCATTCTTACTCAGGCCAAGCAAATAAAATAAGAGTCAGACAGAATATATTCACATTTGAATATTTATGCTATTTTTGTTTTTCATGCAGTAACAATTATGATATAGAAATTGGGGGTTATGTTTATTCTACTACTGATTTGGAGAGAGGGCTCAGACTTGAATGAACATCTATTTAAAAGAGTAGAATACTGAACATGTATTTCATGAGAGCTGAAGTTGTGTCTGGGCTGGTCTGAAAATGATTTAACTTAAATTGCATTACAACCCCTTCAGGAACTAGGTTGTTGTATATCATCCAATGGTATAAGAATCTAATAAGAAGCCAGAAATGTTAGAGTTCTAATCCTAAGTCTGATGTTGTATTTGAGTTGAATTACTTAGATCTATAGTAACCTTGTACATGAAGTGAGCAAGATAATACAGATGGGCCTCAGTATAAGAAAACCAGAAAAAAATATTATATACAAGAAAATATAAGATTTTTGTTTTGAGACTTGGGGGACACTAGAAGCAGGAAAGATCAGGTAAGACTTCCTGCAGAAAATGGAACTGAAACAGTTTTGAAGGAAATAAGTGTATTTTTTATAAGCTGGGGGAGGAGGAGCAGGAAGTGAATCCTAACTCTTAGTGTCCTGATGCCCCTAAGGGCTATATCTTTTCCTCAGGGTGCTACAGGTATGACTGAGAAGCTCTGTGATTTTCTTGATTGCTATCCATTAAAGGTAACTTTCCTAATATCAACTACCAGTTATCCCCTCAAACTCATTGATAGCATTAATTAGCACTCCACTATCAACTTAACCAGTTGTCATCACTTATTTTTTATAAAGGAATATTTACTATGAATAACACAAGTACAAACAGATGCTCTAAACTGGGTCTGTACTCTATGTCCTTGGAAAGTCACACACTAGCAGCTTTCCAGAGGACTGCTGCCATGAACAGCTTTCAAGGTTCTGGTTACATAGTATAGTGAACTCTCTATTTATTCAATAACAAATCAGCCCGAAACATTCACAGAAAATCAAGGTACAGCATTCACAATGTTACAACTTATCACAGAAAATCAAAATACAGTATTCACCATGTCACAACTCAACAACTTATCACTAAAATGGCCACATACTTTTCACCAAAGTGGTAACACAGTTCTAAATGAAATAAAATCATTTAGTCAATCACGAAATCTTTAATTCAATCACAAAGTACAAAAGTCAAAATTCTCCACCCCTAGGTCACAGTAAATAATAATCCTCTCAGTCAGTACACAGTATCCAAGTAAAATCTTCTTTCAGCTTGACTTGAGGCTGGCTCTCAGCTTCCATGTTTCCACTTCCATGGTCTCAGCTCCACCTGTTACCTGGGTTCAAAGGCAGGCAGCTCCCAGTTTCTTGTCCAACGCCTTGGCCAGTTCTTTGTCCAGTTCCTGTCCCATATTGAAGCTCACAGTGTCCGGTCCACCTCAAGTGCTTCACAGTTCCTGTTTCTGGGAAGACAAAGCTTGACAGAGCTACAATAATATTTATGCACATTGCTGGTACCATAATCAATTCACTATCTGCCTGTGACATCAACTCAGACCCACCAACAAGGTCTGAGAACTCAACACAAATCATCAACATAGAAATCAACACAGACTCACAATCAAGGTCCAAGAGGTCAGCATAAATCATCAGTAAAGTCCCAGGACCTCCAAAACTTTTCTCCAGGACTTCCTTTTTCATTTTTGCTTTTTTTTTTTTTGCTTTTTGGAGGGGGCAGTTGGAATTAAGTGACTTGCCCAAAGTCACATGGCTAGTTTTGTGTTAAATGTCTGAGTTTGCATTTGAACTCAGGTCCTTCTGACTCCAAGGTGGGAGCTCTATTCTCTGTGCCACCTAGCTGCCCCCTCTAGGACTTCTGTAAACATACAACCAGAAAATCCTCTTTCAGGGCTTTCAGTAAGGTCCCAGGGCTTCTGTACGAAGTATCACAAACAAACATCAACACAGACAGAACAAACAGGATGCCGGGATACCACAAGTTTGCTCTTTCTTGACTCTGCCACCACAAGAGTCCTCTTCTCAGTTCTTCTCAATTCTCAGTTCAGTCTTCAGTCCAGCAGTAGCCACCCTGCCTCCACTATCCATATCCCAAGAAGTTCTGACTGTCCAGCTTGTGCTCTTTCTTATATACAGTATAGCTCCTTCCCTTCCTGTTGCAGGAATTCATGAGTTCTAGGGTTCACAGGTTGTAGGGTTCACATTCTGTCTCTTAGCAGACTTGATACAAGGCTCAAAAGAAACTTGAACTGAAACAAAGTGATTCAATAGCTGAAACAAGGTGTGAACTACTTCTGTGTTTGCCATTACAGGCCTACACCATCTTGGTTCCTAAGGAAGAACAGACACAAACTTAATGGGGTTCCTGCAAAGGCCTCCTTCCACAGAGTTCATTTACAAGTACAGTAAACACTAGGAAAGTTATTCCCTTGCTACAGGGCAAGGATTTCTGTTAGGAGCGGATAATCATCCTGGTATTTCAATCATCTGATTTAGTAGGTTCCTCATTAGGCCTTCACTGACACACAGTGATCAGCTGCTGGCAAAGTGTCCTGCGGCCTCCAGTTCTAGGACTTCGGGTTCCTGCTTTTCAGATCTTTGAAATTTACAAGACCATATAGACCATATTTGTTCCCAATACTCTTTTACCTGAGAGCAGGAAAGAATATATACAACGTAATAAGAGCATCAGGTATTCCCTGACGGTAGTGTGACAAAGGCCAAAGGCTTCTCTCTCAATCTCACTCAACCTCGTTCAGACATGGCCATGGGAAAAGAGGCTGATTTGGTTGATGTGGTACAGGAGAATTTATATGAAAAGCCTCAGAGTCACACAGCAATAGCAATGAACAAAACCTTACTATGCATCATGGGGAAGGTGGAGAACAGGTGATAACGTAATAGTCTTAGCAAGTAGCTCTCATCCCCAGCCCTTAGACAAGGGTAGCACATGGTGGAATAGCTATTTCCAATGTTTAGGGCAGCGTCTGGTTCATAGTAGGTGCATAATCAATGATGGTTGATTAATCCTATACTTAATACCACCAATTCATATTAGTTTAGTATCCACTAAGACCTATCTTTGTATGTGTGCATGTATGTATGTACACGCATATGCACACATATGTTGGTGTGTATGTGTGTATCTATAGAAATGTGTGCATGTATATAGATATATATGTTTGTGTGTGTATATATATACATATATATATAAATGAGCTCCTTCCTACCCGTAAGTCCTTCATCATGTACTTATGCTACTGATTTTTTAAAAAAATTATTGAATAATACATACATATATGCATACATATATATGTATATATATACACAGAGAAAGAGAAAGAGAACTCTATATGTTTCTAGACTGTTCAATTTTATTTTATTTTATTTTTTTTAAACTTTTTTTGTTTATTTATTTATTTGTTTTTTAAATTTTTTTCAGTTACATATTTTCTCCCCGTCTTTCCCCCGCCCACCACCCAAAAACAGCCATTCCAGTGTGTCCCCCCTCCCCCAGTCTATTCTCTCCTATGTCACTTTTCGGTAGGGCAGAATGGATCTCCCAACTGCAGTGCCTGTGTATCTCAAGTTCCAGTTGGATG
>CM053580.1:258391096-258419232 GCA_028627135.1 Pseudochirops cupreus
TCCTGAATTAGGTAAATGCTATATATTTGATTGAAGTAAGATTATTTAATCTGTTAAGCAGATCAAAGAACCTGTGCTAGCAGCTATCCTGCGTATGCTAGGGTGCTTGCTGATACAGGAAGTCCTTAGGACAAAGACTGTATCAGTTTTATATTTGTGTGCCCAGTATTTAGCACAGTGACGGGCACATAGTAAGTACTTAATAAATGTTTTTTTTCTGTCTTTCATTCATTTAGCAGAAAGACAAATACTATTTAGCTAATAAAAAATTACCCACACACACCTATACACACACCTATACACACACATACACACATGCACACACATATCCACACATATACACACACATATATATCCCCCCACACACACATACACACATACACATATACATTTTATCTGAGAAATGTAGGTCTAGTGATAAAACGTGCTTTTCAACCTAAGTGTCCATACATTTTGAGAATCCATGTGACTGAAATCCAGAAATGAAAAATACTATCAGAGTAAAGTCTTGCAACTTGTATACTATGGGGAAAAGATTCAGATGAAAAGCCATGCTGACAAAATTCTGGAGAGCAGTTTTGAAGTTAGCTTAATTGAGGTTGGCTTAGTGCCACCTAGGAGAGTTCAAAATGAGGTTCTTCTCTGAGCCCTGGACAACAAGTTCAGTTTGGCCAGGGTATGTTACTCCCTGAAAAAAAGGAAACTATGTTATTTAACTTTTCTTTCTGTTTATCTGTTTCCCCTTCTGAATAATGCAAAGGGAGTATTGATATTTTGCCCACCTGGGACTTTTCTGAGAGTAATAAACAGGAAAAGATAGACATTTTTTTCCCTCCTAAAGTCATTCTAAAAAAAGTATCAATGAAACAAAAGAGAGCATTTATAAGTTCTAATCAATAATTCTGAACCAAGAATCTTCAACAAAGGTAGGCAATTCACTGGCACTTCAAATTTGGCTATGTAAACCCTACATAGGTCAGCCTAGAAGCAGGAGAGTTACAAATAGAAACAGGAAAACCTTGATCTATTTAGCATAGGTGGGACCATGAGCTTGTTAACAGAGGAGAGTAAATACTGCTGGCAGTGCAAACTTCTGAAAGCCAGGCTTTCCATTTACAACACATTTGTTTAATTAAGTACCAAGTTCCCTGCTGCTGCATTTATCAACATCAGATGCAAGTGGCCAGAATCAATTATTTACTAAAAGATCCCTAAACAACTGCAGTAAATATTTACTGTCTCAAATTTCAAGTGTTACGCAGAGTATAGCCGACTGGCTGGCCTGCCATGGTGAAATAATCTACTGTTATTAATCTAGGAATATTTGTTCAGGCAAACTGTGACCTGCCTTTCTTGAACCTAACCTGTATGCTGGCCTTCTCTTCCAGAAGCAATGATTGACTTGGTGCTTTAGAGGCCAACCTTCATAAATACTTTTACTTTAAAATGAACTCAGGAAATCCCAATACAAACAAAAACCTGGCAGGCCCCAAGATAGTTAAGACCCTTATCTAAATGGGATAATAACCTCAGTGTTTAGTAACATCAGGATGCTTGAGTAAATGGATTTATAATAAAGCTGATTCTGACTTAGTGGGGACTAAAGACATGATGGCCTTTGCATAGACACTTGTATATAGCTGAATTGCTGGTCACATCATTTAAAGGAATAAGGAGTATATGCTTCCAATAAATTATGTTAAAAGATAAACTTTCCATGGTATTTAATAGAGTTCATGTTCTGCGTAACACTATTAACAGTGTTGTATGTAGCAGAGGAACAACAATAGATTAGAATCAGTATTGAAGATAGGAGAAGATCACTTAGTTAAATGATTCTATTTGTTTTTAAGCTTCCTTAATTTTCCATTTCCAACCCCCACAGTTCTCTTTGGTTTCTTGGATCTGAATAAAAAGGTTCACACACCTCTCTGTCTCTCTGTCTCTGTTTCTGTCTCTCTCTCATTTGAATAATGATCCCTTGCAAGATTTTTTTTCTTCTTTGATAAATAAAACAGGTATCCATGGCGTTGCTTTGTCATTATGAGGGGGACACCTTGGATTTTTTATGCCATGTTTTTGTCCATTTGATGAACAGACTGACTGAACTTTACTAAATCATTCGATCGAGGATTACTTATGAAATGTCTATGTCCAAGTGGATGAAATGCATGTATGGTTCCTGCCCTCGAGGAGCTCACAATCGAGTTGGGAAGATTTTGTGTGTCTGTGTGTATACACACACATCTTATGTATATAGACAGACAGACAGATAGACAGACAGACAGATGGATAGATAGATACATAGACAGACAGACAGATAGATGATAGATGGATAGATAGATATATGATAGATAGACAGATAGATAGAAAGATAGATGATAGATAGATAAACTATGTAGGTATGTATGTATGCACATAATGTGAGAATGTATACACATTTATCTTATATACACATTTATATTATATCTTCATATAGATAGATGTACATATAGAGTTGTACCCAGGGTGGGCTTCAGGTTTCAGTTTGTTCACTTGCACTCTGCTAGCAGGTCTTTAAAATGCTTTTCCTTTTTAGACATTTGAGATAGCCTTGAAGGGTCAGGAAGATTTCAGCAAGTGGAGTAGAGCACAGGGTAGTAGTATTCTAATTAAGTGATTGATTGCAGGTAGAAGGAAAAATGTCAGCAAAGGGCAGCTATGAGAAACCATAGTGCAGTAGGTAGAGAGAGGATAACAATTTGTAGTGAGGCGATAGGATTTTCATTAACAAATTTAAAATGCAAGAATTAAAAGGATAAAGGCATTACCCAAACCTTTTAAACTTTTTCAGTGATAGAACAAAGAAACCAAATTTCTTATCTTCTAATCTGCTGTGACTTTCAGTACATATTACCCCTCCCACCCCATGTTTGGAGGATATAAGTTCCTTCTTTCTGGCCAAATCCTTATCATCACTACTGTGGGGATGGGATAAAAATGAAGCATACTTTGTGTTCAGGTATCAGGGAGTAAGGGATTGACTTAGCTAAAATATTTTATACTTCTAATCTAAAAGCCTAGGCCATATAATAGCTAGAAGAATGGGGGACTATTTATAAAGGCAGAGAAAGAATTAATGGAAAAGAGAAATTAGAATGATCTAGAAATGAAAAGGAACATTAAGGAGTTAGTAGAATGTATGTTGTCTCTTCCGCTGCTCATACTCATGATTCCCTTGACCTCTTTTTATTGGAAAGAAGTTTAGGTGATTCAGATACATTTAGTTTATAGTTGTCCTGTAGACAACATATTATTCGTATGCTATGGGTACCATAATTAAATATGTAAGGAGAGGAAAGATATGATTGTACCCCCCTTCAGCTCAGTTGATGTCAACATAGAATATAATCACAAAAGTTGTAATTTTAATGTATTAACAAGGTCTAAACCCCGTGTTCCCATGAGGTTGGGACCCTTTTTAGTTAAGTCAAGAAGGGAATCATATTTGGCCAGTTGATCAAACAAATTAGCCACAATTCTAAGAACTTGAAATAGCTAAGTTATGAATGAATTTTAGCAGTAGGAGAGATTGTAAAGCAGATGACTGTGAAGGAGACTATTGTAAGTGAGAAGAAGGAATTTCCCCATGCACTCCATCTCAACCATGTAGTTTGAAGGAGGGGTACAGAACCTGTAGAGATGCCTTGGGTACAAAGACATATTACAGACCACTGCAATACTGCTAGCCTAGACCTTGCACAAGACAGGGTTAATGGACACAGGATGAAGGTTCTGAGGGGGCTATGATCAGTCTAGGTCTATTTCTCATGCAGTTAGATTAATCTATTATATTGCAGGAGAAACTGGAAAAGTGGTTACATATAAAGTCATGCAACAATACTGCTTTTTGACTATGTAAGATGTACCTTATATGTTATTCAATATGTTCACTGATGCATGTGATAATTGCTGCCTATATTTATACAATAGATACATTTATCTGTTAGTTATACATAGTTTTGCTGTTTGTCTATCTGCATGTATTCTGCTATTTATGCATGTCTGTCATTGTATAGACTTCCTAATGTTATTGCATTCTTATTACACATATTTACTTGTATGGATATGGATGTTCTATTGTGACAGAGACTAAGAAGAGGGAATAGACCTGTGACTTCTTTGACATAAAGAATTCCCTGATAAGGAAACTCTATCTATAACTATTATAAATGCATGTTGCCACTTTCTCTGCAACTTATTGTTGTAACATCTTCAATAATATGTCCTAAATGTAAGTCAGATATACAACTAGAGAGTTGGATAAAATTTAAGACCATGGACAAATACAACCAAAGACAACCTGATTGATCTGCTGAGAAGTGCAAATATTTAGCAAGAAGAGAAAAACAGAAAAGGAACAACAATTATGAAACTTAACTGTAAAAGATACAACCATTCTCTGGGAGTTTCTTTCTGAAGTACAAATGCATTCTAGAATTGAGTAGAAATGGAACAATATAATTGAATGAAGAATGATAGACCACATGTCAAAGTGACTTTTAAAAAGTGAATTCTGTTAGTTCAGGAGAGAGACTTGAAGAAGAATCCAAATTTTGACAGTACTTGTAGAAGATGCATGGGGTTTGAGAATCGCAAATTGTAAGAAGTCACTTGGAAACTGGAAAAACACAAATGTGGGCAGTAGCAACCACTACTATGAAAGAGGCTTTGACTGGCAGCAGAGCTGTTTGTTTATTCAGGGATGAAGCATGATGGGAAATAAATTGTCTTGCTGACTATCACTATACTATTTACCCATTATAGGCACTGATGCAGTGTCCTATATTTCTTTACACCCCTTAAGCTCCTTCAAGATAGCTTGACCCTTTTCCCCTTAAGTGTGATGGTGGGAAGTTTGTTAATCTTTCATTGTTTTAACTGTTTACTTTGTCTTTATAGATGCTCTAACCATTGTTGATTGCTACTTAGTGTTGCATTTATTGATAACACAGTTGGAATGAAAAAAAAAATGAGGAAGTAAACAATCCCAAAGAAGAGATAGAAATCTAACACTGAGATGTTTTGCCAAAGGTGCTACTTCTGGTGGGGGCTCACAGGGAGTAGAAAGATAAGAGAATTATAGATCTTTTGATACTACTTCCCAGAGGAGAGAAATGCTCATTCTGGGAAATCCTATCTGGGAAGCAGTAAGTCCTTGGTAGGTGAGGAAAAAAATCGAAATTGTTAAAAAGCCCAAATTATCATATCATCCCTTTAGCACTGCAATGAAAGCATCACAGAATCTCTTAGTGGGACGGCACTTCAGTGACCCACATCAGAAAAGAATTCTGTATTATAGCATATTTAACAAATATTCATACAATTGTTGCTTAAAGATCTCTCATGAAGGAGGAACACACTAATTCAGAAACAACACATTCCATTTTTGGAATCATCCCTATTTCATTTGTATGATAAAATCATACAAAGCTCTTGCTTTACTCATGTGAGTCCGCAATTTGAATTGAGAAAGACAGCATGTAATGACTGATTTCAATATTTCTGTGATGAGCATTTCTTAGTGTAATCACATTATTTTTTTCTTAATAACCTTTTATTTTGACAAATCAGTCACTTCCAAATAGGCAACTCCCTCCATAGCACAGTACAATTTAAAAAAAATATATATATAGAAAAAGAAAAAGAAAAAGAAATTAACATCACCCTTTCTAAACACACAAGGCAAAGGAAATGAAGCAAAACAAAAACTTCCTAAAAGTTCCTAATGGAGCAAATGGGACCGATAAGTTTATTATTTAACAGAAAAAGTGAGTGTGCTTTAACTTCAGATTTAACTTCAGCAACCAGTGTGGTATATTTTTCTTTCTACCAATGATCAATATTGGGCATAAATCTAGTAGCAGGATCCTTGGATAAAAGGATATTTAGTAACTTTTCTAGCAAAATTCTAAATTGTTTTCCAAAATAGATGTACCAATTCACGACTCCCCCGTTGCATTAATGAGCATTGGTGTGCTTCTGTATCTGAAGGGCCTCTGGCATTATTTTCGTTCAATAAAAATAGCTAGCATTTATATATGACTTTAAAGTTTGCAAAGTGCTTACATAGTGTTAACTAATTTGATCCTTACAACAATAGTACTGTTATTATTCCCATTTTCAAATGAGGCACAGAGCAGTTATGTGACTTGCCTAGGACTGTATAGCTGGTAAGTGTTTGAGGAAGGAATTGAATTCAGGTCTTTTTGACTCCTAAATTTTGTACTTTTTCCACTACTTCACCTACTTGCTCATGTTTGCCAATTTTATGACTGTCCCTTCAATTTTTCCAAGCATATGACTAATATTTTTCCTATGTAATTATGCTAATTTAAAACATTTATTTTTTCAAATCATGCTTCATATTACCATGTGCAAAGAATTCCTCTATAACTGAAGAAGAGGAATGGCTGAGGCTAATGACTTTATTATATTGGATCTTTTTTTCCTTATCTTCCTATGATATTGATCCATTTTCAATCTACCAAAAGTTACAGTATATGAATGAAAAATGACGTTTTGTTTTTTTTGGTTTTTGTTTTTTGCTTTTTGTTCTTTTGGAAATACTATACAAAAACCTGTTCTTAATGCCCTACCCCAACAGAGAAATGGGAAACCAGAGAATCACTTTACTTAAACCTTCAGTCTGATCATGTGAATAGTTCTGGCTCTATTCGTTTTGCTCTGCATCGGTTTATAAAAATCTTCCAAAGTTTCTCTGAATTCTGTATATTTATTATTTCTTATGATGTTATAATATTCCATTTAACTTATACCATAACTTATACAGCAATTCCCCAATGGATGATCATTCACTTTGTTTACAATTCTTTGTTGTTATTTGTTATCATGAGAAGAACTAAAATATACATACATGTACATAGGCACACATATATCATTATTTTTCTAAAAAGTACTAACATCTATCTATCTATCTATCCATCTATCTATATTTATCTAACTATCTAACAATCTATCTATCTATCCATATATTCTTTATCATCTTTCCTGTGTCTTAATGTCCTTGGAGTATGTGACTAATAATGCTATCCCATGATTAAAGTGCATATATAATTTAATGACTGTTCTAGGATTATTCTAAACATTTTTCTTGAGTAATTGAACTAATTCACAGCTCCACCAACAGTATATTAGTGTTCCACTATACTTGTAATCCATATAACATTTGCCATCTCGCCTTTTGTCAACTTGTCAATCTGATGTGTGTGAGGTAAAACTTTAGAGTATTTTAATTTGCATATCATTTCTTTTCTTCTTCTTCTTCTTCTTCTTCTTCTTCTTCTTCTTCTTCTTCTTCTTCTTCTTCTTCTTGATTTGGAGCTTTCATGGGGTTGTTGATTGTTTACATTTTGTTCTTTTGAATGTTGTCTATTCATAAAATGTTCCTTTAAAGGGAAACAAATATGATGAATTATTTGGGAATATGTATATATTATATACTTCTTTGAAGGAAACATTAGAACAGATGTAATATTTCAGGAGAAGTCATGAGTACCTGTATATAACAGACGGAAATGGAATGTTAAAATTGAAAGGGATATTATTTTAGAGATTCAGGATGCTGGTGACTTAGAGAAATTAAAACTATATGGTTAGAGTTTATAACTACTAATTTGTTTTATAACTACTAATTTTATAACTACTAATTTTTTTATAACTACTAATTCAAGGATTTTTCTTTGAAATTGAAATAATGTATTTTTTCCTAATTAAAAAAATTCTCTGAACTGTTTCTGTGTGTTATTATTAGCTCAATCTCAAAGTTTTAGAGATTGAATTTGCTTTTGTTAAATGAAATAATTTTTAATATTTTTGTTTTCCAAGACTTTTAAAACCTAGATTTTTCTTGTAATAATCTTTTTTATGATCAACATTAAAAATGTTTGATAACTCTGATTTATGTTTTCTTTTAAAGTAACCCAGAACTGAAATTTAAAGGGTATAGAAACCTTTAGTAAAAATGAATTTTTGACAAACGGTATGTAATGTTTTAACAAAACCAAAATCCAGCTGGATTTATTCATCCTATGTTTAGATAAATTAAAACAATCTGCTGGTCATGTGTTTCTCTAACCTTTGTTCCTTTGCTGTTCTTACATATAAATTTGTTGCCACAAGTTACTACCCTCTGAGTCTGCCTAGGAAGTCAATCAGCAACATCCTCCAAAGATGTGAGTGAGGCAACAGGGATCTGGATCCCCTTTATTGACTATATGTTATAACTAAGGACCCTGTTTGTTCAATAGCTCACCCAGGGTAGCTCCTAATGTGGTGTCCAAGTACTGCATTTGACCTCATGAAATCAGGAGTCAAAGCTTGTGTTGATGCTGATTAATTTAACGTGGCTTTAAATTTCAATGAAACTGGTTTCAATTAAGTCACCACCTGAAGGCCCTGTCTCATTTATAGGAGATGGAGAACTCCACAAGCAATCTTGGGCAACTCTGATTTACTTGCTTGGAGAATTTTTTTTCTTATAGTCTCTATGTGAGAAGAACTTCCCCCCTGCTTGATGCTCCACAACTTAGAATCCTAGAATATCACCTTACTGCAGCCAAGATGTCACTTTCTGGGTATGTAAACAAACCTGCTCCTATATGATAACTTGTAATGTGTGAGTGACTTTAGGGGACTGATTAATAGATAAAAGTGGTAAAGTGGAACTCCTGGGTTTCAGAGATAATGGGAATAAAAGGAGAACATTGAGTGAATTTGCAAAGTGTCAGTTAGCAGACAGCCTTCTGTAGAGCAAGAAAGTTGATTATTCCTATGACTTGGAGAATCAAGTAACTGACAACCATCCTGGAATTTAGTGTAATGTTCGTGATGTGGTACAAGGTAGATTGGACCTGGAGAACCAAGCAGAAGGACTTCTTTCTCTGTGGTTGAGAGAAATTAAATGGAGCTTTATCTGGGGGTGGAAAATAAAAGGAAGGAAACTATTAATTTTTATTGTAACTGTCCTCATCTTCCTTCTGGGAAATAAGCATTTAATTACATAACTCCTATTACGTTCCAGGTACTATACTAAGCAATACTTTTTACACGTATTATCTCATGTGATCCGTACAATAATTATTATAATCTCCATTAATTATTATCTTCATAATTATTATCATCTCCATTTTACACTTGAGGAAACTGAGGCAAACAGACTTGCTAAAGATCATACCATTGCTAAGTTTCTGAGGCCAGATTTGAACTTAAGTTTTCCTGACTCTATGCCCAGCATTCTGTCTGCTACACTACCAGCTGCCAATAATAATAATGGTATTCATTATATGATGATTAGGTTTTTTTGTTGTTGTCATCATTGCCATTTTCATTATCCTCATCAGAGATCTCAAATAACCAGAAAGAGAGATTCGTGGGGTTGGGAAGAAGCTGGGCTTAAATGACTAGAGGTGATGATAATGGTAATTTGGAGATCTTCTCTGCCCTTTAATAATCCTAAGGGAACTTGAGGACATTTCCTGATCTGAAAACATACTCTACACTCTACTAGGCTGAAGGTGGTCACATGGAGCCTGTGGTGGGAGGAGTTTGCTGAAGGGTGGGGCAGAGCCCACAGGAGAAGCTTGCTTAAGAGAGCCTTGTTTTTCAGGAAGACCCACATCCTGTTACTTTGTAATTAGGCAGTGGGTCATGAGGGTTGTGATGTTCTCTGACCCAGGAGAAGGCTGTATGTCTCTCTGATGTGAGGTTTTGCTTTGGGGCTCACTTTGGGAAGAGTTGTATGATTTAACCAGATGAGACTCTGGGCAGCCATTGAGCCCCCCGGCTTTGAAAACCCAGATGTTGGTGCTTCTCGATCTGGTAACTAACACTATATGGATATAATGGCCAGGCAGCTAGAAGCCCTCTCTGTTTTCTCTGTCTGTATTTTTTTGTCTGCTTGTAGCTTCTGTTTGTTTTCTCTGAAGTTCCGGATGCTGTTTTTTTTTTCCTGAACTAGGTAAATGATATATGTTTGGTTAAAGAAAGATTGTTAACCCTTTTTGAGTTGTTTTCCTTTAGAATAGTAGATCAAAGAACCTATGCTGGCAAGCATCCTGGGTATGCTAGGTTGCTTGCTGTTACACTAGAAGAAGCAACTGGGACTGAGAAAACTATCTCAGTTTCTTCATTATCTCAACTATTGCAAGTAGTGTGGGGATCTGTAATTGTCTATATGGCTATAAGGTCAGAGAATCATGGACTTGGATATGAAGACAGAGAGTGTTGTTCAAGAGACAACCTCGAAGTTGTAGGACTTATGCCTCCTTTCATGTTTCCTGGAATGGAGAATTGAAGGCCCCAATGTGCTTGGCTCTTATCAGAGCTTATTTAAAAATTTGGCTCCAGGCAAAAGAGTTTACCTAAGTTGAAGGGCCTTGAGTCTATATTACATGAAGATCCGTTAAGTTACCAGTTATGTTAGTTTGGTGAAGAGAAGACTTGGGGGTAGGGAATGATACATGTATTCAATGTTTTTTGGAGGGATGAGACTCATTTTGATTGACCCTAGCAGACAGAATTAACGACAATGGAAGGAAGCAACAGAGGTAAAAATAGGCTTAACTTCAAGCCTTCAAGTTGACTTTATCTACTTCAGACCAATCTTCCTAACAACTATTGTTCAGTTATTTTTAGTCTTGTCCTACTCTTTGGGATCTCTTTTGGGGTTTGCTTTACAAAGACACTGGAAGGGTTTGACATTTTCCTCTCTAGCTTATTTTTACAGGTGAGGAAACTAAGGCAAACAAGATTAAATGACTTGCCCACAGTCAATGTCCGAGACCAGATTAAACTTGTCTTCCTGACTCCAGGCCAAGCCTTTTATCCACTGTACCGTCTTGTTGCCCTTCTAACAATTAGAGCTCTGTAAAAATGAAATGGGCTGTTTCAAGATATGATGACTTGGACTTCCTTGGAGGAATCCATTAAAACAAGAGACTAGATGGCCACTTGTTTGATATATTTTAGTGGGTATTCCTTTCAGGAATAGGTTGGATTAGATAGTCACTGAAGTCACTTTTAACTCTCAAATTCTATGAAATGTATTTCAATCTTGGCTCTGCTACTTATCACCTCTCTGACCTTGAGCAAATCACTCTGCTTCTCTGGGCCTTAGTTTCCTTCTCTGTAAAATGAAGTACCTGGAGTAGATGACCTCTGTGGTCTTTTCCAGCTCTCAGACTATAGTTGTATGGTATGATCTAGTGGCTAGATCTACATTCTAGCCCAATCACCTCATGCCCACAAAGGAATGAGGCCTGAGGAATTTAAGTGATTTGCCCAAGGTTGTACAATGGCAGAGCCATGATTAGAGCAGAGGCCTTTGACTCCAAGTTGAACATTCTTTCCATTGTACTGCATAGTCCATAGCCTGCTCAAATGTCACAGTATAAGAGCAGAGCTTCTATAGAGTCAAGACAAATGACTTTAGACTACATTTATTTCAGCATCTTACTTCTATGAGAGAAAGTAAAGAAAACATGCAAGTCCAAGCCTTTAGTTATATCCCTTTCCCCCATAATTCTGGTCTTTTGGTTGTGGTAGGGGAAGTGAGAACAAAATTAGGGAGGCTACCACTGCAGCAAGCATTGCCTTACCTTCTGGGTGATGACTCGCTCTTGACACTTTCCTCTCGTTGACAATTCCCTCTGCTCCCTTGCCATTCACATAATAATTTAGTTCCTCTTGAAAATATCCATTCACTTGTTATTATGTCCTTATAAACCATAACCATATTCCATCCTGGACCAGAGACTACATTCCAGAACATCTCAAGCCTCACATTAGAGCAACCTGGAAGCAGATGCCTTTTGACCACGGTAATAATCAACAGATGGGAAAGTTAACAGATACCCTCGATGTGGTTCTTTCTAAAAAAGCTCTTAAGGAGTGGCATCAACTGGCTTCCTTAACTCTTCAAGAGAAAGATATTGGCCTTAAAAGATGGATCCAAATAAGGAAGGTTATAATAGATACCTGGTTCCAAATAGTTTCATGGTTAGTTTCTTTGAATAAATAAATGGACAGTAAGTTCAGAGCCAAACCAATAGACTTTTCAGGAGGATAAGAAAAAAAAAACTTTAAAAAGAAAGGCTGTTCCAAAGCCTTGTTTAAGGAAACGATGAATTGTGAGTGAGTGGTTACATTATCCCTGCTGGGCTGAACTTCTCATCCCAAGGTTTAGTCCCATAGGCTCCTAAAGAGTTGGTTAGAGTGCCGGAGGTCACTTGCACAGTCCTGGCTTTCATGGCTTAGGGTAGGTTGTGAACAACAACGATAAAGATGTAGTTTCTAAGCTGATAAAACCAAGGTAGGAAAATTGTGGTTAAAATGCCTTCCCCAAGAAGATCTAAAGCAAATACATGTACAGATATAATATTTAGTATTTCTAATTTTATTGTGTTTTATTTGGTTTTCTAAAAGGGCCGTATTCACATAGCTGGTCAGTTAGCATTTTAGAGGCATTATGCATGCTGCAGGCAACATCTCTTTGGAGACCATGGGATACAAACGTCGACAGAAATATTATCTCGGTAAATACTAAGTATGTAAGAGATGTCATTAAGGTTAGAAAAGCAAGACATTCACTGACCAATAACAATTATGGATTATCCATTACTGTGGCTCTGAAAGCGTGGAGCCTTTGCTGTCTTTTTCTCTGGACTACCAAGAGAATTAATTTAATTCAAGTTTTGTCTCATAATTTCAAGTCAGACCACCCTCTGGGCATCAATCCCAAACCAGCTTTATCACCAGCCACAAAACCCTGACAGTTTGAAGCTTGCATCTGAAAACAAACAGCAAGTGGAGCCTTTTTTTTTTCTTTTAAAGGCATTGACTTTCAAAACAGCTCTGTCTATTGCATACAATCTTGATAAGGGAACTTTCCAATGAAGAATTGGCTAGGTGGATGACTGATAGCAAAGCTGTCTTTCCTGAGGAAAATTATGGTCATCTCCAGTTTACATCAAATTGCTCTCATCTGAGACAAAAAAAGTGCAAGTAAATGACAGAAGTTTACCCACTTATTAAAAAAAAAAAGATATTGTGGCAGGCAAGGAAATTTTGCACATGTGCTCCAAATAGGAGGCAAGGCCTTGAGATCACTTTTAGAATAATAATAATAAAAAGTAATTACCTGCTTGTTGAAATCAAAGATTGCTTCTTGTTACTATGTCTTAGTGATGTCATTTCCCCTCCACCCCCACTTTTTTATTGGTAGATTATCTTGTTTTCACCATTAGGCTTCATTTCATAAGCTTCTCTAATGACCATTATTATTCACAGAATGAAATGATTCTCCAATCAAATTGCCTAAATGGTGTACCCAGACAGTGGCCATTTTGAATATTGCTGTAGTTGTCTGCTATTTTTAATTTTTTAAATTTTTTTTGCTTCTGAAGAATTAGTGGTAATTGCATAATTGAGAGGTTTCCCTACATTTGGAGGAAATTTGCACACATGCCAGCACTGGCTTTAGGGAGCTCTAGCTGACTTCCAGGGAGCAGAGTTAAAAAATGAAATGTCAAATCATCAAAGTTTCTTCAGTTGATTGTTGCTTGCTTACTGAGATCACATGAAGACTCAGAGATATCAAATGAAGAAGAATATATTGGCCTTTGACTTACAACTTTATTGGGTCTCCCATTTCCCCCTGTATGGAAATTTTCATAAGAGGCTTGGCAAATGGCTTAAAATAGCTGTGGTGTTTGGCAAGATAGCATATGTACAAATTTGAACTGCTGTTTCCATTCCTTATTTCAACAATGGAGCCCCAGTAAATATCCTGTCTCAGTGAAAACCTGTTTGGTGTAAGGACCAGTGTCATTGGAAATGGGTTGGGCATAGTAGAGACATTTAATTCATCTAGTGAAATCCCTTAGCTCATGGTGTTCTGAGCACCATTTTTTATAGTGAAAGCCCAGCCTTTCACAGAAGAGATTGCAAAGATGAGTTTACACATAGTGAGCTACAAAAGTATTTTATTGTGCTGGGCTCTTGGTGATTCAGAAGAAACTAAGTCCACACACATGTTTTTAATTGACTGCTTTTCCACATTACTCTTCTGCCTGAATAGAAACAACCTGTACATTATTAGGAAGTCACTGATCAATGACTTCCCCCACCGCCATTCCCCATTTACTGAATCACCTTTTAGATAATGAGGGTGGACAGAGGTTTATTAAGAGACAACTTCTTGTTTTCTTTGCTCTTAAGCTGATTCATGTTCCTCTATTCCCAGTGCAATAGTCATTCAAGTCATGCTGGGTAAATTCCTTGAAAACCAAAGATGTATTATATGAGAATCATGAATTTCATGTTAGGTAAAGAGAGTATGATGAAGATGCTTTTATATAATGTCAGACAGTATCCTTGGAAAAAAAGTCTGAAAAGACTGCTCAGAAAAAGAAACAAAACTATAATTTTGGATACCTTATCCCTTCATGTTCATTCTCCCCCTTCCACTTACCATAGCCGATAGATTGACAAACTTTGTCAATTTTACTTTCACAATTTGCTTATTTGACAAGTAATTATTAAGTTCGTTCTATACACAAGGCATTGTGTTTGGTTGTAGGGAACAGCAGTTCCTATGTTCGCAGAGCTTACATTCTACAGGGAGAAATCACATGCACCTAGATAAGTAAATACAAAATCTGTGGAAAATAAATACATGCAATATTTCCACACATTTGGGGACACATTTGACCCCCTTTCTTCCCTCATCTCCTCTTTTCTGAATAACCCCAGTAGCATGGAAATTCTTCTTTGTCCTTTCATTCTCTTTATATTTCATACTATATTCTACATAGCTACTCTATGTGATATTCCTAAAACACAGATTTACCATGTTACTCCTCCAGCTCATGAAACCTCAGTGACTTCCTATTTTTCCTGTCATATGATTCAGACTCCTCTTTTTGGTTTCTTAAGTCCTTCACTATTTCTAGATTATCTTTCTATTAAAGCACATTATGCTTTTACATTACACAGTGGAAAAGCATAAGCTGTCCTATGTTCCTAGAATACTCTCATTTTTCACCTCTACATGAAGGTAGCATTGGTTTTGCTCAAAGTTCAGTTAAATGTCAACGTCTTACATGAGACCATTCTTAAATTCTTTCCAATTTTTAGTGTTCTTTCTAGAAATTACTTTACTTTTACTTTTCTCTGTATATGTTGTACCTGTCCATTAGGATGGAAGTGCCCTGAGGTCAGGGATTGCTTTGCTTTTGTCTTTGAATTCTCCACTACCCGATTCTTTTTTTTTTTTTTGCATGTAGTAGGCATTATCTAAATGTTTGTCAAATGAATCTTGACAATTGCAAGCTTCAAAATTCATCCAAAAAAAAAGTGTGGTTAAAAATAAGTATTGATTTGATTAAAAAAAAAGTTATGTAGCGTTTTTTTTAATATCCACAGGCAGAAATATTTATAAGAATAATAATTTTAAAAAAACAGTTGTTTTGTAAGTCTGTGAATTTGTAAGATAGGCAACTACTTTTTTTCTACAGAAAGGCACTTTTCAATGGGAGGTTGTTGGAAGGGGATTGCATAAACTGCATATCAATGTTTATAGTTATTTATGCTGCATGAAATCCCCTTCCTATATTAAAAAACATCATATGATGCTATTTTTTCTCATTCCAATAATACAGACATATTGCGTGATCTAGTGTTACCTATCATTTCTGAAATTTTGAACACTAGGAACAATCATTGCATTTTTAAGGAAGTAAACTATATGTTCCTCCTGAGAATCTTGATCAACCCTAAATCTTTGGAATACCTGAACCTTTTGGAATTATAACAATCTATTATGATTTCTCATAATAGTAGATTATCTTCTTAGATGTGCTTTATGGAATATTTGAGTAAAAAGGTGCACCCACTCCCCCATGTGCATGTTTAGACTTTCTTCAGAATTTCATGACATCCCTGGAGATAATTGGAAATACCCCAGGCTGTTTTAAAGTTAGAGTTCAGAATCATTGGCATATATTCTGTAGTCTATGATATCAAAGAAGAGTAAGAATCCCTGTGCCATTGTGTATGAGACACTTCTACAGAAATACCAATTGCTCAGTAGAGAATGCCATTCATTTCTTGCTGAGAATGTCACTTAAAGAAAAAGAAATAATAACAAACAAACAAAAAATAGGAAGTTCATTTTTGGTCAGCACACCAAAAAGCAAACAAACACATTAAGTGTGGTGGGGGTGATATTAGAGATAATTCCTACTGGATAGTCATTCTTAGTTTAACAAAGGCATCTCATTATGAACCATTGAGACATCAAATCCCTCCACACTGTCAGCATCCATCAAGGGCCTGCAATCTCCTTAAAGAAAGGTTGAAGAAAGGAATCCTGTGCTATTTCCCATTGTGCTGTACAAGAATTTGCCTGGGAGCCTTGCTTGACAGATTGGTTGCCTTTCCCACTATCATCTGTGTTTCTCTGAAATGGAAGGCTCCGTGCCACCGAGATGGGCTACTCAGCATGCTGGAAAGAGATACACAAAAAGAAGAGGAAACTTTGTTCTATATTTCGCATCCTTTTACAGAGCTACAGTTATTGCCTACAAAGGTCAAACTGAAAGACAGCCTAAATGGTACAGGTAACAGAAAGCTATATGGCACAAACAATAGAGCAGTGGACTTGGAATCAGGAAGACCTGAATTCAAATCCTACCTCAGATATTAGCTGTGTGACTCTGGGAAAGTCATGTAACTTCTTTCAGTCCTGGTTTCCTACTATTTAAAATGAAGATAATAAGAGCACTTGCTTCACAGAGTTATCATGAAAACCAGATAATATATGTAAAGTGCTTTGTAAGCCTTAAAGATCTATATGAATGCTGGTACCTATACATGATGGTGATGACAATGGCACTGATGTTAGGGATGTATCTTAACAGGCTGCATTGACCTCTGCTGACAGAACTGGGCATGAAATAAGATTCAACAATCAACCTGAGAAGTCGGTGTGTGTGTGTGTGTGTGTGTGTGTGTGTGTGTGTGTGTGTGTGTGTGTGTGTGTGTTTAAGAAGGCTGACTAGCTTCAAGCAGCTCCACAAATTTTAAAATTCTCTCTTGAAAGCTTCAGATTTCAGACTCAGATCCACTTAATCACTTGAGTTGATTGCATATTTCCTGGCATGCAAGTTAAACAAGTCAAGAATAAAAGAGGATTTGAGCAAACACAGTCCTGGCATATTATATTCTTTAAAAAAAAACATTATTACAAAAAGCGCCCATTCTGATTCATTGCTGAAGATGCAGCTTTTTAGCACTTGTGGGGAAGTATTGTGCTCTGTGTGATGAGTTTAAGAAGCATCAATGTAGAGCTGCTAAAATGCGTGTGAATCTGGAATGCATATTTGCAACTTAGAATTATCATCTTAGTTAAGTTTGGGGGTTAAAAAGAAAGTTATCATTACATGAAAGGGAGGTTTCTTTTGGCAAAGTATGTATCTTCAAAATGCTAAAATTACACAGTTCATTTCAACCAGATGCTGAATATTCTTTCTTTAGAAATTTGGTCCTTATACTGTATGGGAATACAAACAGATGCTCTGTGGCACTTCATTATTGGATCGCTAGCACATTTATGTTGCATAAAGGGCATTGTCGAATAATGTTTGCAATGTTCTATGCCAAATGCAGTCTGAAATTGCTGCAGCATCAGAGAACAGATGGAACTTAAAGTAGTTTGTAAGCTCAACTCTCAGTTTCTTTTGATGAATGACCGCAAAGATGGCTTTACATAAACTTTCTGAGCTAACTTTCTTGGGTGTCTGATATGTGTAGCCTTTACAATTAGCATTGATTCAAAGCATGGGAAACATTGAGGCTTTGCTCATATTATGAACCTTTAGAGCCTAAAAGATGATATATATTAGAAGATCATTAATAAAGCATTTTCGTACTGGGAGAAACCACATTTACAACATGTACTCAACTTCACACTTCATTTTAAGTGGTGAAATCTTTGTTTCTCTTCTGCCCTAGGGAAGGGCAAAGCTAAAGCCAGGGCCATGGTGGGGCAAACGAGCTCATCCCACATGACCCAAACTGCTGCACTTCTGACACTCAGAAAGGATTCTTTTGAATTCTAACCAGCTGAATATCACAATAAAGGGGAGCGGAAAAAAGCAAAAGGAATGAGAAAAAATTATTTTAATTTTAAGTACTGTAATTCCCCCTCAAATTGATATCAGAAAAAAATGTTGAAATATATAATTGAAATTGTTACACTATCCAGTATCACATATTTGTGTATGTTTGGCTACATATATGTCTAATTGTATTATAGAAACTCAGATTTGTAAAGAAGAGCTTGAAAAGCTACCATTTCAGAACTTTTTTTTAAAGCCCCTCCAAGATCCTACAGTTTGCTCTCAAAGTTATGTCATTATCATCTAATAAAATGAAATTCTTCAAAAACAAACATAAAAACAAGTGAACAAAAAACAAATTGAACCCAATTTCAGATACATTTCCACAGTGTGATCATTTTCATCCAACATTTACATACGGCATCTGAGCAAATTAAACTAGACAGCTCAGCAATTTTAATAAGACTCTACTTCTCACAGGATGATGGATTTAGAAGTGGCAGGTACCACCACAGAGTTAGTAAGTCAGTCACTGAGCATTCATTAAGCAAAGCACTTCCTACGTGCCAGGCATTGTGCTAAGTCCTAGAGATTGAAAGAAAAGCAAAATACTATCCCTGATCTCAAAGAGCTGACATTCCGTCTATTCTAACTCTGTTATTTTATAGGTGAAGAATCTGAGGCAGTTAAGTCACTTGCCAAGGGTCACATGGCTTGTGAAGCAAAATTTGAATCCAGGTGTAATATCTTCATATCTTTACATCACTTTACATAGCTTAATATGCTTTCTTGTGCTATGCTGTCTTTGTGATACAAATAATCCAAACATCTACTTACCACTTATTCAATACAATTTAGTACACTTAAGAAACTCTTGTCAAGAGCCTATTGCATCATCCTATTCTAATACAGATGCTGGGGAGTGAAAGCCAAAAACTCCTCCCAAAGAGTTCTTTTCTTCAAAAAGCTTATTATATAATATGAGACATCACCAGTTTCCAGAGAGTACCAAGTGGTGTTTGATCCCAAGGAAATGCTTGTGGAGAAAGAGGTCACCTTCAGCTTGAGGAATCAGGAAAACCTGGAGGAGGAAGAATCTCATCTTTTTCTTGTAGCAAGAAAGGCAGTGGACAGCAAGGATATGGGCTGAGTTCACTATGAAGAATGGCCTGATCATTGAGGTGGAAGAGGATAGGACGAGCCTGAGAAACTGGAATGTAGCGTGAAAGGGAACAAATAAGAGCCAGATTGAAGAGTTCCTTTAAATACTTAGCTGAGGGGTTTGTGATTTTTCCTAGAGACAAGAGGGAGCCAATGAAAGCTTTCAAGATGGGGAGTCATCTGATCAGATATGTGTAGTAGGATGACAAATTTGGTGGCTTTCTGGAACATGGTTCAGAGAGTGTGGATGGGAGGCAGAAAGACCAAGCAGGAAAATATCACCATGTCCACAGGAGAAGTGATAGGGGCTAGAAATAGTTTTGCTTTTGATGCCAGCCCAGAGGCCATGATGCCAGAATGTCTACTGGTTTAACAGCATTACAAGGAATTTATTTTTTGCCCCAAGCTGAGCCATCAAAACGAGCTGCCACATGTTAAAAAGTTGAAAATATATGTTTCTTACTATGCTCCATCTGAAAATGTTTATTTGCTTCTAGCCACTCTTTGAAATCACCAGTATCTTAAAGGAAGGGCAAAGAATGAAAGGCAGACCTCAACATTTCAGGGAAAGGGTAGGAAAAGGTGGAGCTGAATTTAATCTAGTTGAAGGGGTAACAGGTAAAAACTGTGAAGAGCAAAATATCACACTCTTTATCGATTTTCAAGTCAACTAGGGAGCTACCCTCAACCCAATCATCCTTATTCCTATAAGGCTGTGATTGACAGGCACAATCTGTCAATCTAGGAATATATTTGTGACCTCTACAACCAGACCTCTACAACACAGGGGCAATGCTAAGGGTAGAAAACCATTTTAGTTACTCAAATGAGAATGAATTAAATACTTTATACAAGAACCTCCCTTTGGAGGAACAGAACACAGAGGTTTCCCTGAAGTAATGTGTTAATACATTACATTTGTCATACATAGTTCATCACTGGGGCATGTGTGTCTCCAGCCATCCTAAACCCCAGTTTGTTCCCCAAACATTTTCTAGCAATATAAAAACATGTGCTAGGGGACTGTAGTTATAAGGAAAACAGTAAAGCTCACTTAATGGTGAGACTGCATTTTATTTTCATTCCTAACATTCCCAACTATGCTTTTCTTCTCATTCTAAACATACTCATATACAGACAGACTACATGGAAGGGAACAGAGAGATGACCTTGGAACCTGGAAGAACCTGGTTGTGTGACCCTGAGCAAGTAGCTTATCCTCTCATTACAACTCTCTAAGAGTATAAGTTGCAGAGAAAGTATAAACCCACATTTGTAAAGGGAATTTCCTCACCTGGGGAATTGCACATACAATAATAAATCACGAGTCTAGTCCCTATCCTTTCAATACTGCTTGTATTGTCATCCATGATATATTGTAAACTCTTGAGGGCAGGTACCCTTTCATTTTTGTATTGCTTTAACCTAAGATAGTACCTGGACGACATTAGGCACTTAAATGCTTGTTGTGTCAACAAGAAAAGGCACAGAGTTAGCAAAAGTTTGGAGGCTGAGACTTACTTTATTCCTTAAGTATTTTAACTGTGTTAGGAGAAAAAAAAAGGAAGAAAGAAAAGAAAACTCTATAGTTAAGCTAGATTTAGATGTATCAAGAAAGGTCTCTAATGACCTATGTTTTCACTGTATGAAAAGTATCTCTGGAAATGCCCAAACCCTTTGGTTATACGAACTGTATAAAAGCAGTCTAATTTTCTTCATGACGGATAAAGTGAAGAGAAAAGAGACAAATCCCTATTTGAGTGGAAGTAGGTCATTAGAAATTTCCATCATTCTTAATATTGCTTCTAAGAAAATTATAATTCTCCAAGGGATTATGATTATTGAAATAAGAAAAAAACCAGGAATGCTTATCTTCATAAATGGACATGAGAATTTTGGGCAAAAATATTAAATAAAAATGTCTTAGGTGAAAATATAACTGTTTTGTAATAAATAACCCAAGGGAAATTCTTGACTATACAATTGTAGCTCTGCTTTGTTTCCAGGCTCCATTGCAGCCTGTCAAAAAGAGCTCATTGTAGGGCACAGTATCATGCTCAGGTTTTTTTTTTTTAAACATCTAAAAAAAATAAAAGAGAAGGTAAAGCACACACAGAGAACGGGTGTTGCCAGTTCCTTGCCCTAGATATATTATGGCACTTCAAAATGTATTCAAAAGGAAATCTACAGAGCATCATTAAGAGTGAAAAGCAAAACTCGGGAAAACATTAAGACATTTTTAGAGTTTCTATGGGAATTTTACTTCATGAAATTACTTACATCTGTCTACCTGAGAATTCCCCTGGGGATTTTATCAACATTTCTTCCTCTCTTCCCCTTCAATTGAAATCAAGATCAATTCACAAAGCCCTTCATTACTTGACACAAGGAACAAATGTGTTGACATGATTAGCAGTGTTTAGAACTGGTGTTTTCAGAAACAAGGAGACCTACAGACTGTAGCATTAGTCTGTCAAGCCATCAAACCCGACTCTGTTTCTTACCTTTTTGCTACAGAAAGACTCTTAAATTGAATAATTGTCATTTTCCAGCTCTCAGTGAGGCCAGAAATCACTAAAAATCTCATTTAAACTTTCTGTTCTAGTTCTCAAGCAAATTTACAGCAGAGGTCAGTACTTTTGCAAGATTTCTAGAGGGAATTCTTCATCATAACAGATGTATTTTTTCCATTGTAGATCTAACTATCTTCCATCAATTTTTCTCCTCATTTCACCCATCTTATTATGACCTTCATGGGATAAAAGAACTACAGTCCTCACTCCTTTCTGTGCAAACTGTGCCTCCCAGTATATTATATAGTTAATATTGATTATAAATCACCGTCAACTCAGTGAGCACCTCCCTTCCCCCACTGGGTCTCGCTTCCCCTTCTGTCTGAGTCATCCTAGGGCTTTTGCTAGGCTTTGGGAAAAATGCAGCTTTGGACATTTCTTCTTTTAAAAGGGACTCACTACTTTTAATTTTATTTATTTAGATTCATTTTTGAGAAGGTATGGCATATCATATTCACAAATACACACATAAACAATGATAGTCCATGTTGACTGCAATAGATACAGAGTAATCTAGTTTGACTGGTGACTAAAAATATTACAGGCTGTGGGTGGATCCATTCAACTCAAAGGTCAGTGAGATGGAGCAGTAAGTCATGGCTTGGAGTGTGTTATTGTTGTACAACCTGACTCATTTCTCTGTGTGTGTGTGTGTGTGTGTGATATGTATGTATATATTTATATGTATCTGTGTGTATATATGTATACATACATATACATATATGTTAGCAAAATATAGGATTAGATTTTAAGAATAATTCCAAATAAATGCTCCCCAATACTGAAGAGTATATGAGGGCAAAATAAAATCATTAGAATTTTAAAGGTGCTTCATCTCCCTTCCTGTGATAAGTTTTGTCCGTGATTATTGAAGTATAACATTAATTACAAAACCATACATGCATATATGTGTGTAAGTATATACATACACACACTTATCATGTGGTACATGTTATACATGCAATGCATACAAATATACACATATATACATATCTTAATCATTATGTCACTCTTAGCTGACTTATTTATAGGAAAACTATTTTCAATGTGTTAACTATAATTTCATAGACTCATAGATTTAGAGTTGGTTGGGAATTTAGAAACCGTCTGTTTCAATTTCCTAATTTTACAAATTAGGAAGCTAAAGTCCAGAGAGATGAAGTAAATTGCCCAAGGTAACACAGCAGGGTAGAATTTGAACCCAAATCTTCTGAGTCTTAGACTCCATTAATCTTTCAAACACACTTTATCACTTCTTTTCAAGCTGGTGTGTGTGTGTGTGTGTGTGTGTGTGTGTGTGTGTGTGTGTTTCTTTGTATGTATAAACGCATAGAGTCTAGTATTGCCATAATGATGCCGACCAACATCTATCATTCAATGAAATGGTGGGACTCAGAGAGCTGGGAATACTTTTTGTAGAAAACTCTGAAAAAGACACTGGGGAAAGGAGAGCGAATAGAGTTCTAAGTTCAGATAGTGCCCTACATTTTGGCGCCATGTTGACAAAGCAGGAGAGATATTCAGCCTTCTGAGAAGCAGCAGAATTGTGCCAATCACAAATCTTTGGTGTATCTTAGCTATTCCTTAGCCATTTCACAGTTAATTTACAGAAAAGTGTTAGGTTCAAAATGATTAATAACCCAAAGTGAGTCAAAATCCAGTGTGTCAGTGAAGGGGATGAGGGGAGACCTTCACCTTCTACAATCTTTACCCACTGGCCACCTGCTGAAAACGAACACAGGCATAGGAGAATCAGGATATAAGATGGGATTCAAGAAGTATTCACTAAAGGTAACCCTACCTCTCACTGTAATCTGATCTAACTTGAGCCTGCTTTAATGAGTTTCTTTTTGATTTAATTGAAGGTGGGGGTGATTTATGTATTAAACTCCCTAGAAGGCTCAATCCATCAATTAATAAACATTTATTGAATGGAAGGAGGAGGAGGCAAAATGCTTCAGTAAAAAGCATCTCCCAATATGGTACCATGGATGTTTCCATTTCACCTCTAATCTCTGCTTCTCTACTTCCCTATTTCTAGTATCATCATCATCATCATTATCATCATAGCGGATCATCATTTATGCAGGACTTACTATGTGCCAAGCACCATGCTAAGCACTTTATAATTATTAATTGGAATCATTTGATCCTTTCAACAATTCTTGGAGGTAGGTGCTATGATGCCATTTTACATATGAGGAAACTGAGGCAAAGGTCATGTGACTTGCCCAGAGTCATACAACTAGTAAGTATCTGAGGCTGGATTTGAACTCAAGTTTTCCTGACTCCAGGCCTGGCACTTTACCCATTGTTCTATCTAAATGCTCTTATTCACCTAGAAATCTCTGTGAAAACATAGCCCAGTACTCCCAGTTCCAATAGGTCACTGGTTGATGGATACTCAATGGGATATCCATAGCTACAATGGGCTGCATATAAAATTAATCAATAAACATTTATGAAATCCCCACAATGACAGCCAATCACTGACACTGACAATTGTCCTGTTCAAATCATCTCCTTGCTAGTCATGTGACTCACCTTATTCATTTAACCTTTTTAACCCTCAAGTTTAGCGATTTTTTTCTCCCATCTTTAAGTTGAATGGACTACTGGACTAAATGATTTCTAGAGGCCTTTACATTTTTATGTCTCATTGTATTATGGCTCTGTAGCTCAGAATAGTTTTAGATTGTCAAATATTTTCTTTACATGAGGCACAAGCATTTATATGTGATGAATACATTTCTAAGTGGAAAAGTCTGTTATTCAGTTAAATATTTTCAGTTTGGGGTTGTATTAACTTGTGACTCATACAGCATCCTTTGCTATATAGTCTTTATTATTAAATGTTATCATTAGGGAGGTGTGACTTTGCAACTATATTAGCTCTCTCCAGCTTGATGTTATATATAGTTTCCCATAGTGCTTGGATATCTCAGTTTCTACTACAAAAATGGATATATATAAGCACCATATTCAAAGTAACAGGAAAATAAGGTCTTAAGAGATCTAAGTCTCACAAGATGTAACCTCTCACCTTTTGGGAAACATTTACCATGTCTAACTCAAACTTCTCTTTCCTCATTTGAAGCCCGTTTTCCTCTGTCCAGCCCCAGACTTCAGGTAAAACTAAGAATAGCTTGTCTAGCTTCTCAATATTATATGTGTGTACATTTATATTAAGATTTAGACTTTCCTAGGAGTCATTTTCATACATTCCCCCCCCCCCCCATTTTAGTGATAGGTGGAAATAGAGAACACCTGAACATGTTCTCATTTAAAATCCCTTTTTGTGCTTGAGCACTGTTATTTAATCTTTTCTTTTGCAGGAAAACAGGTAGCTTCTAGAACTTTTCTTCCTATCATTCTCAAAGTCTCTAAGTAGCCTTATGGTTCTCTTATTATCTACCCTAGATTTTTTTTTGACCTGTTTATATATTGCTGACCAGTGCCTATGTGAAAACTACATGGATGCAATTTGAAAATTCCCTGTGAAACCTTTAAGAAAACCAAATTTTAAAAGTCGCTTGGTCCATTTTAAAGACATTTAAGAAAACTATAAATATTTAGATATGTTTGTATAAATACCTCCACTAAATTCTTGCTCCAGGGTCTCATCATGTAATAAAAGTGACCCTGGGTTCTTGAAAGTTATTCCAGCAGAGGACAAAAACTGACCATTCTTTCCAAACCAGAAACATTTCTTACAATACACCTGAGGAGGTGGAAATCGTGAGACTCACAGATGACTGTGGGTTTTTTGTTTTTTTTTTTGTGAGTTATGCCCCACCAGCTATAAGAGACCACAAGAACTTTCCTGAGATAATCAGATATATAGGCTTGTTAGAATGCCATCCTCTGGTGTTTCTGATGATGTGTAATAATAATAACTGACATTTATAGTCCTTTAAGGACCAAAAAACACTTTACCTTCACTATCTTATTTAATCTGCAGGACAAGCCTTTGAGGAAAATACCGTTGGCATACTCTTGTAAAATGAGGATCATTTTACAGATGAGGAAACATGGACTCAAAAAGGTTAATTGACTTTTCCAAGGTCACAGAGAGCAGCAGATTCAAGCTGAGGACTTTACTAATTCCAAGTCCAATATGTGTATTTTTTTCTCCTCTACTTTCTTGTCTGTCAAAAATATTTATAAAATAGCATTAGACTGTCAAAAGGTGTAGAGTTAGTGTTTGTTTTGTGATGTTTGCCCCAAATTTTGTAATCTTTGGTAGTATTTCTGGAATTCACATTTGTGCTCGTGTGAATCACCAAGAGTGAGTAATAGTCACCTATTTTGATATTTTTTAGTAAGTTCTCTGTTGTGTCTTAGAAATATGTGCCAGGAAAATGATAGTCTTCTCAATGGTGGTCATTAGGTAGAAAAAAACAAAATAAAGCAATTTATGATCTTGTTATGATCAACAATCTCTACCAATTTTTTTTTACTTTCACTTTTTTTGGGAATGATCTCTCACCTCCTGGCTTGTATGGTTCTAATATATTGTTCTTTGGAGGACAAGCAACTGCTCCTTCTTCAGAGCACTTGATATTCTCATCATCAGAAAATGGCTAATTTTTTTCACTCCAAGTTATAACTTTCCTTTTACTTTTTCCTATGATACTTCCACCCTACAAATTCCTAAAATAGTTAATTGTCTATCCCATCACTTCACATTCTCTATGGTCATTGCTATTGATCACTTAGTTCTACTTTTTATTGGAACATGTCAGTGGATTTTTTCAAGATGCCCTTTGAGTCTATTCACTTTTTGAAGGAGGTTTATTATATGACATTTGCAGCATGGCAGATATTTAGCTATGGGCGAAAAGAAACAAATAAACTCAACATACTATCTACTCATTGCAAGCCATTGTAAAATTCATCCTGCTCTTCATGCTGATTGATATTTTCACCTTTTTAAAAGTATCTACTTTTGAATATTTATACACCCTTCCAAATACCAGTGGCTTTTATTATTGCCAATTATTATATCTGAACGACTTAATAGAAAGAACCTTTTCTTAGTCTCAACAATGCCATACCAACAGTTTATTCCTTCCCTAACCTTTACACTAATTTTCTATCTGATTAATCCCTTTAACCCAAGCTACTCTGCCAACATGCTTTACCTATCAATCTGTTTTCCTTACTTTATTTGACTTGCCAATTATCTTATGTTATTCCTTCATTTTGAGTTCTCCTTAACTCCTTTTCTTTAGGTCTGCTCTCCCTTATCCTTATTAATCCTCTTCCCTTTTTTTGTGTGTTGGAGTTGGAAGTTGTTTAAGCATAGAACCTGGGAATAGTGTCTAGACTTGAAGATTTTTTATCAAAATTTTGCTCAATTTCTCTTAAATGTCCTTGCCATGAATTCAGTCATTGGTCTTTTTCATAGTCCAAACATTTTAAAATTATTCATACAATACTTATGTAGTGCAAGTCCTTCCCTCTACTCTTATTTTTCTCACTCTTTTCTTACAGACATGGATTTATATTCTTCATATCAAAGATCTCTGATAAATATATGAAAGCAAACTATTTGGGAAATTGGTACAAATATATATCATAGTATACAACTGGAAGAGAACACCAAGGCTTATTTTCCCTATGAAGAGAGCCAAGTGTAGAGTTCAAATGACTTACCCAGGTTCATACATCTAATTAGTTCCTGAAGTGGAATTTGGACAAAGGAGTAGCTAGGTTGTTCAGTGTATAGAGTGCCCAGGCTCAGTTCAGGAAGATTCCTTTTCTCAAGTTCAAATTTGGCCTCAGACGTTTACTAAAAACTTGGGCAAATAACTTATGCCTGTTTGCTGCAGTTTCCTCATCTGTAAAATGAATTAGAGAAGGAAATGGTAAACCACTACAGCATCTTTGTCAAGAAAACCCCAACTAGTGTATAACAAAGAGGGAGATACAAATGAAAAAATAAGTGAACAACCAAAACACAAATATATAAGAACAAAAATAATCAATTACTACAGAGATGGTCAGAGGAGATGAACAAGAGTTTTCAAAGGCAGAAAAATAAACTATTAACACTTTTTTTAAAAAAAAGCACTCCAAATAATTAATATTATGAGAAATGCAAATTAAATGACACCGAGGCTTTATCTCAAACTCTGTATCCTGGCAAAGGTAACAAATGATGAGAATTATAAAAATTATATGGGCTATGAGAAGACAGATCCACTAACACACCGTTGTT
>CM053580.1:258427107-258456117 GCA_028627135.1 Pseudochirops cupreus
TTGTACAATAGTTTGGTCATATAGAAGGGTTGTAACCAATGAGTGATCACTGGGAAAACGAAAAAAAAAAAAGCAAAACCAGACATGAAAGAGAACGATAACGAGTTTTGCTTCAGTCTCCATTTAAACTATAGTCTTTCTATATCGAAAATGATAAATGTAAAGAAGATGTGGGAAAATTGGAACATTAATGCATTGTTGATGGAGTTGTGAATTGATCCGATCCTTCTGGAGAGCAATTTGGAACTATGCCCAAAAGGCTATAACACTGTGCATACACTTTGATCCAGCAATGCTTCTACTAGATCTGTATCCCCAAGAGATCATTAAAAGAGGAAAGGGACCCACATGTGCAAAAGTATTTGTAGTTGCTCTCTTTGTGGTAGCAGAGAATTGGAAATTGAGGGGCACCAATCATTTGGGGAATGGTTGAACAAGTTGTGGTATATACATGCAATGGAATGCTATTGTTCCATAAAGAAATTATGAGCAAGTGAATTTCAGAAAAACCTGGAAAGACTTCCATGAACTGATGGGGAGTGAAGTGAAAGAACCAGGAGAACACTATACACAGTAATAGCAACATTGTGCAATGACTGTGTCTAAAACAATTCCAAAAGACTCATAATTGAAAAAGAACTATAGAGTCTGAATGCAGATCAAAGTAAACTATTATATCTCTTTCATGTGTGTGTTTTCTTTCTTGTAGTTTTTCCCTTTTGCTCTTGTTATTCTTTCACGATGTGACTAATATGGAAATACATTTAATATGATTGTACATGTATAGCCTATATCAGATTGTATAACATCTTGGTGAGGGGAGAGAGGAAGAGAGGGGAAATTTAGAACTCAAAATCTTATGAAAGTGAATGTTGAAAACAAAAACTAAATAAACAAACAAATGCTATTTTTAAAGAAAGTTTCCCAGTGAGGAAAAAATAAAATAAAAATATGGTACCCAAGACTAAACATAATAGGGCAATGTGGTCTGCCCAATATAGAGTACAGTAATATTATTACTATCTTAATTATGAATACCATATCATTCTTCAGGTAACCTAAGATTCATTTAGTTTTTTGGACTGCCAAATCACAATTTTGACTCATATTGAGTTTTCAGTCTATGTGAACCTTTAAGATATATTTCAGTTGAGCTGCTATACAGGCAAATCCAGGTGTCAGTAGTCTTTTTTTTTCTTTCTTGCCTTCCTGTCTGCCTTCCTTCTCCTTTTTTTCTCTTCACTCCCCTCCCTTTCTTTTCCATCCTCCCTCTCTCTTCCTCTTCTATTTCCCTCCCCCTCTATATCTTTCTTTTCTCTTTCTCCTCTCCTCTTTTCTCATTCTTCTCTCCTCGCTCTTTCTTCCCTCTTCTCTCTTCTTCCTCTCTTCAAGTTCCTTCCTTCCTTCCTTCCCTTTCCTCCTTTATTTCTTTCTTTCCTTTTGCCAACATCTGTGGAATTACAAATGGTAAAGCTTTTCTAAACAAATACACAACTGGTTCACAATGATCTCCCAAACAACTATATACAAAAGTTCCTGGTTCACAGAAGAAAGAGAAAGAGAAATGAGTTTCCTAAATGAGTGCAAGTCGCTTACACTACCATGTTCTCAGTTTGATCATGTATACAGAGTGTTTTGTTAACTTTAAAACTATAGAAATATCAAGGTTTTGTTTTTTTTTTTAATCTTCAGGGGCATCCAGGGGTGAAGAAAATTTAACTACAGCAGTATATTGGAAAAAGGATTTTAGACCTGAAATGGAGAATTGGACTATCTGATGATGGCTTATGAGGAAGTGAAAATTAGGAACAATCAGTAAGACCTAGATAAGTTGTTGTTTTTTTTTAAAGAAATTCTGTCTTTTTGTGTGGACAGGAATAGTGGTGATGACATTTTTGATCAACTGATTTCTATGTCCTCCTCTTGCTAGTTTTTTTCCCACAGTATGTTGTCCTAGGATGATGGAGACTAAAGGTTATGTGGTAGAAGTGGACTGCACTTTATACAACATGATAACAAAAGAAGTCCCACAAATAGCATCTGTGAGGGACCGAAATTTGTAAGAGACAAAAATATATTATAAGAATCGTTGCTTTAGCAATGTAACCCCCCACAGATGAGGGAGGTTAACACTATTTGGTCCAATGCTTCTTTTAGTGATGCATCTGCATTTTAAAAGTGTAAGCTCCTTGGCAGTAGAGATTCTTTTTTTCTTTTTTTTTTTCTTTTGGTCTTTATAACTGTGATGTCTAATACAATGCCTGGTACATAGTTGGTAGTACACATTTATGTTGATTGATTGATAAGTAAGTCAAGTCAATAAGACTGGATTAAGCACCTACTCTGTGCTAAATACTATGAAAAGTGATGGATAAAAGTCACAAACCATTTTGTTTCTATGCTTATCTCACACACAAAAAACCCAAAACACAAAGCCATTATTTTTAAACGTACCATCTGCTTCTCACTGGTGAAAATGTTCTTGAGACCTTTAAAAGTTTTTTGAAAGACACTAACATGCTATCACAATAATACATGATAATTTATTTTAACTATAGGAATGTAGAATATTACTATGTTTTGCTAACATCCCAAGGGATTAATGGTAACAATCTATACATGTCCTATTTTTATGTTGTTGGCAAGAGAATTTCTTTTTAGAGGAATAATAGATAACAGAAAACAAAGACTCTATAAGTATGTTATGCACTTTCTAGCCCCCCCCCCCATTTTATGATCTTTATTAATAGTTATAGCAAACATCTCAGAAGAACACATATCAATGGCATTTTCTAAATTTATTCTTTGAGAAAGTGTACATTAGATTTGTAATAAAGTATGTTCATATTAGAAAAGCCTTTTTGCATTTACTGTGTTAAATTTGAAAGTTAACACAAATATCACCATACACAGCAGTGTTCTATAAATACTATAGCTGTATGTCTTTCCTATACCAAGAGGGTAAGATATTGTCAGTTTTTCACACCATCAGCATCAATTTCCCATTATGTTTCTTGAGATTATGTAGGATTTTCCAATAAGCTGTATGACCTTTCTGAAGTTGAAAATAAATGACCAAAGTAGAGATTTTTTTTTTTAAATTTCTAAATCTCTGAAACACTAAGACATATCGTCATCACTGCATGGCATAGTTTGAGAGTTTATCTGAAATCATATTCAAAGAGTAAGATTATATTTGTGGTTGAAAATTAAGCTTGAAATAGATAAATCTGGTTGCATAGTAATATGGATGCTATTTAGATTAAATCAATGACTTTTTCTTTGATTGCTAAATCACTAAAATGTGCTAAGGGGTTACAGTTGTCTTAAAAGGAGATTTAAAAGGGATTTTGATTAAATGGGCAGGTATTATATAAGTAACTTTAGGTCTTAACTATAGTTATATGAAAAAAGGGTTTCATTGCTCCCACTTAACAGAAACTTTTGATATTTTCACTGAAAGCACGTAGTTGAATACACTGACATACACAAACATATGTAGTTGGTTGAAAGGGATTCCTTCAATGAGTTTTTAAGGTTGGTGCATGTGCCTATGCGTGTGTGTGTGTGTGTGTGTGTGTGTGTGTGTGTGTGCATGTGTATGTTTTACAACAACAAACATTGTTTGGAAACTCTCCAAGACACAAAAAAGATATTTGATGTGGAAAGCGTTCTTAACTGTATAACTTTTTTTTATCATGTGTGGTGTTAGAGATGATTTTTTTGTATTTCTTTTTTAGTAAACAAACATGTTTTTCTTATGCTGTTACTCATTTTCTTGCTGTTTTTCTTGTTGGAGCAAGCCAAGAAACAAATGTTGCTCACGTATTTTTAAATGATCAGATTTGCTAAATGAATCAAGATAAAGGGTTATATTTAAGTGAGATACACCTTTCATTGAAATAACAAGTCTTTTAAACCCTAAATCACACAGAAAATGACAGGGAATTAGTACAGCCACTGGAGTATAAGATCCTGGAGGGAAAGACTGTTATTCAGTCATTTATGTAAGGACTATAGGATCTAGTACTATGTTCTTCATAAAGGAAACATTCAATAAAAGCCTTTAATTAACTGATAAGAAGAGAATAATTTCTAAACTCTTTTAAAAAAAATTTAATGTAATTATATTGTAGGCTATTTCTCCTTCTCCAAAGAACACAGGATTCAGAGTCAGAAGAACTAAGTTGGAATTCTAACCTTGATAGTACCTGTGTGACTCTACTTAAGTCATTTTATCTCCTTGGGACTCCTGTCCTTCAGCTGTAAAGTAGGGGTGCTTTGACTAGATGATATGTAGAGTTTTCCTCATCCTTAAATCTTTTAAGATGATAAATTTCTAGTACCTAGTTTTTCTTTGTATTTTCTCACCCTGATCTCTGATCAGTGGAAGAAGTATAAAGAAAATGAATGCTAAAACATCACAAGCAACCTACTAAAAGAACAAAGCAAGAAGGACTGAATCTATTTGACAATAGACTTTTCTGTGAGGTGTAGTTTTTTTCTAATTATATTTCCCAATTCCCATTTTTCTTTCAATTATTTTCTGACAATTTGGAAGAGTTTGCTCAACCAATATTCTTAAAATCCTAAGAAGGGAACTTAAAGATATTGTAGTTCAGTTCTTTCTATTGTAATTTTCAAGTTTTAAGGACCTTTTTTGTTGATCCTCCAAGGTGGGTTGTATCTACCTTTAATCATTATTACCAACTATCTGGATTTCAAGTAAATTCTCAGATTTGTATAAATTTGCATTCTTTTTTATTAATGTTTTGGCAACTTTTCATTTTTTATATTTTTTTTTTGAGGCTGGATTAAGTGACTTGCCCAGGCTTGCTATGTCTGAGATTGGATTTGAGCTTGTGGCCTCCTGACTCCAGGACCAGTGCTCTATCCACCGTGCCACCTAGCTGCCCCCTTTTCATATAATTGTTGATAATTTGGAGGATAACTCTTTGTATATTGGTGGCAACTGAGCAGAACTCTGAAGGGTATTAGGGAGTCTAAAAAGTAGAGATTAAGAGGGAATATATTTCAGGCATGGGGACTAACTAGCCTATACAAAAGTATAAAGAGATAGGAAATGGCCATATCACTTATTGGGAACAGAAATGTGCCAATTAGTATGGCACATTCAGTGGGTTAGGGGGAATAATGGGAAATTAGTCAAGATAATCTGAAGCCATAATATATTTGATCCTAGAGGCAAAAGAGAGCCACTCATATCTAGAAGAAGTGAGTGACATCCTGCACCTTCACAAATTTTAGCTCATTTCAAAATTTCACAAAAATTTCTGACATGTAGCATAGCTATTATTTCTATTTTGTGACTGAAGACACTGTAAAGCCAAGCACTAGCAGCTTTTCAGAATGCTACTGTGAACAGCTTTTAAGGTTCTGATTACACAATATAGTGAACACTCTATTTATTCCATAACAAATCAAAGCAAAACATTCACAGAAAATCAAAATACAGCATTCACAACAACTTATCACAGAAAATGGCCACATAGTTTCCACTACAGTGGTCACAAAGTTTTGAACAAAGAGCAATCATTTAATAACTCAGGAATTCACAAAATCTTAATCATCCAATCATTCTTAGGGAGGTTTGCCTCTTTAAGGGACACAAAGAACAATAGTCAAAATTCTCCACTCATGGGGCATACTAGGTTACAAATCAATTATTTAATCAGTCATCAGTCACTAAGTATACTCATTTAATCAATCAATCATCCTTCATTATTCACTATTCAATCATTAGAAACCACACAGACCCTCCATCCCTAGGTCACTAGTAAATTTAAATTTCTCAGTCAGTACATAGTATCCAAGTAAAGTCTTCTTTCAGCTTGATTCAAGGTGGTCCCTCAAATTCCCTGCATCCCCTTCCATAGTCTCAGATCCTACCAGGATTCATCAAACTGTCCCCTGGGTTCAAAGGCAGACATCTCCCAGGTCCTTGCCCAGCTCTCTGTGCAGTTCCTGCTCCACATTGGAGCTCATAGCGTCCACCCATCTTAAATCCTTCACATGCTCTGTTCCCAGGAAGATAAGGCTTAACAAAGCCACAAACAGACAAAGTACCAGCATCACGTTCATGCTTCCTTAGTCTTTGGCAGCTCTGGCTGGCTCTTGAAAATCCTCAACAGCCTCAACAGCTTCAGCTGGCCCTCACCTCTGACTTGCTCTTGGAAATCCTCAGCAACTCTGGTGGTCCCTCCAACTCATCAGAAGTTTCAGTTGGTTCCCCAAATCAAAATCATTCCATCCAGGTTTTCAAAATCAAAATCATTCCCCAAACCTAGGAGGGTCTTTCTTCTTCAGCCTCCTCAGCTCATCTTCAGCCTCCATGGAGCCTGCTTTGAGAAAATCTCACTGTCCCTCTCTGGGGCTTTTCTTATATACACGCAGCATTAGCTTCCTATTTGTATCAGCAAGCACCCTAGCATACCCAGGGGGGCTGCTAGCACAGGTTCTTAGATCTGCTTTTCTAAAGGAAAGCAACTCAAAATGGGTTAACAATCTCACTTTAATCAATCAAATGTATATCATTTGCCTAATTCAGGGGGAAAAAAGAATGCAAACAGAATACAAACACAAGTTAACAAGCAGAAGTTACAACAGAAAATAACACAATTCAGCAGACAGGACTTCCAACCATCTGACCATTACATCCATACCTAGTCAGTGACCAGAGAGGGAAGCACCAACATCTGGGTTTTTCAAAGCCGGGGGCTCAATGGCTTCCCAGAGTCTCATCTGGCCAAATCACACAACTCTTCTCAGAGTGAGCCTCAAAGCAAAACCTCACATTAGGGCATATATATAGCCTTCTCCTGGCTCAGAGAATGTCAAAGCCCTCTTGACCCACTGCCCAATCACAAAGTAATAAGGCACGGGCATTGCTGAAGAACAAGCCTCCCACCACAGGCTCCATGTGACCACATTCAGCCTATTAGGGGACAGAGTATACTTTCAAATCTGGGAAGATTCTCAGAATCACTTAAGCCACTTAAGCAAAGGGCTTAGGGACAGGGAAGATCTTCAGATTCCCATAACACTATTTCAGGCAACCCCTTTCTGTTACATCAGCAACAGGAGACAGGAGTTTATACCTTCTGTTTCCCTAACAGAGGCTTGATCAATTACTAAGTGCTAAGTACCTGCTACCTTTGCCAACACAAAGGTCTCTTCAAATTCAAATTATATTACCATTACAGAAACCCAAGAAGCAGAAAAGTTAAAATTATTTGCCCATTATTCCATGTCTAATTAGTTGGAGAAGCAGGCTTTAGCTGCTAGCCAAATGTGGTTTCCACCAATTCATACTTAGTGGGGCTGTATCCTAGAACTCAGTGATCTTCCATTCCTTGGTCGTTGAGTGACTCAAGGCAAATCATCTCTTAGCAACTTGGTTAATTTCTATTTTTTTAATATGGCTATTTTTACATAATAGGTACATTCAAAAGACAAAAAGTCTAGTAGTCTGCTTCTATATCCTGGAAATCTCAAGGTGAATTACACTAAATCTATACATAATGATGCTTATGGGCTACATATTTACTTAGTTTTAAGATGTAATACTATCTATGTTTTAATATATTTTTATTTATTGTTGTCAAATACTTCCCAATTCATTAATGCATTCTTTGTGGAGTTGTGAACTGATCCAATTATTTCAGAGAACAATCTGAAATGAAATCTATAAAACTGCATGCCCTTTGACTCAGCAATACTGCCACTAGGTCTATATTCCAAAGAGATTTTAAAAAAAGAGGAAAAGGCCCTATACATATAGAAAAAAAAATTATAGCAGCTCTTTTTCTTGTGACAAAGAATTAGAAATTGAAGGGATACCCATCAACTGGGGAATGGCTGAACAAGGTGTGGTATATGATTGTGAGGGCATACTGTTGTCCTATAAGATGTGATAAGCAGGATGGTTTCAGAAAGAAAAAAAAAACAACCTGGGAAGATTTATATGAACTGATGCAAAGTTATTTGAGCAGAGCCAGGAGATTACTGTACAAAGTAATGGCAATATTGTAAGAACAACTATGAATGACTTAGCCATTTTCATCTATACAATTACATAAGACAATTCTAAAAAAATTACGATGAAAAATGCTTTCCATCTCCAGAGAGAGAACTGATGGAATGTGAATGGAGGTCAAAGCTTACTTTTTAAACTTTCTTTGTTTTCCTTATTTTATTTGTTTGTTTTGATCTGTGCTCTCTTTTGCCACCTGATTAATATGGAAATATACTTTTTACATAACTGCATATGTATAATCTATATCAAAGTGCTTACCTTCTCAAGATGGGGGGGAGGGAAAGATAGAGGAATTCTAGAACTCAAAAATAATTAAAAACAAATGTTAAAATTGTTTTTACATGTAACTGAGAAAAATAAAAGAAAGGTATTCTTAAAAAATACTTCCCAATTACATTCTAATCTTTCAGACTGAACTCAGGAGTTTGTAGACTCCATTCAGTGGGCTGCTTGTTTGACACCTCTGAACTAAGTTATAGTGAGTTTTATTAACTGGTAGATCAACTAGACAACTTTATTAGCTTTATTTTTTTGTTTGTTTTCTTTCTTCAGACATTTCAGGTTCAGAGCAGACAGGTAGGTGTGGCATCTAGTTGAAAGGAATGCTTAGAATGTGTTTACAAGTGTTTTTTATTGACTCCTGCTATATCTGCTCCCAAATCAGTATGGATATTGAAAGGTAGATTACAGTTTTGCACCTTAAGTGAGTTGCATCAAGAAGTGGTTAGTTTTCTGCTGATTTTCGTGTTTTCCTATCTTATTATCCTGAATTATTTCTGCTATAGACATATCGACATTGGCTTAAGTATTTGCCCTTATTTTTTAAGTATTAATGGTAATTCATTTTTTTAGCTTTCTTTACCAGAATTGTTCCAGGGAAACCAGAAGCACTAATTCTTTCAGGCTACTAGCATACTTTTTATGGGATTATGATGATTATTTAATGTTCTCAAGAGTTATCAGTTTTTCAAAGTCTCTAATCTATATCCTGTGAGTAGCTTAAGATCAGTTATGAAATAGATTCAATGACACAAAACATATGCTTTTTAAATACCTTTCTCAAAAAAAAAGAGAGAGAAGCATCTGAAGTCTCCTCTTCTGGCACACCAAGGGGCAGAGCTTTGTAAAAATTCTAGACATTTATTGGGTTTGGAGTTGTACACTAGAGTAGGCTGAGGCTGGAGGATTAGTTGAACTAGTGAGTTCTGGGCTGCAGTGTGCTAAACCCACTAGGTGTCTGCACTGCCCAGCGTCAATATGATGAGTACTGGGGAGTGGAGGGCCAGCAAGAGTGGAAAAGGAGGATAAAATTGAATTATGTCAGAAAGGTGGCAAGTCAAAGCTCTTGTGCCAATCAGAGTGGGATTGGGTACATGTATAGCCCCTGCACTTTCAGCCTGTGTAAGTTAAGGAGACTTTATAAGTCTTTAATTTAAAAAAAAAAACCTTTAAAAAGGAAAAAGACTATTCTGTTGGAGGGTTTCTTTTTAAGCCCTGATGAGACCTTGGATTCAAGTCTATCGGAGAAATCAGTCTTTTAAACCAGCTTTCTAAACCCCAGAATTCTAACAATTGGCATCATCACAAACATGGGTTCAGGTATCTCCATCTTTACCTGCATGTACCCATCTATTAAGGCATTGATAGCAGTAGGTGCCTTGCATTTCAACTGTTACCCAATTAAACCTCAGTTGGAATTTCCTCAGGAAACATTTTTAGATAAATAAATAAAATGAAATGAAATGAAATGCCAGTTCTGTACACAAGCCAGACTTTGAAATGTGGCTGGTGAGGCTTTGTAGGGGCTGAATTTGCTAGCTTTGGAGGCTAATGACAATGAAGAACACAGATAATCTCTCTCTCTCTCTCTCTCTCTCTCTCTCTCTCTCTCTCTCTCTCTCTCTCTCATATACACACAGTTGCATACACATACACACACACACATACACACACACACACACACACACACACACACACACACACGCACGCGCACGCGCGCGCGCGACGTCCAGGAATCTTTAACTAGCAATGAAAGGAAGACTGTCTCACTGAAGAAGCCCCTGCCTGCTCCTAGATCCACTTCAAAGACAAAGCTGAAGCTGGACCCATGGGCCCCTTGAACCCACCTTGGCATTGGGGAAGTCATTTTCTTGTGAAATACAACAGTTGTCTGGTTGCTCACTGGTCTTTTTGTTTGTCTGTTTGTTTTTCCCCCTCCCCCTTTCATTTTGCTTTGGTTGTGACTTCCCTTGGTTCTTATGATAATATGGAGGGGTGTGATATTTTCGATCTCTTGATGTGATGGAAATAAACACTCTTCCACCTAATATTGCAGAGCGTAATGAGAAGTTAAGCTGGAGTCACAAAGTCTGCAGGTTGTAACTTGACATCCTGCCTCTGCAGAGTCCACTCTGCCACTGACACAGGGCTCTATTTAATGTGCTGCCAATCACTTGTGTCAAGTACTGTTCCAGAAATCTGGGAGAAAACTTTCCAATTTGGCTGGGGCTGGGGGTGAGGGGAGGGATGGAATAGATGGGAATGGGTGGGGGAAGGAGATTAAGGACTGGAGAGTGTTGTCTATAACTATAATATCTTTTCCTGTTAGTATCTTGTATGTCCTAAATTGGAAGACAGATCACACTTGTCACAAATCATCTCTTGAATTACTGCTTTTAGATGTAGGTGAAGAATGAGAAATCACTTAATGAATGCCAAGAAAGATATGCAGACCCCAGCTATGTTAATGGAATAGCAAATTGATGCAATGTATATTGGTTGTGGACCTAGTTTTTCATCTCCAAATTTCACCTCTCAGATACAATTACAAATATAAACTGGTTTATAAAAGAAAAGCAACTCTTGGATTTTAAGAGCCTTTAATTGAAGCGTGGAAATGTAAACTATCTGTAGGCTTCAAGGTCAGACACACTCATTGTTGGTTCAGAGGGAAATGTTCTATATGATGAAATCCAGATAAATATTGAACTCGATCTTTTTCCCAAACTGGTTTGCCTGTGCAGATACAACCTGAGTCAGTTTGTTGGTAGATAAAGCACTGAACTTGGAACCAGAAAGATCTAGATTCAAAATCCATTACCAATACTTACTAGCTGAACAAGTCACCAATCTTTCTGTGCCTTAGATTCCTTGCCCCCAAAATGAAAGAGTTGCAATCTAAGGTCCCTTCTAGCTCCAAAACTATGATACTTGTGACTCAAACGATTCCCAAATTAGGAAATTTTCTGTTAATTGTGGTTAGTATGACTTCTACTTTACATTTGGAAAAAGCTTATTTCTAATACCTAAGTCCATTATAGTTGCCTTGGTGGCTCCTCGAAATAATCTTTGGGAAGAAGCCAACTTTTATGAGAGGAAATGTAGGGTGGTGGATAGAAAAATGGCTTCCAGTCCTGCCCCTGAAACATAGGAGTTGTTCAATGATGGGGAAGTCACTTAACTTTTCAGTGTCTGAAGCGGGACCCTAAAATTATGTTAGAGACAGTTGTCTTATCTACCTCAGAAGAAGTAGACTTAATAATGCTGCAACTGGAGTCAGATGGACAGCATCAGATGCTCTGTGATCCCAGCTGTTTGAGCTTCTATTTCATAATCTGCAAAATGAGATTACAGTGCCTGAAGTACCCTCCTAATGGGTTGGTTTTAAGGCTCAAATGAGATAATATGTGGAAAGCACTTCACAAACTTTATGTACAATATAAATATTTTTCTTTTTTATGGCTAGGATTTCTGAGTAATCAACTATTCTAGTTCTGTGAGTAGTTATTCCATATATGGAAAACCAAATTTTCTTAGAATTAGGATCCTATAAAACACATTCAGAAAAATTATGAAAAAAATCTTTTTTCTTTGATGCAGAAGCATTTCGGAAATTTACAGTGCCTCCAAGCCAAGTGGGTGAATATCAATTATCATTATTCCATAATTCACAAAAATGAAACTTAAGAGATGATGAGTTGATTGAACGATAGGTAAACCAGCCTTTGCTATAGTTTTCAACAGCACTTTGGCACACCTGAAATTCTATTTGGCCTGAAAAAAATGCTATTTATCTGAGTCACATTTACCAACATTACCTTCCTCTGCCTGTCTTTCACTGCCAAGCATGGGGCACAATGCTAAAAGCATTGGGCATGAGAGTTTCTCAGCAAACAAGAGCTCCATTAAAGCCTTACACAAAGGGAATAAAAGGAATACACTAATTTTCTTTTTGGTCCACAGCCTGATTTCTTTTCTCTTTAGGGCATGTGATTAAAAATTTAAAGAGCTCATGGATGCCTATGGTGATTCTGTGAATTTTTTTTTTAACTGCTGCCAGGTGATTTGTTTTTAAACAAATGCATTTCACATCCTTTTTCTTTTCAGGAAAAAAAAGGATCACAAGTGATTCTGTGACTGGCATAGTTATGTAATTCTTCATCAGAGGCCTTCATCCTGGCACCATGTAGTTTTGGCAGGGTAAAAGAAAATATATTAGTAGGAAGCAAAATTATTAACAAGCTATTTTGCTTTTCAGGTGCTTACATAAAGTTTAGCTGAATAGAGCAAACTTATCTGTAACAATTAGACCCAGCCTGCATGGATAATGTCAAGAATCAAAGGAAACCATAGGCCTTGATTCACTTTTCAATTGCTTAGGGAGTAGTAGCAAGTTATGTGCTCCTCTGCTCTGGGGCTCCTTCTGTACTGCAGGTGAAAGACAGTCTCAAACAATCTCATAACATTCCCTTCATGTTTTATTTAAAATGCAAGAAAAGCTTGTTTGGGTTATGAGGTAAAGTGAGCAACAAAATAGATCAGTGCCAAACCTTTTAACCTACTGCAATGGAAAGAAAGGCAATGCAGGGGGGAAATAGCAACCACAAAGGTAACTTTTAGCTACTCCTAAATCCTGCAATTACCAGAGCTCAGGATTGCAGTAATGCCATTTTTCACCTGCCATAGTTCAACATTGTGTTTACACATTGCCTTTTATCAGAGGTTCTCAAATGCTAACTCTGAAATCCTAATAATACCTTTCTCAAGCAAGAGGCACCACTATTATCGCTGCCACTGCCATGTAAAACACAGAGAAGGTGAAGCAAAGGCAGGTTAAATGCCTTTCCTGAGCTCACCTAATAAGTCAGGAGCAAAGCTTAGGGAATTCTCTGATGAACCTTGCTTCTTGCATGAATGGTTCTGGATACAGCATTCATCCCATTCATCCATACAAAACCTCCACGTTTATTCCTCAACCTGGTAGCTAGTGGTGGAAACACAAGGAGAGCTTTACCTTTGTTCTGCATCTACCATGGGTTTATGGGAATTTCACCCGAAAAGGGTGGAACAGGAAGTCCTTATTAGTTTAATTTCTGTTTAACTGAATTGTTATCTGTACTCTATGAATTATTCAATATGCATTGATCAAGTACTTAATATATGTCAGCTACCAGCCACTGCAGTTACAAATCCAAAAATAAGATAGTCCTTCCCTACTGCCATATGTTAAGGGTTCAGGCTAGCTAGACTGTTTCCCACATACTTGCTACCACACCATGACTCACTCACTTTTCAATTCCTAGAATACTGTCTCCTCTGGACTTGGCCAAAGTCTCCCAATCTTTCAACAAGGCCTAGTTTGAGTTTAAATTTCTTTATGAAACTTTCTCAGATGATTACGGCTTATACTCAACTCTCTTTCCTTTCTCTCACATTTATTCATTCCTTTGGAAATTAAGCATGTACCATATCATGACATATCTTATACTAAATACACATTATTATTTAGTTTCTCACATAGACATATTTTATCCATCCAACTTGATTTAAGGGTCTATGTCATACTTCTCTTCAAAGTCTCAAGGAGGGCCATCTCTAGTCATTTTTATCTGGCCACTGGACCCAGATGGCTCTGGAGGAGAAAATGAAGCTGGTGATTTTATACAGCCCTTCCTCACTTAAATCCAGTTCACTTGCATGTCATGGTATCACCTCCCTGATGACATAGTCCTGTTGGAAAATGAAGGACAAACAACAAAGGTCTCAAGTACAGGGGCAACCAAATCATGGGTGTTCAACATATGCATGTGTATCATACGGTATTTTCAAACCTCTGTAACATACTAATTCTATGAATTAATCTATAAATTGGAAAAAAATTGAAAAATTTTATTTATAATTACTCTGGAAGTGATACTGCATAAGTACCAATGCTTAGCTCAGTGTCTGGCACATAGTAGGTGGCTTAATAAGTATTTATTGACTGAGCTCAATGATGGAATTTAATCAATAAATATTGAGCCAGTGCTATGAATTAAGTTAAAAATCTGTTACACTCTCATCACTTGTTCATGACCCAACTTCTCTTAGACTTCATTTAAGTCTAATGGATGACTTAACCAACTTCTGAGACAAGACACAGGTTCAATCACCAAATGAGCCTTGTATGGTGTGAATGTGTTTTCTCAGGGACAGCTTGTCTAAAAGAGTTGCAGTGCTTGAGAGTTTTCTTTTTTTTGGAGGGGGGGAAGCCAAGGCAATTAGTGTTAAGTGACTTGCCCAAGGTCATACAGATAGTTAAGTGTCAAGTGTCTGAGGCAGGATTTGAATTTGGGTCCTCCTGCCTCCAGGACTGCACTATTCACTGCACCACCTAACTGCCCCAAATTGAGGTTTTTAATTTTCATTCCCTGATCATGTAACTAGTAAGTATCATGATTTGAAGAAGTCATATCTGAACGAAGTCTTCCTGATTCTAGGCTGAGAGCTCTGTAAACTGTGTCATCTGGCTTCCTTCTCACCCCAGAGCTTTCCTCAGTAAATGGGATCTTCTCACTCTGGAACATTGCTCTTTCTTCCACTGTTGAGATCCTTCTGAGAGCATCCATTTTGGGAATAGGCCCAGGACAAACATTTTTCATTCCTTGTCTAGCTGGGCTCTGATTCTTTGGACTTCAGAACAGTGCTGCCACATGAATACCCCCTCCAACACCCCCACTTTTCAGATCCCTTTATAGATTGTCTTACCCCAATAGTATGTAAACTTCTTGATGTCAGGGACTGTCTTTGTTTTCATCTGTATTTTTATCTCCAATGTTTAGTACAGTGCCTATCACAACAATAAGTACCGATAAATATTTGTTGTCTATCCAGCTTTTATTTTGACTCGCATTTTAATGAACAAAGATCAGTAAAAAAAAATGAAGGGAAATAAGAAAAAAAGAAAAACAAAACATGAGATGAGAATTGAACTACATATTATAATGCAATTACAATCTGGTCAACTAAAGACAGCATGCATGTTTCCTGAAGGTTTAATTTCAATAGTGATCATTAGAAGATTAAGGTGGGCAGTTAGGTGGAACGATGGATAGAGCACTGGGCCTGGAGTCAGGAAGACCTATATTCAAATCTTGCCTCAGATACTTATTGGCTATGTGGCCCAGAACAGGTCATCAACGCTGTTAGCCTCAGTTTCCTCATGTCTAAAATGAACTGGAGAAGGAAATGGCAAACCACTCCAGTATTTTTGCCAAGAAAAACCCAAATGGGGTTACAAGGAGTCAGACATGACTCAAAAGAGTGGAAAACAAAGAAGAAAAAGGAAATGCACAGGAATCAGATATTACAGAACTTTTTGAACTGATGCTTTACTAGCATCACACTCCTTGGAATCCCATAGAGTTTCAGACAATGTCCTGATCTTATTATCTTTGTGAAAGAATATGGCATTTTACAGTGACTTGGTAATATAGCTTGTGTGCAATAATATTTTCAAATGAAAAGTAGGTCTAAATATACCCACTGGAATTGTTACACAGTTTAATTGAGGGTGGGCTAATGCTCCCCAGGTATAACATGATGTTAACATATATTTTGGTATGCATTATATTATGCTCTTAGCATTTTAATATATTTTATTGGGTAAGGAGGCTTTCCCACTTGGAATACTATCACATATTTTGATAGTGTTATAATTTAAAAAGATTACCAGTTGTGGGGAAGGTATGTGCTTACATCACTGAACTGAATATCATAAAGTATGTTGGTGGCCATTTCATTAATTATGGGCCCCAGAGGTTGATATCACCTGGAATTCATCAGAACTGGTAAAATCAGCTGATTTTTTTTTCCTCTTTGGAGATTGTACATCAAAGTGTGAAAAAAAAATAAGCCCTGAATCAGGAAACAGAAGACCTGCGTTCAAATTTTAATCTTTACATATACTATTTGTGTGATCTTTGAAGAGTTCATTAACCTATGCAGACCTCAGTTTCCCCATCTGTAAAAGGAAAAGCTTGGACTAGATGGCTTTTAAGGTGCTTCCTATTTCTATGATGCTATGATTTAGAAAACTCTTTAATATATACCATAAAAGGCCCACAATAAAACTTTAACAACATACTCCTTGAATGGTATTTCAATTATACAGAGCCATTTTAGTATCAGGAGAAGAGACTTAGTTGTGAGTTAGAAGACTTGGGCTCTAGTTCTCACTATTTCATTATATAGTGGTTTGAGCTCAGTCAAGTTTCTTCACACTTCTGGGTCATATTTTCCTCCTCTACAAAATGAAGGAGTTAGAGTAGATGACCCCCAAGATTATCTTTCATTCTCAAACTTTATGATTCATTAAACATTGAGGTTTGGGTCAAATGATAGAGATAAAAAGGGATACCACACTGCCGTGATGAACAAAGTGTTTCATCACCCACGGAGGATTAAAACAAAATTTGGGAGGACTAAAGAAAACAAACATTTTCTTTTAAAATATTTATTTATTTTAATTTTAAACATATTTCCACAAGATTTTGAGTTCCAAATTTTCCCCCCATCTCTCCCCATCCCAAGAAGACAAGCATACTGATTATTAATTCCCTTAGTCTTTCCTCTCTTCTATCCCCCCTCTACCCCCATTCCTCCCCTTACTGCCTCTACCCTTAATTTCTTGTAGGGCAAGATAGATTTCTGTATTCCATTGTCTGTATATCTTATTTCCTGGTTGCATGTAGAAACAATTCTTAAACATTTGTTTTTAAAACTTTTAGTTCCAGATTCTCTCCCTTCTTCCCTCCTCACCCACCCCCATTGAAAAGACAAGCAATTCAGTATAGGTCATACACATGTAGTTATGCAAAACATTTCCATAGTAGTCATATTGTGAAAGACTATATTTCCCTCCATCCTATCCCACCCCCATTTATTCTATTTTCTCCTTTGACCGTGTCCCTTTTCAAAAGTGTTTGCTTCTGACTACCCCCTCCTGCAATATGCCCTCCCATCACCCCTCCCTTTATAACTTTACCCCCTATTTTCTTGTAGGGCAAGACACCCAATTTAGTATGTATGTTATTCCCTTCTTAATCCAAATCCAGTGAGAGTAAGGTTGACTCATTGCCTTTCACCTCCCTTCTCATCCCCTCCATTGTAACAGCTTTCTTTTGACTCTTTTATGTGACATTATTTGCCCTATTCTCTCTCTCCCTTTCTCCTTCTTCTGATATATTTCCCTCTTACCTCTTAATTTTATTTTCTATATATCATCCCTTCATATTCAACTCACCCTGTGCCCTCTGTCTATGTATACATAGACACAGAAATACATATACACAAACATACACACAAACATATATATGTATATACATGCATACATACATACATAAATAGATAAAGATATATATTCCCTTCAACTATCTTAATACTGAAAAAAGTCTCGTGACTTACAAATATCATTTTTCAATGTAGGAATGTAAAGTATCAACTTGAATGAGTTCCTTATGATTTCTCTTCCCTGTTTACTTTTTCATGTTTCTCTCCATTCTTTTATTTGAAAGTTAAATTTTCTGTTCAGCTCTTGTCTTTTCATCAAGAATGCTTGAAAGTGCTCTATTTCATTTAATGACCATATTTCTGCCTGAAGTATTATACTCAGTTTTGCTAGGTAGGTGATTCTTGGTTTTAATCCTAGCTCTTTTGACCTCTGGCATATTGTATTCCAAGCCCTTCAATCCCTTAAGATAGAAGCTGCTAGATCTTGTGTTATCCTGATTGTGTTTCCACAATGCTCAGATTATTTCTTCCTGACTGCTTTTCATATTTTCTCCTTGACTTGGGAACTCTGGAATTTGGCTATCATATTCCTAGGAATTTTCTTTTGGGAATCTTTTTTATTGGGGGAGAAAGGCAAGGCAATTGGGGTTAAGTGACTTACCCGGGTCATTCAGCTAGTAACTGAATCAAGTGTCTGTGGCCAGATTTGAACTCAGGTCCTTCTGGCTCCAGAGCCAGTGTTCTATTCACTGCACCACCTAGTTGCCCCCTGGGATCTTTTTCAAGAGGTAATCAGTGCATTCTTTCAATTTCTATTTTTCCTTCTCATTCTAGAATATCAGGGCATTTTTCCTTGATAATTTCTTGAAAAATGATGTCTAGGCTCTTTTTTTTTTTATCATGGCTTTCAGGTAGTCCAATAATTTTTAAATTATCTCTCTTAGATCTATTTTCTTGGTCAGTAGTTTTTCCAATGAGATATTTTACATTGCTATTATTAATTCTTTTGGATCTGTTTTATAATATCTTGATTTCTCATGAAGTCATTAGCTTTCATTTGCTCCATTCTAATTCTGAAGGAATTATTTTCTTCAGTGAGCTTTTGGACTTTCTTTTCCCTTTGGTTGATTCAGCTTTTTAAGGCATTCTTCTCCTCATTGACTTTTTGGACTTATTTTGCCATTTGAATAAGTCTATTTTTTAAGGTGTTATTTTCTTCAGTTTTTTTAAAGTCTCCTTTAGTAAGCTGTTGATTCATTTTTCATGATTTTCTTGCATCATTGTCATTTCTCTTCCCATTTTTTTCCTCTATGTCTCTTATTTGATTTTCAAAATCCTTCCTGAGCTTCTCCATTGCCTGCAACCAATTTATATTTTCCTTGGAGGCTTTTGTTGTAGGATTTTTGACTTTATTGTCTTCTTCTGGTTCTATGTTTTAATCTTATTTGTCACCAAAGAATGATTCCATAGTCTGATTTCTCTTCCTTTGCTCATTTTACCAGCCAATTACTTGACTTTTGAGCTCTTTGCCGTTGTAGAACTCTGCTTCCAGAGTAGAGAGTGCTGTGTCCCAAATTTCTGGGGTTTTGCTCAGCTGTTGTCAGAGATACTTCTAGCCACCTGCCTCAGAACTATGGAGAGGATTCCCTCTCCACAGCTACCACAAGCTCTGCCACACCAGCGCTCCTCCTCACCCCACAATCGCCACCCAAGACTGTGACCCATATCCAAGTAGGGTGAAGCAAGAGAATCCTGCCTCAGCACCAGCAAAGAGATCCCTGCAATTGCCCTCTAATCAGCCACTTTGTCACCCCACCATCTGTGGGCCTTGAGCTCTGGAAGCACCTCCTTGCTGCCACAGGTGCTGCTGCCTCCACCACCCCAGGGGCAGGGGCCATACCACACTCTTCTCTCACTCAGCTCCAACAGAGGTTCCCCACTGACCTTTTACTTTATCTCTGGCATTTATATATTGAGAAGTCTGGAAAATGCTACAGCTGCCAGTGATCCAGTCCCATGAGGTCTGCTCTGGCCGTTCTGAGTCACCAGTCTATGTTGGCATGGCCCACGTGGGACTGTGCTCTTCTTCCACTCTGGTGCTATAGACCCTTCCTTTTGGTTTGTCAGGCTGCCTTCAGCTTGAAATGTATTTCAGTCTGTCATTTTGTGGGTACTATAGCTCTAAAATTTGTTTAGAGTCCTTTTTTACAGGTATTGGAGGTGGCTGTGGTGTGAGCTCAAGCAAATTCCTGCTTTTATTCTGCCATCTTGGCTCCACCCCTAAAACGAACATTTTCTAATATTGAACTTCCCCCAATTGCCTTTCTTCTCTTCCTCCCTTTTCTTTTTCTATTAAAAGCTAGGTAGCTGTTCAGGGAGAGGGGGAGACCTGATAGGGTGAGGGACAAAGACATAAAATACAAGTAATGGAACAATCTCTTCAATAAGCTGCAGCAAATATGGTGAAATAAAGATTCTGATGAAATGTATTATAATTAAAGCAAAACTTTTTCCCACATTAAGAAAACCAGGACCACAGTCGTGTGTAGTGTTTAATTTCTTCATAAGAACTCTACTGACTCTTTTGAGGACACAAATTCATATTAGCTTTAAGAATGGAAAAAGTTGTATAGGGATCAAAGATTTCATGCCCTCTGAAATATTGTGTATATTTCAAAATCTTGCATTGAAGTAACTGCATGCCCTCTTCCTATGTGATGACACTTTTTCAGATGAGATCAATTAACCGTATTTCAGGACAGCTCATTGAAAAAATCCATAGATTTCTAATGACTTAAAATAAAAAGATTTACTTGCCAGACTCTTCATGTGAACTGAAATTAGCATTCTGTGCTCATCGTGAGCTCCAATAGATTTGACGTCTTTCATGTCTAAAACCTCATGATCAAGAGCAAAATCTTTTGCTAGCGCTGGAATCTGGAGGGGAAAACAAGATGCACACATGGCTTTATCACTGTGTGTTTTACTGTGGAGATCATGGCAAAAAAATATCTCTGTTGGGCTTTATTTGTTTAAAGCACATTGCCCCCATTTGAATTTTAATTTTTTTAAAAGTCTTTCTCCTACACATTTTGGTATTTAAAATCTCATTAGATCATATAATTTCCTCTGCATGAAGTCTCACCCTAAGCTTCCATGATATCTACTCCCATAACCAAAAAAAAGAGTTCTGAAGTCTAACCACTGATTCTGGATTGGATATAATCATAAAACTAGAGGGGGAAACAGTCATCACAGAATAATTGTCTTTAAAAGAAAAAGGAAGACAGTAGCATAAGCTATGCCTTAAATGAATAAAGTTAGACTGTGGGTATGTTTAAACAATAAGAATAATGGTAATGACAATATGCATTTATATAGGATTTAAGGTCTGCAAAGCACTTTACACACATTATCACATTTAATCCTCACAACAACCCTGGGAGGTAGATACTATTATAATTCCCATTATTACAAATGAGGAAGCTGAGGAAGATAGTGGTAAAGCAGCTTGCCCTGCATCATATCTTGTAAGCATCTGAGGCTAAATTTGAACTTGGATCTCCCTGACTAGGCTTCATACTATCCAATGCACTGCCTAGCTGCCCAAAGTTTACTTTGTTAAGGTAAATGTCTTGAGGTACTTGTTAACTCTTTTGGACATGAGGTAAATAATCTTACATGTTTGATTTGAAGTCAAAAGGATTGGCTTTGAATTCTAGATCTTTTAATTATTGCCTGGGTGACCTTAAGAAAGTCATTTCCCAACTTTAGATCTCCCTGTCCTCCTCTATGAAATTAGGGAGTTGTACTCTAAAATGACCTTCAAGTTTGAAATCTATTATCCTATGATGTTTTTAATCAGTAGTGCTTTGAACAAAATGATCTACTTACCAGACAGTAGTTTACTTACCTTACTGATCATAAGATTAAGGCATGTTGAAATGTAAATGTTTGTAAGATACAGTTAATTGATTTTTCATATTTAATTTAGATTCAAAATGAATTATTTGAAAAGTGAAAAATAGTAATATGTGAATTGAATGTGTTTTATTTTTTAGCCACAAGATCAGCTAATGTTCAATAAAAGAACACTGCAATAAAAACTTAGTTAGAATCTTTATGCTGCACCTTAGTGCCTGTGTGACCACGGATGTTTATTTCACCTCTGTGGACCTTTGTTTTCTAGCAAAAGCCTCTGGAAAGAACAGGGGGTTTACAATCAGGAAAGACCCAGGTTTGACACTAGTCTCTTGTCCTCCCAGTCTGACCTTGGGGAAACCACTTAAACTCTTTGAATTTCAAACTCCTCATCTGTGAAATGAAAGTGATAATAATACTTGATTCATACTATTGAGGTGAGGATCAAATCAGATCCTGCACAGAAAGTGTTTTGCACATTGGAAACACTGTATAAATATTGCATATTATAAATGATTATTTACTCATCTCTTATACGAAGAATTTGAACTTGATCTCTAAGGCCCCCTTTAACTCTAGAATTCTGTGATTCTGCTCTTCTAAGTGGAATGTCATTCTATGAGAATTTGTTTGGTACCTACAGTGAATATAACAGGATGCATCATGTTTGGGTGAAACAGATGTGATCCTTATCTCCCTTGGCTTATAATTTCCTATGCTAGAACAACAACAACAACAGGGCTGCTGTATGTAATCAATTCAGTTCAATTCAAGACTCTTTATGACATACTGAAGATGCAAAGAGAAATATGAAATACTCCTGTTCTACTTTATCTATATAGTGCTAAATCTACATAAGCTTGACAATTATTTTTGTTTGGATTGAAGGAAAATAAAAGATAAAATCTTTTTCTTATAGATTTCAAGATTTATAATGTCATTAAACCCTGCATTCAATTCTCATTCAAACCATTCAAATTAAATACATCTATTATACTGTAACTGTCTCTAGATGACACAACATTGAGATAAAAAAATTAACTAATTGGTATGATTGTCTCATACTGTAAGAGGAGACTACTTGTTCTTTTTAAGAACTGAATAATACCTGGAGTTCCACACATATTATAATCTATAAAAGATCCATGATCTCATTGATATACCTAGTATTCTTCTACCAACTTAAATTAAAATCATCTCATGCTGCAGTAGATAACTTACATGAATTTCTTAGATATACACAAGTATATTATAGATAAATATTCAGAAGAAAAATTACTAATTAAATCCTCATCCATACCAATGCTTTGCAGTGGCCTCTATTTGTCTATGTTTGTATCCATGTCTATATCTATGTTTTCGTTTCTTTCTCTATTTCTGTATCTAAGTTTATTTCTATCTGTATCTCTATTCATCACCTAATGGCAAATCTGTTGATAATGATACTTTCCTCTCCAAAATTAACTAGAGTGATTCTTGGAACTAGTACCTGGACTCAGTTTCCTTCTTGCTTGTTAGGATTTGTAGAAGAGAATAATTTACTGATGTAGCCTTTGAGAATACAGTACTATTTTCATGCCATAACTTATCTTGTGAGTAAGACTTACACAGCAAATTTAGAATGGATTTCAAGAAGTGTTGGGTTCTTTGGAAGAAACAAGAGCAATCACAAGGTTGTTTAAAAGGAGTGTGAGAGCAACTGATGAGATATTTATACAAAATGCCTCAGGAGGTAAGTAGGGAGAATTTTTGGAGAAGCACAGCCAGGAACAGACTAGTAATTATGAGGAGGATGAGCAGATTTGATTTAGAGCAGTGGTTCTCAACCTGTGAGTTGCGGCCCCTTTGGGGTTTGAACGGGGTCTTCTAAGACCATTGGAAAACACATATTTCTGATGGGCTTAGGAACTGAGACACCACTCTTCTATCTGTCTCCAGGCAGGTCTGCCCACATGCAGATACACCCACATAGGAGTATTAAAGGGTCACGGCATTAGGAAGGTTGAGAACCACTGACTTAGAGCATGAAACATTGCTTGTCATGATGACCCCACATCATCAGCAGCAGCAGCATCAGTCATCATTATTTCATCATTAGTATTAGCATCATCACTACCACCTTTGTGTTTTCACAACATGTATATTATGTATGTGTATACATGTGTATGGTACTATTCCAGATATATGACTTGAAATATCCTTGTTATTTCTGACAATTACAAATGTCCATGATGTAAAAGGTCCTGATTAGTTCTGGATGCATAGGTTTTTTTTGAAAGGTCCACTTTAGTTCTGGAATCATCACAGCTTTCTTGACTCAAGTTCCTACCTAGATCTGGGAAAATTTCTCATTTGGACAAGGCAGAAGGTTGGCAGCAATTTTTGCTGGCAAGCGTGTCGTCTATAATTCAAGATGTTCCAAAAGTCTTACCTATTTAGCTTCAAACTACAGTAAGACTTTTGGGATTATATACACACATGTGTATGTATATAGATATATAAATAAACACATATATACAAGCATACATATGTAGCTTGATTAGATGGAAATAATAGCCAGTAGGTCATTGAGTTTCTAATCCATCTCCATCCCACCACTCTCCCAAACACACACACAGTTTTATAGATGGGAAAACTGAAGCCCTGAGCAATAAAGAAATTTACTTTAGGCCTTCCACATTATATGTGTTAGGGATTCAACTTGGATCTAGGCCCTCAACTCTAAATCCAGCATCATATATGACTTGATTCTCAACATATTGATTATAGTAATACAGTGTAATGACTGACACTGAGAATCTTTGAATGTGACTTGCAGATCTTGCTTGAGGGAACTTCTCACACAAAATTTCATCATGAATCACACCACAAAAGTTCCCTGTACTGTTTCTGTGGTGTCTGCTTCCGAGGCTGAATATTTTGGAGAGTTCCCAGCTTCACATTATTCCAAATCTCTACAGCTGTGACTCCCTGCTGTTATCTGATGCTTTTCATTCATAACTTCTCCATTGTACTTAATATTATCTTATATATGTGATTCTCTGAATACTGTCTTCTTGCCTGGCTATTCAGAGTTCCCAGTGCTCTACTCTGGCAGGAGCATTGGAGTTTTACCATTCAAGTTTTTCTCTACAGAGTTCATAGAAATAGTGATGAATTGCTGAATCTGACTTGCCTAATCCTTCTAGCATGCAGACACAGAAATGGGTCCATTGAGACTCAAATTTTGTCCTCCATTCTGCTTAAATGTTCCCAATTCACACTGAAATTGAATTTAGGGTAACTGAAATCTTACTCTAAACTTAATATCTTTCCTACAACTCCACAAAAAGTATGCTCTATATGTTGCCTAAGGAAACACTCTCCATTTCTCTGACTTAACAAGACATTCCATTTGTTCTCAACCCACTTTTCCTTGTTTTGGGGTTTTACCAGAATTCTTACTTCTCCATTTGTCACAGGTGAGGAGAAGTAATAGAGGTACCTCTGATCTAATATCTGATATTTGACCTGTGATGGAATTCGGTTTCATCAGTATAAACTTCTCCTTTTAACATGACAATTTCAGACCTTATTTATGCTCAGAGGTAGACAGTAATCAAACAAACTCCATTCTGAATGATTCTCATTATATCATGACTATATTTCGCCTCACATTAACTCATAAACCAGAAAGGAGAGGTCCTAAAAGAGACACATTATGAAATAAAACAGAAATAGAATAAAAGGCAAAGGATCGCAATACAGCATACAAAGAGAGCTCCTGGCTACACATTGCCCTCTTAGCATCTCAGCTGTGGAGCATACGTTTATTTTGAGGATAATTTCTTCTGATATAGAAGAGATGTACAGCTAGATGAGATCACCACTATTATAGGGTTTCTTCAATTGATCTCATAGATTCACCAATTTCATGAGGAGAAACATCACTTGATGAGTCTCTTGCCTGTGATAATTCCCTTTCTCCAATCTACACTTGGTCATTTTGCTCACCTTCCTCCTCTGCTCTGAGAGTAGGTTCTTTTATGATAGTCTTCTTACAATATAAAATACTATTGGCATAGCAGTAAATCAGTAGCTTATGAATGGTCAAGAAAATATGCCCTAAAGAGTCCAGAGATGATGTATCTATGACTCCAAAGAGATCAAAATAATCTGGGGAGAATAAGAAAAAAAAAGCCATGCAAGACTTCCTCTATGGCATTAAGTGGTCTGCTTTTCCTTGTGTTTCAGCTGACAATTGCATTAATCTATCTTGAATTTTTGACTGAATTTATGTACCCATACACATAAATATGTAAGATCATAGATTTAAAGCTAGAAAGGAAGTTAGAGATCACCAAATCCAACCTATGCATTTTATAGTTGAGGAAATTGAGCCCTAAAGATGTTACACATACTGAGATTGATTAAAATGTCAGAGCTGGAACTTGGAACCAGATTTTCTTTCTCCAAGACTAGACCTATTTTACCAAATCATTTTTATAGATGCAGTGCCCCACTTATACTCTCTTTCATGGGTTGGGGTCCCAGAGGGCAAGTGTTATTTCTAGATATTAGGCTATATCACATCTATTCATACTCCTTCGACTATGGCTAATGAGTCCCTCACTGCTCTGCTTCCAATTAGCAATCAAGAAGAAATTACAATTGGCTCAAAGCAAAATAATAGCTAATAGTAACAGCTAACATTAATATAATGTTTATTGTATTCCAGGCACTGTGCTAAGGTTTTACGGTTTTCTCATTTGCTTTCATAACAACCTGGAAAAGTAAATGCAAAAGCTTTTACAGACATAGCATAGTAAGGATGGCAATTACAAAATATCCTCTCCATAAACCAGATGTACCATACCTCTCTCACAAACTCGTGCAACGTTCATGCAAAGAGTGGGCACAAACTTAGAGTACAATAATAGACAGGCATATATTGGAGAAATGTCTAGGGTCAGGACAACTGAGACTTCTTGTGCTTCAAGGCTTTGGGGAACATATTTCCTCATGGAATTCACACACTTCTTTCTCTAACATCAGTATCTCTGCTTGGTGGATTGTTCAGTTAGGGCTCAGGGTCTTTTTTTTTTTTCTCCCAAATTAATTTTCAGTCTTCCCTTGAATCCATGTGCAGCTTTCTTCTCTACTTTGAGAGTTCATGCTCTTTGGAGCTTCTTGAATACTCGTCCCTAGGTCTATGTTTGTGCGTCTCTGGCAATTACTGGAAGTGTCTCAAATATTCCAGAACTATTTTGAATTTCTCCTGTGTATTACTTCACGTCTGTCTGTGGAGTGTATATCTTTCTTATCTAATGGATGCTTATTGACTAGACACATAGCTATGCTACAAGACACCAGAGAAAGTGGTAGAGGAAGAGAGAGAAATCCTAAACTAGATACTAGAATGAGAAGTTCAGGCCGGGGACAGAGTCAGTGAAACTCAGGCATGCCTACCTGATGATTTTTCCTTCTGTGTTCAGGTATTAAAGAATGCTATATTCACATTTGGGTGTCACTTTTTAGGAGAGATATTAACAAAGTACAGGTCATTATTGATGGAATGCCTGTGTCAGTAAGAAGACTGGGAAATTTCCTGCTTAAACACCTTCAATGAATCCCTAATGCCTTGACTTGTCATCTAATACTCTCCACTATCTGCTTTCCATTTATTTTTCCAGTTTGTTTCACACTTTTCACTTTTATGCAATATATGTTCTACCCAAAATGAACTACTAGCTACACAATTACTTTTTGTCTTACAAATAACTAGAGCAGCACACTCTTTATCTCTAACTGTTGAATGTTTCTGTTTTTTTTTTCAAAATTTAAGCATTACTTCCCTTGATCCTCACCCTTAGTTGACAGTGATCTCTTCCTCAAACTTTCCTATGTACTTTATGTCTATTTTATTGTACTTTATACCATATTTCATGTACATGGCATATAACTCTTTATCTTTCTATTTCTAATACTTGGGACAACTAAGTGGCACAGGGAATAGAGCACTGGGCCTAGAGTCAGGAATACCTGAGCTCAAATTCAGCCTCAGACACTTACTAGCTGTGTGACCCTGGACAAGTCATTTTGCCTCAGGTTCCTCATCTGTAAAATGAGCTGTAGAAGGAAATTGCAAACCACTCCAATATCTTTGGCAAGAAAACACTAAAGAAGCAAGCATAACTGAAAAATATTCAACAAGATTGAACTAGATGCTCTTAAAATTTTGTTTAATTTAATGTTTGTTATTATTGGATTACTAAACTTGCAGATGATGGAAATATTGTATCTTTAAAACAATACTGTTCCTTTTTAATAAAGTCTTTGATGAAATCTCTTAAATAATTAGTAAGGCTAAAATAGAGGACTATTGGCTGGAAGTTAGTCTTGTTTGATGAAATCCTAGTTCAAAGGTTGGCAATGAATGGATTGAAGTCAGCATGAAAGAACGTATATTGTGTTGGGCTTGCTGACTTCTGTCCTTAGAATTATCTCCTTCAACATTTTCATCAGACCTAGATGAAGACATGAAAGTCATACTGTTCAAATGTTGAGATGAAATAAATATGGGTGAGAGCTATTAAACTGAATGACAGAATCAAGATGCAAAAGAGGAGTAAAAGTAACAAGCTGAAATGTAATGGTAAAAAAACATAACATTATGCCTTTATTTTACAATTTCAATTACTGAAGTTTAGGACAGGGGTGAGTTATCTTATAAAGAAGTTCCTGTATAAAAGACTTGGAGGTTTTAATCAATTACAAACTTAACAGGAGCCAGTTGTATAATATTGCTGCTGCAAGAACCAATGCAATATCCCAGTGGTGAAATGGAGCTATCTTGTACTGGCTCATGAGGACAGATTATTAAATATTCACTGTTAACATTTATACCTCAGAAATCAACAAATGCTACAAATCAGTAATTGATATATTATTTTATTGTCTAGACTTTAGAAGATGATGAAGAAAATGTTGATAATTCAAATTTAACTTGTGTGTGTTTTATATTTTTTTTCCAAATTTTTAAATTTAGAAAACCAGTTGTTAAGCGTTTGCCAACATACCTCTAAACATCCAGGGAATATAATTTCCAGACTAAGGGAAGTACTAGTTCCAATTCATTCTGTACAAGTCAGGTATTATTGGGAGTACTGTGATAAGATTGGGATGACCTATTTTAGGTGATATGTTAAAAAATAAAGCACATTTAAGGAAGAGTGATTAGGAAAGTTAGAAGTCTGGAAACCATGTCATATAAAAAATATTTGAAGGTACTAAAGATTTTTAGTTTGTATAAAATAAAACTTAGCTAAGGCATGATAGATGTCTTTGACTATTGGAAGGGCTGCCATGTTGAAAAAGGGAGTAAACATTCTTTATTGTTCCAGAAGGTAAAATTAGGAACAAAGATTGGAAGCAACAGAAAAATAAATATTTATTCAACATAAAGAAGACATTCATAACAATTGGAGATGTCCAACAATGGAAGA
>CM053580.1:258456217-258478704 GCA_028627135.1 Pseudochirops cupreus
CCCCTCCCCCCAATGATGACCCTGACATTATATTTTTGCTTTATATTTTTATAAATTCAATTAGTATTAAGGTCTCTAGCTCAGTTTCTGTGTCTGCACAAGCAGAGAAAGGAAGAGCAACATACTTATTTAATTGTTCACAAAAATCATTTTAAATAACTTGTTTATATATATGTTTTAAAATGAACCCATTTCATTTCACCTTTCATTTGTATCCAAGGAACTAAAATGTTATAAATTTTATAAACATCAACACAATTGCAACCAAATAAACAATATACACAGTACGAAATCTTACACAAAACCCTTAGCTTCCTAATTCCTGTAATTTCCTCAATTCCAGTAATATGTCGAATATACTTTCAAACACATGCCTTCTTTCAGTGGTATCGTGTAAAATAAATAATTAAAGCATGAAGGATTAGGTCTTTTCCAATGTATACCATTCATTTGCTTTGGGCAGCATCTTTTTGCTACTTTTCCAAATTGTATGCATTCTATTTCTTTTTTTCCTCCTGCATTTAAAAATGTATTATTTCACTGGCAAAATCTTTTTTTGTCTGGGGGAATTGCACCACCATAAGAATTCATTCTTGTCGAATGTTATGCCCTTCCTATCATGGGCTTCATCAGGGGATTCAAATCCAAAGCTATTAGAGTGGCTTCAAAGCCTGAGATTGAAAAGTGAAAAATAAAGTCTTTTGGTGTAATTCTTTAAAAAAAAATAAGGAAAGAAAGAAGACACTTCTGTGAACCATCAGTGCTAGAAATCTTGGGTTTATCATTTGAAAGAATTCTTATCAAACCATCTCAAAATTTTTAATGGCCCAGCTTTAATAGAAAACTGTACTTGGGTAATGCATATTCAATATCTCTTCTCCCTGAAACTAAGTGAACTAACTTGACCCCTCCTTCTCCACTCTGCCTCACATCTATGTTTTTAAACATGTCTGTAGAAGTTGAATCAAGTAATAAATCAGGTATCTTAAGTTAGACAGTGATTTCATTCCATTCTGGAATATTTCATATCTGCAATATCTATAGTAAGGTTCATTATTTTATCACATATCAAAATGTATTCTGGAAGGATGGCATATCCCCCACCTCACCAGCCTAATTTTGAAGTTGGGGATATAAGAATCCTAGGGTTGGTTGCATAACTGATTGTGCACATCTCCATAAGTTCTATCATTTGCCTAATAAATAGTTCCATGGCACTTATTGGTGATGAATGTGGTCGTATCTGCTTTGATTTGTACCCCCTGTGGGTCAAAAGTCATTAGTCCCATAGCATAGTACCCCTGGTAAGGTTGTCAGTTTTGCTTTCTGGGACCAAAGAGAACAGTAATAATCCTTTCACATGACAGTTTTTCAAATATTTGTAGATAATAGCCATGTTAAGATTTCTCTTCCCCAAGTTAAATACCTCCAGATTCCTCAAGCAATCCTTATACAGCATGGTTTGGAATTGTTCACCATCTTAATGGTTCTTGGCAGTACCACCACTTTCCATCCAAATTTGTTTGAATTTTTCAATTTTCTTTCTAAATTGTGTCACCAAATGCAGTATTCTAAATGTGCTCCAGGAAGTTCAGAGTTCATAGCAATCCTAACTTCCCTCCTTACTGACACTATATGAGGGATGGATAAGCATATTCTGGGTTTAGGAAGAGAGCAGTTTAACTTTAGGGAGAGAGGGCAGGGCCTCACCTACTTGGAACAATCAGTTTTAAAGATGAATGTTATGAAGGAATTTGAAGACCTTATGGTTCTTTAATGGAAGTAGTTCTGTAGTTGACATAAACATCTGTGACTGTAGTTACTAGCTCTGGCTATTCATTTGATCTATTTTAGACTGGATAAAGCAATTGTGGCAAGAATGGCAGGATTTTGTTTTTCCTTTTTTTTTTAAAGAGTCATGATTTATTCACACATGTTACCCTGCCCTCACACTTTGCCATTTCCAAGAAGATAGACGACAGAAGAGGGGATGAATGCTTCTCAATGAGCCCCATCAGTCTACTGTAACTTTCTTCTTCAAACTTGGTGAAATGAGCGGGCAATTCAAGTTTCTCAGAAAAATTCCTTTACTTTGGCAACCTTCTCTGGATCTTCACCACCAGCCAGCTGCATTTCTTGTCCTGGATGACAGTACCAATCTTGTCAGTCACACTGGGATCACCAAAAAGGTCAAGGTAATCATCCTTAATTTGAAAAAAATTCCCCATCCCATGTCCAGAAGGATGTTCTTGGCATTGTGTTCTTTCTCCCCTTCTATGCCTGCCATGAACATATCAGCAGCAAGTGGTAAGTAGAAGGAGGGGAAAGCTATATTGTAATTGATGTTGGTCTTCTATTTCTGCTCAATGAATCTGGTAAGGTTAACCTTGCCCTGAGGGGCTGTGAAAATATCAAGGATTTGGCCAATCTCAGTCTGATAAGTGCTCTGCAGCACAAGTTAGACGAGGTTCAGGTAATAGGGTTCCTCATGGCAGCAATGCTTCAGGAGGTGGTAGATACTGGTTTCCAACAACGTGGCATCATTGATGGCATCCAAACCAATGCCAGGCTTCTTATACCAGCATGACTGTCTCCAGTGGGTGAGAGAAGCATCCATAATGTCATATGTTACTAGGAAGGAAGCCTTGAGCAGTTCCACAAACCAGCCCACTGGTAGTACTCTTTGTAGACTGTCAGCATTCTGTTTTGGGGGTTCCACCAACTCCTGGAATACCATGAGCATTTATAAGCCTTGGTTTCATTTTCCCCCAAGGGCATTGTACTCTGTGACCTCCACGACCCTACCTATGGCCTCTCTCACCTCAGGATTCCCCATCCCATCTTCTGTCAGAATCTTTACAATCTGGGAGAAATGTTGGGCAAAGTCTTGCTTCTCTTGGGGAAAAAAAATGATTTCTGATCTCCGTTCCTTCTGGTAGCTGGATGCAGTCACAGCCTTCTCCAGGGGCTGGGAGGAGGTTGTTTTTCTATTTTAAAAAATAGCTAAAATTGATATAGTATTTTGAAGTTTACAAAACAATTTATACATATTATCTCATTTGATCCTTCCTCAACTTTCTGAATTAAGTACTATTATTACCCCCCATTTTACAAATGGGGAAACTGAGGCTTAAATGTTAATGGGTTACTCACCTACTGTGTCTGAGTCAGTATTTGAACTTATGTTTCCTGAATTCAGCTGATTTCGTAAGTTGTTTGAATCAATCATATAATGCAATGATACGGCCGTTAAAATTCCCAAGATGATTCCATTGACTAATATTGCAATTTGATTATATTTTTCTCCCTTCCTGTCATCTAGATATGAGCTTAACTTGGTCTTTTTCAGTGTTAAACTTATATATACTAATTATGGTTAGAGGGTTGGAAATGGTTTATATCTAAATCAATATGTACATCCATATCTACATTTTTATACATGTATACTTTTATCTCTATTCATGTATCTATATCTGTAACTATATCTATATGCAAACATATATAAAACATTTTATAATCTTTAAATCATTATATAAATGCTATTACTACTGTTGCAATTGTCATTACTCTCATTTCCAGACCTGCTAGATACTACTGAGTGCTATTTGCCTCAAAATAATCACTTTGAGAAGCTATACACTTATGCCAACAATATCCTGAAAATATGTTCAGGACTCTTTTCCAGAGATTGTTTTCTCAGACTTTCAAATAGCTGCAATTTTGGCAAAGTGTTATTTTTAGTCATCGACTTCTACGTTTGACCATAATAGTACGTGAAATCACTAGGGATAAAGCAAAATGACCAGTTCTCACCAGAACCTACACACTTTTGCACATATGATTCTGTTACATGGGACTCATCATTTTCATTTTCTGTTGAAACATTGAAGGATGATACAGGGCTAACCATATAAACAGATAACAAATTTAGATGAAATAAGATCACTTATAAAAATAAGAAGAATGGTAGTAACGGTGGTAATTTATTAAATGTTTTGAGATATGTTCCTCAAAATTAACCCTGTGAAGCAGGGAATAGAATTATTATCCCCATTTTTAGATGGGGAAACTGAGTCTCAGAGAGTTGAATTAATTTGTCTATAGCTGTGTAGGTAATAAGTGACCAAATCAGGATTTGAACTGATGTATTATGATTCAAAGTTCAGTACTCTTTTTATTATATAGACCTCTAGTTGCCTGAATCCCATTTTGTACCTGACTCCCAACCTGAGCTCTTCCATGCCAAAATAAATTCACAACCAAAATCCTTTGGCCTTTTGCATACATTTTTCAATTTACATGCATCTCTAACATCTGATATTTTCCCAGAATTTCCCAGAATGTTGTATGACTCTTGATTCATTAATTCCCCTGCCCCAACACTGCTTTAATTTTAACAGCATATTTGGTGTTTAAGGTCTAATGTTTATTGGTTTTTTACCTGGCTTTGGGATATCTATGAAAATAATTTTGTTAATCTAGAAACAGTACTTATGTTAAACATAGAGGATTACAGACATAAGCACGAGCCACACTGATCTCTATTGAATTTATCCAAATCCAATGTTCCATAGACAGCTGTTGTCCTGGCTACTTCCTGATCTTGGTTGCAAAGCTTTCAGTTCTTTGGGGGTCTGAGCAGATATTGTGGCTAAGATGATGCTAGACTGTTCTTGTATTGTCTTTTGTACCAGTATATTAAACATTTTCCTAAGCAAAGTGAGAGGCAGTGCCAAGTATTTCCATCCCCTGCAGTTTCTTACAAAGAAAACCAGTCCCCAGCCTGCTAATAGAGATGGAGGAACTCTTCTAGCAAGCTTTCAAAATCATGCATTCAGAAAGACTGCTTCAAGATAATAAATGGATGGTAACTGGAGGGTCCAGTGTGTCAGAAGGAGACAAGCACAGTACTGTATGGGCATGTATCTTGCCGTTGGAGCCTTGCTGTGAGGTATATGTGTCTCTGTCTTAGTTGAGGACAATGCAGATTGGATGAACACATCAACTGTCTCTGCTTTTTAAACTCTGTCTGACCAGTTTAGGAAATTCCAATCGGGAAACCTGAGATTTAGTCAGTGTGATATTGTGTTAATCTGTGTTGTTATGTCGACATTTGTTGCTATGGTTGTACATCATGTACATAATATTATGTTACATTATAATACATTATGCTAGTTATGTTACATTACATTACATCATGTTATTCTATATCACTTTACATTATGGTAGGGTATGGTAGGTGTGTCTCTTCTCTGAGTATCATACTAAGTATCCAGAGAGAACAGGCAGTAATTGCAAAACCTCCTAATTGTGATCCCCAAATGTTGGAGTCTTTTCCTTTCTTTGATATAATGAAGCCCATCTGCAATAGAAAGGTAATGACATTAAGGAATAAAAATGTGATTATAAGATAAAATATTCTGAGTATCTTATGTCTGTAATCCTCTATGTCTAACATAAGCCAACATGCCCCAAGTATGTTATAGTCTAAGCCATGTGCTTCACCAGGAATTCTTGAAATTAGACAATTGTTGATAATCTTTTGGGAAGTTCCTACTCTGAGGACATGTTTCTGAATACAGAACTGATTTGAAGGGTAGGGGTTAGTTAATTTCCATTCATGTTCAATGAATGCTGCTTTCCCCTTCCAACTCCCCACAGGCCCCAGACTAGTACCAAATACCTTCAGAACTAGAGCACCAATGGAATAGCAGGGGGAACTGGCATTTTGAATTAAGGGAAACACTGAATCCAAACAACTGCACAATACACTGAAGAGGAGGGCGATACATGTAAATGATGTACTCAGGAGGAAGAATAGTGGTGGCTCAAAGGGAAAGGATTTGGTTTTCAGTTAATTCACAGAATAGAGAGATAGGCCTTTCAGGGAAGAAGTTTGGCCAGATTCCTTGAGCTAACAAAAGTCCTAGTAATTTCATCGTCACACACTCTTCATGATGTTAGCCGATTTTTGTTCTGACTGACGGGTCTGCTCCTATCATATGTGGAACAGTTTATTCTTTCTAGTTTTTCCTTTCATAATAATTTTACTGCATTTAAGGTTCTTAGGGCCCTCTACTCCTTTAAAAATGTAGTAAGCTTAAAAATAAGAACAATACAATAAAAACAATGTGTTTTTTTTCCCTAAAATTTAAATGTGGTGCCTTTTCCCCCCTTATACTAAGCTCAGGGCCTCCCAGATGCCTAGTGGTGTCGATGTAGGGAAATGGAATGAAATCTGGCCCCACAGGGAACTCCTGACTCCTGAACACAAGCTCCTTCTGAAGACTTTTCTGTTTATGGAGTCTCTCTAAAAAGGATTAAGATATTTTTTATTCTGTCTGTGTCTTGGAGAGGATGTGTTTTACCTAATCTTGTTCACCACCATGCAAGCAACTTTGAGGAATTTTTTTTCCCCAGTGGCATCTTTTAAAACCTTTGGAAGGAGAAGACATTTCCATTTCTTTTGCTGCCTTTTTAGAAGTGCATAGTTTGGTCCTCATCAGAGAACAAGAGGAAAAAAGGGAAAATAAAATCCATTAATCATGGTCCTGTTTTTCAATGGATTATTTATTGCTTCTTACTTAGCATGGTGGACCTGGAGTCAAGAAGACCTGGTTTTAAGTTCTATTCAGTCAATTAGTAGCCCTGTGAACCTGAGCAAGTCACTTAACCTTGGTCAGTCTCAATTTCCTTATCAGTAAAATAGGTAAAATAATAGTACCTTCCTAACATGGTAGCTGTGAGAATAAAATGAGGGAATATTTTCAAAGTCCTTCACTAAGCCTAAAACACTATATAAATTCTATTTACTATTATTGTAATTATTACTATTATTAATCATTGCTATTATTTTTTACCATAATTATTATTAAATATAAGTGAGAATAATGGAAGAATTCTCACAAATGGTCATAATAATGAGTCTAAAAATTTAATAAAAATTCACTGCATTTTGAAGGAATAAAATGGAGTTTTGGCAGTTACTATGAGGATTCAATGGTATGGCTACTTGACCACAATGTCTCATGAGATAGAGAGAGAAGATGTAACTATCCCCATTTATCAGGTAGAAGAAAGAGATTAAACAGCAAATTATCACCAGAGCCAGGACTAGAATCTTGACAGTTATTCTCAGTTTCATTGTCTTTCCTCATATCACTTTGACAATGTGATGACCCAAATTTGAAATGATACACAGTGGGCTTTTAGGGATCAAATCCATGGAGGCAGATGATTTGGGAGCACAGAGAAATTCCTAAAATAACTTAAAACTCACCCAAAGGAGAGCCACCTAACCTATCTACTCAGAAGAGCTTTCTTTCTCAAAACTGGGAAAAGCATTTGGGAAGAACTGCATGGAGTCAGGTTGAAGTCACAAACTATGATGGGAATGAAGTTGCAAGAAGAGGGAAGAAAAAATAACTAACTAGATACTACTTAAAAGAAATTGCTTCCTCCTTTTTCTCACCAAATTAGGTACTTACTACAAGTAATAGTTATTGTGAATAGACCAGTGGTGGTGGTAGTAAAAATGAACTCAACAGTAGAATGAGTTCTACCTTGTTGGTTTGCAACTGTATTGAATTTAAGGACTTTTGCTAAACATTAAAAAAAAATTGTATACCCAAGGGTGGAGCCAAGATGGCAGAGTAGAAGCAGCAACCTTCCAAAACTCTCTGAACATTCCTCTCCAAACAGCTTTAAAATTCTGTGTCAAATCAAATTCTAGAGCAACAAAGCCACAGAAAGGTCAGTGTGGGACATTTTTCCAGCCCAACACAACTTAGGAGGTTGGCAGGAGAGGTCTGTGTCACAGGGGTGGGAGAAGCCTGTAGGGAATGGGGCTGCAACATTAGTGGTGGGTCTTGGAGTTCCTTAAGACAACTGCAGCAGTAGTTTCAGGAGCTCTCAGACAAAAGATGGTAAGAGGATTGGAATACTGATTGGAAAGAGATTACAGTGAACCCTGAACTGACACTGGGCACAGAAGAGTCACAACTCCATTGCTCATCTGCAGTTCTTGATTGTAGGACCAGGGCAGAGAGGGACACTAGTGCTTGTGGCTGCAGGAGAGCAGGGGCCTTTCTTGGGTAAAGACCACAAGAACAGTAATCACAACTCTTCTCAAATCATCTCACCTTAAAAAAAAAATCTTAAACTTGTAGATGCACAGAACTAGCTCTGAAAACAGCAGCCAAAAAAAAAATTCTGAACCTAGAAGCAATGCCTCCCACTGCCAGGTGAATACAGCCAAACTTTACTATAAAATTCAAATTCAAGAAACAGGTTGGAGCAAAGGACAAAAATAAAATCTAGCCCTAAAAAGATACTATAGTGGCAGGGAAGATTAAGATATAAGCTCAGAAGGTAAAAACAGCCAAAAGCAAAGCCTCAAAGAAAATGCAAATTAGACACAAGCCCAACAAGAATTCTCGAAAGTTTTAAAGAATGAGATGAATAATACAAAGAAAATTGTGGAATTAAATGAGAGTGATACAAGTAAATTATGAAAAATTATTAATGGCTTGGTGAAAGAGGCACCAAAATTACTGAGGAAAAAACACCTTAAAATTAGGATTGGTCAAATGTTAAAAGAGGTAAAATAGCTCAGTGAAGAAAATAATTCCTTAAAATTAGAACTGGGCAAGTGAAAGCTAATGACTCCATGATACATTAAGAATCAATAAAAAAAGGCAAAAGAAGAAAAATAGGAGAAAAATTTAAAACAAAAGAAGAAAATCTCAAGGAAAGATAACTTTAGAATTTTTGGATTACCTGAAAGTCATGATACCACAGAAAGTAAAAGTAATGACTCATCTTTTCAAGGTGTCATCCTCAGCAAACTGAAGGACATTGGACCTGGTCACAGTTCAAAATGACACATTCATGGCCAGGACTCGGTCCTTTCTTTTCCTTAGCACAAATAAAGATTTTCATGATGTTAACAATAACTTCTTCTTCATTTTTTTTTATCATTCTATTTTGATTAATTCTTTAAAGTCAACATTCATAGCTGATCATTATTACAATATTGTCCTCAAAGTTAACCCAGATTTTATTATTTATTTTCCATATTATAAATAACAGTATTCAACTTCTAATACATGAATATGGATCATTAAATAATAGAGTTTTACAAGAATTGAATATAAATATGGCCCAAAAGGGGAATGGATGCCTATGGTGTCTCTGAACAGATTGAATAATATTCCCTGCTTCTTAGAGTAACTGAAGTACATTGTGAGCTGACATGATGAATTCAGTAACTCTTTCAAATGAATTGGTAGTTTAGTCATCACAGTAGCATTTTCATATATTCAGAAAATAGCGCTCTCTCTTCCTGTGTGTGTGTGTGTGTATACACACACACGCACATATATATATGTATATATATATATATATATATATATATATATACACACACACACATACATACACAGCACACATATATATTTAAGACATTCATTCAACCTATAGTATGTTTTCTTATATATTGCATATTCTGTTAGAAAAAACAGAAGATCAAAATGACAAAGCTCAGTATCTTTAACAATGTAGTAAATAAAAATAATCTTATTTAAATGATCAAACTTTCTCTTTTTATCTGTTATTATTAAAATCCATGTTTTCTCCCCTACAGCTAATATATACTTATTTATTTATATATTATATATTTATACATATATATGTATAAATCCCAGTTTTTATAAACCTAAATAACATGAATAGTCATAATTACTTTTAACTAGGCTATATATTCCATGGAATAAGTACCATTTCTACTCTAATATTTGTATCTTCTTCAATTCTTAGCTAGCTTAGTGCTTGGGAGAAAGTAGACACTTAACATGTCTGTTTAATTCCACTTGGCTTCTTCAAGTTTCTCCCCCTAATCTATTCTCTTTAAGTTGAGCTATGGTAGATGATATGCATCCCAAAGATGTTTGCTAGTGTCGTGGAGTATATTCGGCCAAAAGTCTAAATGGGAGAGGGATTTCTTTTAGATGGTGAGATCCTTTCTATCTGTGGCAGCTGAATGAAGACATTAACTACTAATAATTTAATTTTCTTCAGCTAATGCTCTGGAGGACTCAAGAAGAGAGGGAGGGGCACAGGAATAGGAAATGGGAAGATAAGACAAACTTCACCTAACTTAGAAGTTTTCTATAATAATAACAATATTGTCATATTTTATCATCATAACCACCTGATGATGTTGGTAATAGAAATATTTATTATTTTTCCCATTTTACAGAGAGGAAAAGGTCGTATAATGAAGTTGACTGACTTTCCCAAGACGATCTAGCTAATAAATGGTGGCACAGATTTTTGAACCTGGTTCTTCTGACTCTGAAGTCTCTTCCATTGTACTAGAAAGCCCACCAGTGAGGAATGGGTTCTTATATACACCCTGACAAACATTGGCCAATTATAAATTCTCTTTGAAACGCTAAAACAGGGGAGTGATCGATACAATTCTAGAACTAAAGAGGGGAAAAAAAAGAAAGACATTATATCTTATAGCTACGAGACTAATTAAATGGTTTGGTTTAGAAAAAAAAATTGTTTACAGCATTTCATACTGTCTATTTTCCATTCTGTAGTATATTGTAACAGTAATGGTAATTTGAAGATCTTCCCTGCCCCCTAATAGGCTGAATGTAATCACATGGAGCCTGTGATGGGAGGAATTTGCTGAACAGGTGGAGCAGGAAGTTAGAACAATTAGACTGAGGGAGGAGAGAGGACACAGACAAGGAGCCAACTAGGTTTGTGAGTGTTTGTGGGAAGGCTTTGAAACTGTGTTACTCTCTGTAGTGTAATTGTGTATAGATTTTTTTTGTTTTTATGATGAATTTGGTTTTCTGGTGCTGGGATTTGGCTTTCTGGTGTCTGAATAAATGTTTTGCTTCTGTCTTCTACATGGAGAATATGTTATATTTTGCTATTCAGAACTATACCTGCATATTGATAATCACCATCTGTGTTGTGAATATCAAGTTGCTTCTATGGATATGTAATATTTGGCAAGTCCATATGCTTATATGCGACCTGCAATTTTCCCTCAACAAAATACCCATAAATTTTTGTATCCAGATGACCACAGACAGACAGATATTTTTCTGCTAGGTCTGTAGGTTGTATTATTATGGTTTAGAGCAGTGGTTCTCAACCTGTGGGTCACGGCCCCTTTGGGGGTCCAGGAGTCACCTAAGACCATTGGAAATAGGTCTTAGGAACCAAGACACCTTGGCTCCTCCATCCATCTCCAGGCGGGTCTGCCCACATGCAGACACGCCCACATATTAGTGTTAAAGGGTCACGGCATTAGAAAGGTTGAGAACCACTGGTTTAGAGCAACAAATTCTCATGGCCTAATAATTGATAGGTTTTTCCTTCACTCTCTGATCAGTCATATTTTCTGGACAGTAAAACACTCATTTGCTAATGTCTCTGCAACAGATTCTCTTCCCAAAGCATTCTTAGATACATTGGATCATAGAGGTCAATTCCCACTCCTAATACAGGTCTTATATAGCCTGCCTTCCTTGTCTTGGGAACTTCTCAATTTCCTTTCCTTGACCCCTTTCAACCAGTTCAGATTAATTCAATTTCGAAAACATTTATTAAGAACCTAATGTGAGTAGAACACTATTCTAGGTCATGGGGGAAGTACAAAATCTAAAAAAGGAAAGATCATTGCCCTCAAGTGAGTTTATAATCTAGTAAGAAAGTAAGATGCAAAGGAAGATAAAAGAATTACCCAATAAAATCACTACCTTGGCCAGCTAGGCAGTGCATTGAATAGAGCTCAGGGTCTGGGGTCAGGGAAATCTGAGTTCAAATCTGGCCTCAGGTACTTACTAGCTGTGTGACCTGGGCAAGTCATTTAACCCTGTCTGCCTCAGTTTCCTTATCTGTAAACTGAACTGGAGAAGGAAATGGTTAACCACTCCAGTATCTTTGCCAAGAAAACCCCAAATGGGGTCACAAAGAGTGAGGTATGACTGAAACAAGTGAGCAGTAAAAACAATAACAAATGCCTTAGAGATGTGGGTGGGAGGGTGAGGTGGGGGGAAGCATATGCTGTGTGAAGGGGAAGCTCATTACTAACACTGGGGGACCAGGTAAGTTCTTCTGGCATTTAATTTAAGCCTTAATGCTTGGGTAGAGTGTGAGAGGCATGTTCAGGGAGGAGTACTACCTCTGGTGAGAAGGCTTGGCCAAGCCTTTTTGTAGACTGCCTACTCACTTGTGTCACCCACCTGTTACCCAGCTCTCACCTGTGACTCCAAGAAGCTGTAGCACGCACAGTGGCCATACCACAGTAAAATATCCCAGCAAATCATAGGACATAATCATCTTGACTTTTGTCTTGCCAATGAACTTCAATGGCTCTGGGCCAGAAGTGAAGCTAATGGCCTTATGCAACTCTGCCTCACTTAAATCCAGCTCATGCACCAGTCAAGAGATCACTCAAAAGTATTATCATTGATCTCCCCTGAAAATGAAGAATGAACAACAACAAGTACAACAATTTGTTGGTGTCATCAAATTCTAGAACCATGTAGAGTTACCTTAAAAATGATCTATAATGAATAACATTAGACTAAGTGTAGAATTGGTTCCTCTACATATGTTCTGATCATGCAAAATTGCTTTTGGGAAATTGTTCATTTTTTTAATGTCCTCAAGGTTACCCCTGATTTTATTATATATTTTCCATATTTTAAATACTGGCATTGGATCATTAAATACTAGAATTTTTCAAGAATTTAATATAAGGATGACCCAAATGGGGCATGGAGTGCTTATGGTACCTTTGAACAGACTGAAGAATATTTTCAATGAGGAATCACATAAGAAAATTAGTGATGGAAAGGATATCATGGGAAAAATGTATGATCACAAAACCCAAAATTATTCTGGTCACAGAGTTAGAACTAAGAATGACTGATGGATCTCCTACATGATCCATTGATATCTATGCAATTAAGAGATCTAGAGGACAATATCCAATACACTGAGAGGACCCCTTATAGAGGATTTATGGGACAACAGATTCACCAAGGATGAGTTGTTGGATGGAATGTCATCACTCGTTAGCTCACAGATTCATCAAGTATCATGGAAGAAGTTAGTGGGAAATTATCAACAAGAACTATAGTACCTAAGATTTATAATAGCACTTACAATGTGTCTGGCACTAGGTTATTTGCCTGCATATGTTTCAACTGAACATCATACCTTTGAATTTTCCATAGTGGAGCTCTATCTAGTCCCAACAATATGGACATTCTATTTAACTAGGTGTGATGAAAACAGAGTTAGAGTTCCATAAGTGCCATTGAGAATAAAAAAGAAGCTGAGATTGAAAGCCCCAATCAGAATCCCATGGGGCCTAAAAACATTAGGAGGGTGAGGAGGAGTGAAATCATTCAGGACAATGGAGGCCAATCTATAAGATGTAAAGCCTACTTTGGTGTCATGAGGAAGCCAAGATCACAAAATCTTAACAGAACTGTAGAGATAATCTAATTTGTCAAAGCCTGCATTTGGAGATAATAAAGGTAAGTGCAAGATAGGTTAAGTGACTTGTCTAAGATCACACAGCTTCAAAACTCTTACTAGAATAGAGCTATTAACTCCTATTATGAAGTTCTATGTTTTTTTCACTATTCCACATTATTCTTCATCTTTGGGTATCAGCAATAGGAATTTGAAATAATTTTTATTTTAATTTCCTTGAATTCCTCTCAGTTCTGAGAAACCCAAATACAGGGACTTCCTCTAGGTCTAGGATTTTATTCTGCTTTTTACTGCAAATTATAAAAAGACAAACAGAATTTAGCTTTGAGCTAATTCAGGTTCCATGTCAAATTCTACAACCAGTTATTCATCATACATGTCCAGACTTCTCTGCTCCAGTCTAGACACACCTATCACTGACAAATTTTTTTTAACGCTATCGCCGGACTTTCTGTGTCAAATAGCTGAGAGATATAAAATGCACCATTCTTTTATGGGAAAAATAAACTCTCAAATCAGTTCTACCCTTATGCTAACTGTTCCTTTCATTACCATAAGGTGGTTTCCTTTGACTTATAGAGGTTTATCTGGCTCATAGGAGGACTTTCAATTGGAGCAGCAATGAAATGAAAGGTAGTGGGAACTCATTATCACAGTGGAAGGGACCTGAAGCTGAACTCAAAGCTACAGGTCAAAGGGCATCTCACACTCAGGAGGCTAAAGAGAATAGGCTCACTTGGTGCATCTCTTGGAAGGCAGTAGCTTTGTGTGGATTTTCTTTTCCCTTTCTTGGCTGTCTAAAGGCAGTCCCATTGCTACTTATATTCAAGTAAGATATTTCATCTGACAAGGAACATACAGTTCAAATAAGCTGTGCTTGGCTACTGTAGGAATGCCTTTGATTTAACTACAGTTTTTGCACTAAGGAAAACCCCTGTCCAAAGAACCATCAGCAATAAACACAAATTGTTGCCATTTTAAGGTACTGAGAGAAATACTTTCCACAGCTTAAAAATCAAGAGGTGAATATATAACATTTACACTTTTAAAAATGAAATGGACACACACATATCTGCCCTCGAGCTTATAAGAATTCAAGTGACTGGATGCATCAAAGGAATGAAGGGGAGATTGAGCTACCTTGATTTTGAACTTAAAAAAAAAATCTTTCCTTGAATTTAAAGTAATTGAAAAGCACAGGATGTCACCCTGGGACCAAACTGCTCAGCTCATCACAAAAAAGATACCTAGAGAGATACAGCTATGATAGTATAGGTCATGGGGATGAAAATGGACCTAGGATTTCTTTGGTATAAGGAACTCTCACAGAGGAAACTCCCTCTTTCAATGCAGAGACATTCTTTCTTTGTACAGAGTTATAGAGGGATGCCTAGAGCACTGAGAGGTTAAGTGATTTGCCTAGAGTCACACAGTCAGTATGAGTCAGAGGCTATGCTTGAACATAGATCTTACAGTATTCAAAGTGAACTCTCAATTAACTAATCTTCACTGTCTAGAATTATCGATAATGAAATTAGGTTTACTTTACTGATTTTTTTTTCTCTAACTTCCGTGGTTAAAAGATCAGAGAAGGAAAAAGAGACAGCAAAAGAGAAAGAAGGTGGAATCATGCTATTGTACTATCAAGCCAGAAGGTACAGAAACCTTGAAACCAAGGAACTAAAGAATATTAAGAAGAAATGGGTATTTCTGTATGTTCAAAGAAAGAGAAAATAGAAAAAAAGATATCGTTGTAAAAGTAGAGGCCAGATTTCATGGGATTAAGAGGATAATGATAAAGTGGAAGGAGTGGATATGGACTCTTCATTAAAAAAGTTTGGTAAGGAAATGATTGAAAAGAATTTGGATCATAGCCAGAGGGGTCAGCAGGATCAATTGTAAATACTTTCAAAGTAGAAGAAATTAGATAGTGGGAAGGGAGGGACTAGAAATGAGCAGAAGCAGGGTATTGGACTGGGATGCAATATGTATAGTTAGGGTTCATAAATACTATATTGTAAATCTAACAGCAAAGAAATTGAGTTTTTATCATTAGAGAAGATAAATATTTCTCTTTTTAAAAGTTGACGTCTTTATTTGTCTAAATTTTAAAATCCCCTAAAATGATGAGTTGGCTAGGCTATTGTTCTGTTGAATTTCACAGGAAGAGACAGAATCTCTTCTATAAACCTAGCACGTCCACTCACAGACCAGAAAATTCAAAGCTAAGAATGCCTACTATGTACTATGTGAGTACCGTCCTAGTGCTGTGGAGCTTCTAAAGATGAATAAATACTCTTGATCTTTAAGGAGCTTTTACCAACTTGAAAGAGATCTTACATAGATAGGAATAACCATGATACAAAGTAGAACATAGGAAGTGGAATAAAATAACTAGGTGTCAAAATGTCAAAGAAATTCAGAGAAAGGGCAAATAATTTTCAGAAATAAGGGACAAATACAAGGATAATAAAGAACAATACCTAATATTTGTATACTGATTTAACATTTGTGAAGTACTTTATGTGGATTGTTTCATATATAACTTATGATAGTCCTACTTACGATATAGGTACTATATAGTATTAGCCTCATTTTTTCAGATGAGGAAATGGAGGCTTAGGAATATTAAGTAACTTATTTATCCATTATCATACAATTTCAGAGGTAGGAGAGGAAGTCTTTCTAAATTTAATTATAAACTTTTTTTAAATTTCCACTATGTAAACCGTGCTTTTATAGATGGGCATGAATTCAAAATACAGAAATGAGAAGAGGACATAACTGGTAGAGAAAATATTATAAATAAGGGTTTGTTATGATGGGACATCAGATTACCCAATTTGACTGAAGTGTAGGATGTATTAAAGAGAGCATAGGACAAGATATTTTAAAAGAAATTATTACTTTCTTGATGGGTTGTTGTCCTTCATTCTCCAAGAGGACCAAAATGATATTACCATGTTAGAGTCAATTTACAGGCTGTTTGACTGTGCCTGATCAGACCAAAACAAGCTCAGAATGCTCTACCACAGGTTAAGCAAACATAGTCCATGTGAACATTTGGAGTAAATTGTCTAAATCTGCATATCTTGCATTTCTTTTGACCTATAGCACCTTCTCTGCTGAGGGCATGCCATGACTGGCTGTCCTGTGACAGTGGCTCCCATGTCACATAATCAATTCCAAATTTCTTATGAGAGTCCTTGAGAGTGTCCTTGTATCACTTTTTTTCTGACCACCATGTGAGCACTTACCTGTGCGAGTTCTTCAAATAATAGTCTTTTTTGCAAGAATACATTTGGCATTCAAACAATGTGGCTAGCTCATAGGAGCTGTGCTCTTTGAGGTAGAGACTTTATTGGTTAGACAACATATCACTGTAGAAGATTGATAGGGTGGAATGGACGGCCAAGAATGAAGGTAAAGAGTATTAAGGAAGCTATTGCAATAGCCTAGTCAAGGGGCAATGAGAGTGTTACCTAAAGCTATGATAGTATCAATGGTGGGTCTATCAATGCAAGAGATACTAGGAACACAGCATCAACAAAACTTAGAAGCTTATCAAATCAACTACCAAGTTCCATTGATTTCACTTCTGTAACATTTCTTAAATTAATTCCTTATTCTCTATTTTATTCACCACCACCCTAAATTACACCTTCATTATTGTTCATGGAAACAACATAAACATGTCCTAATGTGTATTTCTCTTTTCATTTTCTTTCTCTTTCATTACATCTATACCAACACTTCTGACTATTCTTCTTATACATAAATGTTGTCACAAGATTTTTCTGCTCAAAGGCCCCCAGTACTCCCTATTGCTCCTAAATAATTCAAATGCCTTTATGTAACATCAACACTGCAAATTTGGCTTCTTTCACCTTTTCTGCTTTTTTCCTGTTTTATATTTCTTCCCCCATAGCTTCTTCACTCTAGCTAAGCTTGACTGAGAATATCCTACATCACTCCATGTGTAAGAGTTGGGCACACTATTCCTTTCCCCTGTCATGTCCTCTGTTCTGTTTTTTGCCTGCTGAATCCTACTCCTTCATTTGAAACCCAATTCAATTTCTAGATCTTTCATATAGATTTCTTCCATGCTTCTATCATTAATTATTTACTTTCATAGAATTTATTTTATTGTATATCTCTATTTCACTGACCCTAATATTCAGTGCCTGGGAGCACTGAACACAAAGGATAAATTCAGGAAGTACTTTGGTTGGGGCAGGTCAAAGGTTTGATCTTGGATAAATGAGTATGACATTCTGGAGGAGTATGCAAGTAAATGTAAGTAGGAAGCAATTTAAAATACATAATATAAACCTTGAACCAATAAAAAGTTTGTTACTATTTAATACACAACACACTAGAATGATTAGCAATTTACTTTTTAGTCATTATTAGTTATGATAATTTATTTAAAATTAGTTAATTGTATCATCTTTTAAGTAGCCCGATACTGTTTGATTTAATTGGTTTCCAACCTTTTCAAAGATTAGCTACTTCAATATTTGAGTATATCTTTGATCTCATCAATGTAAGTCTCCCTTCCAGTAAGGTAGATTGCAACTCATCCATTCCCTTGCCTTCTCATCTTGTGAGACTTTTTCTCATGTCCTCCAATTAAATCATCCACAGCAGAGACACAGTATAACAGAGACCTTCCCTTATATGTCTTATTATTGAATAGATACCCATTAATGTGTAAGTTATTTACCTCTCACTCTTAATACATGACTGATCCTCTTCGTCTTCCACAAATACATCTCGCTGATCATGTCAAATGCACTGTTTCTCCAGAAAAAAATTTTTCACTGTTAACTTGTCATATCCTATTCACACCCACCATATGCAATTTTATTTCTTCAGAGAATTTGCTATCATAAGATTCATGGCCATTTCACATTATTAGAAGAAGTTTGGAATGAAAAATATGGATCAATATTTCAGGAAAAAGCTTAAGACCCTTAAAAGCTCTATACTATTTCCCAAATTCAGTATCACTCACTCTTTTCCTATCCAATTCAAAGCTCAGTTCATCACTTATCCAAACTGCCAACCCAAAATACTACATCAAGTACGAAAATCTACTTTAATGTCAAAAATGATGCTTTAGACTTCTATGTCATATTGTAGTATTTGTATTCATGTGCCTGTTTTCTTGGAGCTAAATATAGTGCACAATGAAAATGTTTGGTATATATGTGGATTTATGGATACCTTTGACCTTTGAAAACATTTATTTTGGGGGTGGTTAGGTGGCACAGTGAATAGAGCACCAGCCCTGGAATCAGGAGGACCTGACTTCAAATCCAGCCTCAGACACTTAACACACACTAGCCAGGTGACCTTGGGGAAGTCACTTAACCCAGAGTGCCCTCCAGAAAAGCAAAAAAAAAAAAAAAAAGAAAACATTAATTTTTTTTCCTCTTCCTCCAAAAAAAGATTAAAATGAAGATTAAATGATGATAGTTTATTATGATCAATGGGACCAGAACAGTGTCACTGACACAAACATGGCTTTTTGGTGCTCATCTACACATATTTTGAACGGCAGTAATGCAAGTTTTGGTGCTATTCTTCTACAGGTTGAAAATTTTATAGCTTAACAGACTATTTAAATTGTAGAACTTGAAAGAGGAGCCATTTAAGGTCATCAGATATTTAGGAATCCATATACTTTGGTTGTATTATATTTTTGTTGTAATATACAAAGTGTTTGCAAACAATCTCATCTAATCCTTACAATAACACCATGAGGAGGGAGGGTAGATATTATTATATCCATTTTGCAGATAATGGGTATTAGTGTAACTGTTTTGTAAAACTCAGAGAGTTTTTTTGGCCCAATGACAGAGAGCAAGAAAGTGTAGAGATGAGAGGCAAAGCCATTTTCTGATGACAAGTGCAGCCATTTTCTCAATGAGAAACAGTTCTCAACGACACATTAAGGGTCACAAGTATTGGCACCAAAAGGATAATTTTTTGCAATAGGACATCAGGGCTTCCTTGGGTTAATTGAGAGCAAGGATATCATGAATTTCAGCCTCTCAGTTGCCTCTTTGCTAAAGATTTTCTTATTTTGAAAGCTCTGTCCTGATCCTGATCTTAGTGTTACTGATTTTGCATTAGTTTACCTGACCCTAGTAATGGACTCTGTGAATGGTCTCAGTTTTCTAAAAAAAAAAAAAAAAAAAGGACATTTGGTCACATTCTGGGAGATGTGTGTTGGGTGCTAAAGGAGAAAGAGAGAGAGAGAGAGAAATACAGAGAGACAGAGACACAGAATGAGAGACAGAGAGATAGAGAGAAGAAGACAGAGAGACAGAGAGACAGACAGAGAGACAGAGACAGAGAAACAGACTGGTTTACAACATTTGCAGTCAAGAATGAAATAGTGAATAAAAAGCCAGAGTTAAGGATTATCAAGTAATACTGAAGCTCAGCTGAAATTACACAATATTAATTTATAATGGACAATATTTTCATAATGCCATTAATCTCTCTGGAGATAATCAGCAATTTAAAAACAGGAATGAAGGAATATGTGCAAGGTTTTTCAAAATTTCAGATTAACATGTTGGGAATGGTAGAAAATTAAAGGAGATTATGGCCATAGATTCTTGGGTGGTATCCAGTAAATTATTGAAATGACTGACCATGATGCCAAAGTTCAATAGACTTGGACAACAGAGTTGATTCAAGGGAACAGGAATACTGTACCAGTGATGGAAAGGGAGAAGCAGAAAGGTTTGTGTGTGTATTCATCCATCCATCCATCTACATATATACACCTCCTCACACATGCACATACATACGCACATCCATATATACATATGTGCATATACATGTACACACATATATATACATACTAAGATCTTAAAATCCAAAATCATATTCTCTAATGCATAGATATAGATATATTTGCATGTATATCTTAAAGAGTATGTTAGTATATATAGGTTAGAGAACCTAACATGTCATGGGTATATGTATATGCATGTATGCATGTATATGTACATATGTGTATATATATACATACATACATATATATGAAACATACATATACATGCACTGTATATATCAGACCCTTTGAGGCAAGGATATTTTTTTTCTGAACCTGTGCTTTCATCAGTATGATAAATTTTGGATTTAGAAATTCTGCTGAGAGAGAATAGAAATTCATCTATAACATATATTCTTAGAGAATTGGCTGAAACATTGGAACTCTAAGGGAATTGTGCATGGTCTTGCACCCATGTATCAGACAGACATAAACTCAGTTCTTCTGAACACCAAGGCTGGTCATTAAGTCTGTACCATGCCATATTTCTGAAGAATAAGATTCCTAAAGATGATGACAGTAGTTGATGTGGAGAGAAAGCATGGAGCAAGTGCCATGATGAAGTTGAGTTGGGAGAATGGACACAGAGTTTGGTAGGGGACAGTGCTGGGAGAGAGATAACAAGCTTAGCAGGAGGAAGGCAGTATGCATAGGAGAACGAGTACTCGATTTGGATTCAGGAGATATCTTGGCCTTAATCAATAGCTGTGCAATCATGACCTAGTCATAAAATGTCTCTGAGATTCAGGTTCCTAGTCTTTAAACTAGTTGATAATACTTTTAATAACAGATTCATGGGACTATTGTGAGGGTCAACTGATAGTGTATAAAAAGCACTTTGTAAATCTTAAGGTTGTCTTTTCCATTAATTATAACAACAAATGAAGAAACTAGGTCACAATATGATAATCTAGTATAGTTGGAGACTTTGGATGTGAGGATGTAAAGTCTTATTAGGGGATAAAAGGGACAGCTTATAGTCTAGAATTGGCAATAAGGAACAAAAGAATATACAAACTTATTCTCTAAATCTGTGAGATAAATGTTGGAGGCAGAGTGTGTTGAGTGGTGGTGAGAGAGGAGAGGATAAGGTATGACTTTCATGGCAGAGGATTAAGAAGGATATCATATTTCAGCAGAGAACCAGGTTGCAAATATAGTGAGGAGGTGTGGGAGTAGCCAAGTGAAAGTCACAAAATGTAAGAAAGTTTGCTGAGAATAGTTGAGATTAGCAAGAACATGGTAGATTAGACTAAGGAGAGTGATAGGGTAGGAGAAGGTCTGGAGGGAAACAAGGTTTATCAAGATGAAATCAAGAGAATTCAGTTTAGAAGCAGTAGGGAGTTAGAGTCTACATGTAAGGGTGAAAAACAAATTAAGTAAACTAGATTGGGGAAACAGAAAAAATTTGACTTAGACTGAATCAGCACATGTCTGTAGTGGACTACTATACAGCAATGTTTCTATGACTAAGGAAGGTAAAGACAGCATGATTTAGTAGATAGGGTATTTCACTAGGACTAATATCTGAGCTCAAATTCTGCCTTAGACACTTATTAATTTTGTTACCCTGGGAGAATCACTTAATCTTTGTGCCGCAGTTTCCTCTGCTGTAAAATAAGAGGGTTGTACTTCATGACTTCTAAGTACCTTTCCAATTCTAAATCTATGATCCTGTTAATTTAAGAATATCAGTTTTTAACAAGCTCCATAGAATATTGTGCTTCCTAAGGTTCACAAAATGTACTGTTGTTTTTCAAAGGAGAACCCCTGAATGTTCTATGGAATGGGGAAAAAACGACAACATAAAAATAAAACCTGGGTAACTATTGTATCATGAATCTAATACATTGTTTCCTCTATGCCCTTCTGGGAAACTGCCAGAAAACTGCCAAAAAAAAATAATTTTTGTTATGAACTCGTTGATAATAAATAGCAAATTGATTCCTGCATACTTTTCATCAACAATTCATATGAATAGAAGCATAGTCACTCCCCATAACATTTAAACTTATTTATTTTTCAAGTTTCATGATTTCACCTGGGCTATACAGCAAAGGAACCTGTTTTTTAGAGAGCTTGAAGAGTCTGATTTCTGAAG
>CM053580.1:258479204-258498318 GCA_028627135.1 Pseudochirops cupreus
TCACTTTACCTGAACCTTCTGAAGTAATTACTTTAAAGCAGTATCATGTGCCAGGTGGGCAAGATGAAATTACCACTACTATAAAGGAATATGTTGAAGCAGGAGTGTTAGTCCCTACAACCACACAATGGAATAATCCTGTCTGGCCAGTACGAAAATCAGATGGGACATGGAGAATGACTGTGGATTATAGACAGTTGAATAAGGTGACTCCTCCTTTGTGTGCTGCTGTTCCAGATACCATCACCTTAATAGAAAGGATCCTGAAATATGATGGGACTTGGTATGCAGTTATTGACTTGGCAAATGCCTTCTTCACCATCCCAATAGACCCTAAACAATGGGACCAGTTTGCTTTCACTTGGCAGGGTAGACAATATACTTTCAACCACAGTCACTGTTTTTGCTTTTTATTTTGTTTGTTTTTGAGACTGAAGAGAGGAAGGGGACAGGAAAATTATTCTAGATTGAGTTGATTCTCTGCTGAATGAGGAATTCTGATAGTGGTACGTTAAATACCAGTTCATTCCAACCAAGTTTCCTAATCTAGAAAATGAGGGGTTTGGACTCAAGGTTTCTAAGATCCCTCATGTCTTTGTATCCTGGATCCTATTAAATTAGAGGAACTACTTTTGCTAGGAGATTTAGTACCCATGACTGATATCAATCAATCAGACAATTAATCAACAAGTATTGTTTCAGTACTTGTGATATGCCAGGCATTCTGTTAAATATTTGAACACAAAGAAAGGGGAAAAAAATTCCAGTCCATGTCTTGGAAGGACATGCCTTCTAAGAGGGGATTCAACTAGGTACATACAAGATAGGTAGAGAGTCGATTGAATTTTTTTTAATAGCAAAGAAATTCATTTATCCAAATCAAAGAAAAACAGAAATCAGAGAAGATACACATAGAAGAAGATATTCCAGACAATTCTAAGTAAGATAGCTCTCCCATTGGGAGTGAGGTAACTCACTTTGATAAAGAGTGTCCTTATTATCACCAAAAGTAAACTTTCCTGACATCTCTATACTAGAAAGCTAGGAATAGGGGCAAGATGGAGTCTGCCAGCTTCTCTCATGCCTTCCTAAAGTCTTTTCCACAAGCAATCTGAAGTGTGATTGGTATCTTCTATCTCAAAGCTAGAAGTCAGGAGTGTCTGAAGCAGTTCAAATTGAAGCTTGAGGAGTCCAGAATGAGAATAACACTTGAAGAATCTCAAAAGGAGGCTATAAGGGGACTGAAGAAAGCTGGAACTCTCCTGCTTTTCCGTCAACCCCACATCACCCTTTACACAAGGTAGGCATTCTTCTATGAGCACAGAGCCTCCATAACAATAAGCTTTGGACACAGAGTTAGACATGTAACTTGTAATATAAATTGTGACAGCTAGGTGGCACAGTGGATAGACTGTGAGGCCTGAGTTCAAATCTGCCCCCCAGACATCTACTAGACACTGAGCAATTCACTAAACCCTGTTTGCTTCAGTTTCCTCTTCTATAAAATGAGCTGGAGAAGGAAATGGCATACCACTCCAGTGTCTTGCCAAGAAAATCCCTGCAATGATAATGTAGTTTGAATTTGAAGACCCTTTTTTGTATTAGCAAGTAAGCAGGTACTTAGCACTTAGTAATTAATCAAACCTCTGCTAAAGAAACAGAAGGTATGAAATCCTGTCTCCTGCTGCTGACATAACAGGAAGGGGTTGGCTGAAACAGGAAACTAATGCTGTGTATATACGAGAAAAGCCCCAGAGAGGTACAGTCAGAATTTCTTGGGACCAGTATCTGGAGGCAGAGCAGCTACAGAAGAGAACTGAGAGTTGAGAACTGAATCAGACCTTGGAGCAAGCCTGAGGAGGCTGAACAGGAGCCCAGGAGTCCAGGAGCCCAGGAGGCCAAGAGTCCAGGAGCACCTCATAGACCCCAGGCTAGACAAGGTGATTCTAACTTTTTGACCAAGCTGCAGAAGACTGAGGAAGCATGACCAGGATGCTAAGACTTTGTCTGTGGCTTGGTTGAGCCTTGAATTCCCAGGAACAGAAATTATGAAGGATTTGAGATGGACTAGACCCTGTGAACTTCAGTGTGGAGCTAGGACCTACATGGAGAGCTGGACAAGGACCTGGGTGCTGTCTGACTCTCAATCCAGGTGACTATTTGGTGAATTCAGGTAGGAGCTGGGACCATGGAAGGGGATTCAGGGAATCTGAGAGACCACCCCAAGTCAAGCTGAAAGAAGACTTTACTTGGATAATGTATACAGACTGAGTAATTGTAAATTTACTAGTGACCTAGGGGTAGAGGATCTGTGTATTTTCTAATGATTGTACTTAATGCTACTTAGTAATTGATTGCTGAATAAGTGACCGATTGAGTTAATTTGGTGTACCCCATGAGTGGAAGACTTTGACTATTGAACTCTGAGATGACTGAATGACTGAGTAAGGAATCAAACCTCCTTAGGGATAATCGAATGTACTAAATGACCATACTTCGTTGAAAACTATTGTAACCACTTTAATGAAAACTATGTGTCCATTTTAATGATAAGCTGTAGTGAATACTATATTGTGATTTTCTGTGATAAGTAGTAATATTGTGAATGCTGTACCTTAGTTTTCTGCAAATATTTTGCTTTGACTTCTTATGGAATAAATAGAATGTTCACTATACTGTGTAATCAGAACCTTGAAAGCTGTTCACAGAAGCATTCTTCTGGAAAGCTGCTGCTGCATGGCATTATAAGCTCAAACAAGGTAATGAAGAATTGAATACCACTTTTCATGCTTCGCTTGGTGTATAAATGCTCACATTGTAAATTTAACAACTGGGGCCATTGGAGCTGGCTTCAGCAGGCCCTTGATTTGCTCTTGATCTACTTCATATTTCAATTCCTAATTATTTCTTGGTTCCAGCTCATGTAGCTTCTAGCTTGAACCAGAAATTCTTTTTTGTTGTTTTTCCTCTTTTTATTAATTAATTTTTAGTTTTCAACATTCACTTTCACAATATTCTGAGTGCCAAATTTTCTCTACATCTTTCCCCTCCCCCACCCCAAGATGGTGTGCATTCTGATTACACATTACCCCAATCTGCCCTCCCTTCTACCACACACTCCCCTTCTCTTATCCACTTTTCTCTATTTTCTTACAAGGCAAGATAGATTTCTATACCCCATTCCCTCTATATTTTACTTACCAGTTGCATGCAAAAACAATTTTCAACACTTGTTTTTAAAACTTTGAGTTGCACGTTCTCTCCCTTCCTCCCTCCCTCCCCAACCACTCCTCACTAAGAAGGCTAGCAATTTTATATAGGTTATACATGTGTAGTTAAGCAAAACACTTCCATAATAGTCATGTTGTAAAAGACTAACTATATTTCCCTCCATCCTATCCCACCTACCCCCATTTATTCTATTCTCTCCTTTGACTTCATCCCTCCTCAAAAGTGTTTGCTTGTGATTAGCCCCTCCTCCTATTTGCCCTCCCTTCTATCATCCCCTCCACCTCTCTTATCCGCTTCCCCCTTACTTTCCTGTGGGGTAATATAGATTTCCATACCCAATTGAGTATGTATGTTATTCCCTCCTTAAACCAAATCTGATGAGAGTAAGGTTCACCTACTCCCTCCCCACCTTCCCCTCAATTGTGAAAGCTTTTTCTTGCCCTTTTTATATAAGATAATTAACCCCATTCTACTTCTCCCGTCCTTCTCATAGTACATTTGTCTCTCACTCTTAATTTCATTTCTTTTAGATAGCATCCCTTAATATTCAACTCACCCTGTGCCCTCTGTCTAAACATATCTGTATATTTGTGTGTGGATAGATAGATAGGTAGATAGGTAGATAGATAGATAGATAGATAGACAGATAGATTCTCTCCAACTGCCCTAATACTGAGAAAGGTCTCATGAGTTACAAATATCATCTTTCCATGTAGGAATGTAAACAGTTCAACTTTAATAAGTCCCTTAGTTATCTTTTCATGCTTCTCTTGATTCTTGTATTTGAAAATCAAATTTTCTATTCAGTTCTGGTCTATTCAGCAAGAATGCTTGAAAGTCCTCTCTTTCATTGAATGTTAATTTTTTTCTCCCTGAGGGTTTATACTCAGTTTTGATGAGTAAGTGATTATTAGTTTTAATCCTAGTTCCTTTGACCTCTGGAGTATCATATTCTGAGTCCTCCAATCCCTTGATCTGGAAGCTGCTCAATCTTCTATTATCCTGATTGTATATCCACAGTACTTGAATTGTTTCTTTCTGGCTACTTGTAATATTTTCTTCTTGACCTGGGAACTCTGTAATTTATCTATAATATTCCTAGGAGTTTTTCTTTTGGGATCTGTTTCAGGATGTGATCTGTGGATTCTTTTCATTTCTATTTTCCCCTCCTGGTTCAAGAATATCAGGGCAGTTTTCCTTGATGATTTCTTGCAAGATGATGTCTAGGTTCTTTTTTTTAATCATGGCTCTCAGGTAATTCAATAATTTTAAAAGTATTCCTCCTGGATCTATTTTCCAGGTCGGTGGATTTTTCAATGAGATATTTCATATTGTCTTCTTTTTTTTTCATTCATTTGGCCCTATTTTATAATTTCTTGATTTCTCATGAATTGGCTTCTCATTAGCTTCCATTTTGCTGCATTCTAATTTCTAAGAAATTATTTTCTTCACCAAACTTTTGGACCTCCTTTTCCATTTGATCAATTCTGCCTTTTAAAGCATTCTTCTCCTCGTTTGCTTTTTCTACCTCTTTTAACATTTGGGTTAGTCTATTTTTAAGGTGTTATTTTCTTCAGTATTTTTGGGAGGTCTCCTTTAGAAAGCTGTCCTTATTTTTCATGATTTTCTTGCATCATCCTTGTTTCTCATGCCAATTCCCTTACGTGATTTTCAATTTTTTAAGCTCTTTTATGACCTGTAACCAATTCATATTTTTCTTCGAGGTTTTTGATGCAAGGGCTTTGACTTTGTTGTCTTCTTCTGGTTCTATGTTTTAATCCTCTTTGTCATCAAATTAAGAATCTATAGTCTGAGTTTGTGTTTTTGTTTTTGTTTTTACATGGCTTGCTCATCTTCCCAGTCAAATATTTGACTTTTTAACTCTTTTTCAAGGTGGGGATGAGGGGGTGGGTGTGGATGTGGATATACCATTCCAGGTTTCAGGGGTTTTTTTATCAGAGGCTTGACCCCCTCCCCCCCAATATCTGTGGGCTGGAAGCTCTGGAAGCAGTTGTTGTTGCTGCTGCAATTGTCCCTGCCCTGGGACTAAAGCCAGACTATGTTCCTCTTTAACCCAGGTCCCACAGTTTTCCCACTGATTTTCAGTGCTCTTTTTGGTGTTTGTGGGTTGAGAAGTCTGGAAACTGCCACAGCTGCCAGTGATTCAGTGCCCTGAGGCCTGCTACAGCTCTTTCTGTGCCAGTGCAGCCCATGCTAGACCGTACTCTACTCCTAGCCCAGTGGCATATGTCCTTCCTGTCTACCTTCCAGGTTGTCTTGGGCTGAAGATTTGTTTCATTCTGTCATTTTGCTGGTTCTGCAGCTCTAAAATTTGTTTAGAGTCACTTTTTTACAGGTATTTGGAGAGGTTTGGGTGAGAGCTCAATCAAGTCCCTGTTTTTACTCTTCCATCTTGTCTCCACCCCTAATTGAAATCAGTCTCGAAGGGGACTGAAAAAGGCCTCCTCTGGAAGGAAGTTTTTGAAATGAGTCTAAGGAAGGCAGGAAAACTAGGGTGCAAAGGTAAAAGGGAAGAATATTCCAGGCATGGTGGATAATGAGAGTAAAAACAAAGAAGGGAGTACTGGAGTATCATGTGAAAGGAATTGAAAATAGGCCAATGAAGCTGACTTATGACTTATGTGGAAGAGAGTAAGAAGACTGAAAAGGTAGAAAGAAGCAAGGTTATAAAGAGTTTTTGATATCTAATAGAAATTTATATTTAATCCTAGAGGTAATAGTGATATCCTAGCGCTCATTGGATAATGAAGGAGGAAGTGACATGATTAGACCTATGCTTTATGGGGAAAAAAGTGCCTTGGCAGCTTAGTAATAGATGGCTAGGAGAAACTTAAGGTGAAGTTACCAGTTAGAAGGTTATTGTCATAGCTCTGCTGAAATGATGTGAGGATCTGAACTGAATATGTAGCTATATGAATGGGGGGGAAAGGAGGCATATGATAGAGATGCTATCGAAGTATAAATAATGGGATTTGTCAATTTGTTAATGAATTAGGAAAGTGGGAATGAGAAATCAGGGACAATGTAAATAGTGAGAACTTTGTTGACTGAGAATATGATGATGCCCTAGGCAATAATAGAGATGTTTGAAGGTAGGGACCTGAGGATTTGTATTAAAAATACGAATTCTATTTTGGAGATATTAAATTCAAGATGTGTATGTGATATCTAGTTTGAGATATCCAAGAGTCAGTTGGAGATGTTTGACTATATTTTAGGAGAGAGACTATGGCTGGATATGTAGAAAGATCTGGGAATCACATATATATAGATTATAATTAAATAAGCATTTTTAAGCACATTCTACATTGTCAAGCTATATGTTAGACACTGGGAATATAAATAAAAAGAATGAAACAATCCCTATTCAGGTGAATAGCCATCTGGAAGACAGAAAGAAGGAATGGGCTTGGAGCCAGAAAGATAAGTATCTATATTTGGGTCCCCAGATTTATTCCATTAGAGGATAGCCAGAGATGGAAATCCCCTAAGTGATAAATCCATAACATAATTTGCATAATCTCTGATCATACAAAATAGCAGTACCAGCCAGTCAACCATAGGGTCAGTAGAAAGAAATCATTAGGAAATTAGAATAGAATTGGGTTAAACAAGAGTGAGCTAGCTGGAGGCTATAGTTTCCCAGAGCGTGGCCATACAGTCTTGCTAGGAATTAATACTAGCAAATAACCCCTAACAGAGAAAAGGGAAAATTTCCAATGGGCATAGAAAAGGCATTTTTGAATAATCAAATTTGAAACAATGTGTTCCTAGGGACAAGAGCTTGAACAAACCACAAGGTAGTAAAAAGTACTTCTGTATTTTGCTCTTATCAAGGCATCATGTGAAACACAGTAATCAGCTGTAGGCCTAGCAATTTGAGAACATTGATAAATTGGGAAATATCCAAAGGATATCAATTAAGTTAATAAATTGTTTTGAATACATTTCATATGAGTACCATTTGAAAAAGCTTTTTTTTCCAATTAGTTGTGTCTGACTCTGCATGACTCCTTTGGAGGTTTTCTTCATAATTAGAGTAGTTTGCCATTTCCTTCTCTAGTTCATCTTACAGATGAGGTAACTGAGGGAAACGGAGTTAAGTGACTTCCTCAGAGTCACACACCTAGTAAATGTCTGAGACCAGATTTGAACTCAGATCCCCCTAATTCCAGGCCCTGCACTCTATCCATTGGGCCATCTAACTGCCTTTTGGCATCTTTACCTTGGAGAATAGAAGATGTAAGTATAAGGAGGAAATGAGTCCCATATTTGAAGGCTTGTCTAAAGAGAGTTTAAACTTCTTTTTTGAGCCTGGAGGGAAGAACCAGGAACACTGGATGAAAACTCAGAATACATTTAGGATTGATGTCAGAAAAAACTTCCTAACAATTAAAGCTGGAGAACTAGGGGGAGAACTTGGAATCTTCAAGCAAAAATTCAATAACCATATAACAAGTTTTGCTATAGCGGGGATTCCTTTCATAGCTCGGTTGAACTAGATGGGCATTATTGTCACCTCCAAATGTAAGATTTTGTGATTTTGTATTTCAAGGTTAAAGTTTTAATTGATCGAAAGACCTTGGGGAATTCCATCTTCCATAGTTTTTTCAGTAATTTGAGGTATGTTACTCTGGAGGGAAATTAATGTAGGAGAAGGAAGAGTGATGAAGGAAACTCCCTGGAAGGATTGAGATGTCAGGAAACCATTTTTTTTTTCATTGATCTGGAAAGTAAGTTAGTCATTCAGTCTGGAAAATTTTGGAGCCTTCCATAATGTCTTATCAGGCAAGTAGTTTTTGCCTTGCAAGGGTTTAAGAAGTACAATCTTCTCCTGGACTAGATGGGCTCAGAATAATGTGTCTGGCTTCAACCTACTTCATAAGAGTGTGGAATCAATCCCTCCTAAAATATAACCATAGCAGTTTTTTTTTCTATCTCCAGAAGTTTTATCCACTCTAAGAAAGGGTGGCATTCTCTCATTCTCCCAGGGGAGCGAAAGGAAAGAAAGGGAAGGGAAGAAAAGGGAAGGTTGTTTTGTGTATAGTATTGCTATTCTTGCATATGATATATCCTCAATGTAATTTAGACATTTTGTCATTAAAGTGACCTATTAATTGATGCTTTGCAATTCTGAAATGTATACTGAAAGTAATGAAATTAATATGTTGGACTCCATGACCACAGAGGTCCCTTCCCCTCTCAAATTCTGTGAGTCTTATAAATTCTGCAGCCCTTTTGTTGAGGGTTTTTCCCCAGAACCCTTGTCATTGTGTGGACAGCAAAGAAGTACAGGGGGTGTACTTTAGTTATTCTTTGCTATCATTACATGATCAGCCCACTTCCTTTCCGGGTCATACATCTCTCTATATTTTTGTACCACTTCAGTAATCAATCAATAAGCATTCTCTAAGCCCCTAATATGTGTCAGACTCTGTGCTAAGTGCTGGGGATACAAAAAGAGGCAAAAGACAGTCTCATCCCTCAAAGAGCTTACTGCCCAATGCAATCCCTTATTGGTATTTCCATCCTACTTAGGTCTTTCATATGCTTCTCAGTTGCCTCTTTAATTATTCACAAATTTATTCATTTATTCATTCATTCATTCATTTTTGTTTGTTTGTTTGTTTTGAAGACTGTTGTATGGCTTAGAGCATGATACAAAAGTTCATCCTGACTTTCCATTCTCAGAGAGAGCACTCCATCTCCCATTGTCATGTCTTTGCCCTGGGTTCCCCCATGCCTGCTCTTCACTTCAGCCTTAGAAAACTCCTCTCTTCATTTAAGACACAGCTTAAGTACCATCATCTACACAAAGTCTCTCCTAACACTCACTCCAACTGCTAGTGCCTTCCTCCTCTAATTACTTTTTATTTAACTACCTTAAACTAATTTGAATTACTATAGTCATACTCGTGGAGTATGTGTATACATATATATGTATGTATTGTGTATGCATATATATGCATATATATATATGTATATGTATATGTATATATATATATATATGTATATGTATATATACACACACATACCTACAGAGACAGACAGCCAGAAAGAGGTGTTTATATATGTAATATGAAACATGAAATATGTGTGTTTGTGTGCATATACACATATAGATAAGGACATGTGTATATGTATATGTGTGTGTGTGTGTGTGTGTGTGTGTGTATATATATATATGTATGTGTGTATGTATAATCTTTACCCTTAGAGTGCAAGATCCTCAAGAGTAGGAATTGTTTCATTCTTTGAATTTGTATCCTTAATATCTAGCATAGTACTGAGTATATTCTAGGCTCTTGATGAGTGTTCATTGGTGGATTGATCAAATACTTCTCTGTGCCCAGTATAAAAGAAATTCTTGGTCACATATATCTTTTCACTTTCACTTGTACCTAACCCCCTATACTTTAATAATGGTATAGATCTCTGAAGGACAGTATGCTCTTTGTATTTCACTTTGTTTTCAGATGTCAAAATCATGCCCAAAAGATTAAGCTTTCCCAAGTTCTTGAGTTAAGCCACTGCTAAGAAAACAGGGACCCATGGAGTAACGGTTCTCTCCATTAGCTATGGAAACATCCTGCCTCTAGTGGGAAACTGCATAGCTCTAGGGAAGGATAAAGTCTTTGAGAAGATCCTGGACAGCCCCTCTCCCTGTAAGCCATTGTCCACAGATACCAGCACAATGCACCAAGTGTGCCAGGAGCCTAAGGCCAGGGGATGCAGTTAGAAGGATTAGGGAGAGTATCATAGACTTCCATACTTCTAAAACAGCTTTGTGACATTTGATCTTCAAGTGTTTTTACAAGGACAGACAAAAGGTATACAGTGTATCATTGCCTCTGTCAATGATACCACTCCTTCAAGGATGTTTATTTAATGTGACATGCTAAAGGAATCTGAAGTCTGTGTAATCCCACTATATTGAACAAAGAGCTATTTTATGATGACATTGTCATAAGTGCTGGAAGCAAATAATTAACAGTGAGTGAAAGTTTTACAGAATCACAGCCCTGGAAGAGCAACATTCATGGGCAGGGTAGCTGCTGAGGTACTGTGAGCAATAAAATGTTCACGTTCAGCTTAAGTTATTATTAAATATTCAGGGGGAAAAAGAGCTTGTGTTTTGTAGACAAGCAAAGTCTTACATAGTTTGCACTGTTTTTACAAAGTTCTCCTCAGACATGAAACCTAGACCTGGGGACTTGCCAAAGTAAGGGAAAGGGACATTTTATGACTTATGGAGGACTTTCCACCAAAACTGTTCTTTCCAGGAGAGGAGCTGAAACATTTGCACTATATACAATTCAGTGTTTTCTTTCTTTTTCAGGGAATGTTCTTGTTCCCCCCTTCATGTGTTTTGGGAGCTTGTTTTTGTTTTGTTTTTAGCAAAGAAAAATTCTAATAATTCAACACCTCCACATGCCTTGTTAGCACCAGAGGCTTTCATCTCATAATGCTTTGTTGTTGCCCTTTCTGAACTAGCTTTTCTATTTTTTGGTAAGAATAGTAAGAGGAAACATTTTTATCACACTTTAACCTTTTCCCACAGGATCACATTTGAAGCTCATACTGACCTTCTTTGACAGGTGATATATTATTAGCTCTATTTTACAACATAAGGAAACTGAGACCCAAATATGAGAAATTAGTTGCCAATGGTAATACAGGCAGAAAATATGGAGTTAGTATTTGAGTCGCTCTTGACCTGCAGTCTAGTGCTCTTTCCAATATATCTCTTATCCTCCAACTCTTTAGCAAATTCATAGTAAGGATTGATAATAAACAAGAGGATAGTATAACCCACGATACATGTATGTGTGTATAGATATAGAAATATACATCTAAGTCTATCTATATTGATATGTATTGATATCAATATCTGTGCCTGTGTGTGCCACTTATCCAGTAGCATGACTTTCTCAGCAATCACACAAGACCAAAAAACAAGGAACAATATTTTTTCACATTAAAATAACATTTTAATATATTTTATATATTTTAAACTTTTTAAATAGAATAACTCAAGTGTTTTATTATTGTAATACTAGTATTATATATTATAATATATGATTTAAAATGTAATACAATTTAATAAAATATAATGTTTTCATACTAATAAATATTGCCTAATTAATATTTAAATAAATAATTCACACTTTTGTGTTCATTTTTGCCTCACTTTTAGAAGACTTTACATGTAAATAGCAAACCTAAAACACACTTTATTTATGTTGTGTTCAAGCAATGAGCCAAGGATATGTATCATAGAAAACCATTGTACAAGTATTTCATCTTAATTTTCTCCCTTTATAGGTCAGGGTTTCCCAATAGCAATAGAGAGATAAAATGATTAAATGTACATTGCACAACATTATGGATGTATTAAAAGTCCAAATTATATCCCCTGATGTAAAACACACAATTTAATTCTCATTTCAATAGATTCAGGATCTTCTCAAAGCACTTCTTCCACCAGGACAAATCATAGTAGGTAATATTCCATAACCTGACTAAACATAACATGCATCTTTAAATTTCTCCTGAAGTCACAATTATGACTCTTTTGAGAATATAGTACTCCATGATTTGTAACTATATAGCATCAAAAGGGGGAAAAAGTGTGTTCCAGAGACAGGTTTTTGAAGTCATGAACATCTTAAGGTTATTGAAAGGACTGTGCAATTTCCCTAATGTGATCCAATCCACAATCCTCTCTCCTCCAGTTCACACACTGACCATTGATGACACCTACCCATATCCCCTATATTCTAGCAAACTAGCTCAGTGAGAATTCCATCCAACTCCATGTCACAATCTGAGCAATACACACTTTAATTCACTTTGTTTCTCCTATGTCAATGGTTCAGCTGATCTTTTTCTAGTGACTGAATATTATTTAGAAGTTTGCAGAATATTTCAGGGCTTGATGATATGAAGGCATTGTGAAAGAGATCCATAAATTTTATTTCTCTCTTGACCTGAACGAAACTTAGAAACCTGAAGTTTACAAACTGGCTACCTTTCCATTCAACACCTGGGTGGAACAGTATACACATTTTTGTCCTCTGTTCAAAATCAGCCTGTACCTGTCCTTGCTTCTAGGATGACAAAGTAAATTATTGTAGACTAAACAATGTAAGGGGTTGAAGCAAGATTATATGTAGATAAGCACGTCTGCAAAATAAAGGCACATAAAACCAGTTACTTCTACTGAATACAAAAAGTATCCTTTAAACAGAAAGAGAATTTCTTTCATAAAGAAATCAATTGTAGCTATGTATTATTGTATCTCTGTGTTACCTATTAAAAGCTTCTGCTGCTGACCTGTCTCCAAATGTTCAGGATGAGATTGTTTTCTATGATAATTCAATAAGCACAATAGTATTGGAAAATAAAAACATTGAAGGAATCTCTCTGTCAATAAGAAATCATTCCTCCTTTGAACTTCCTGGAAAAAAAAAAGCATCTTTCATACTATTGGTGAGACTCTCTATGAGCTTTTTTTCTACTGGATTTGCACTTGATAGTGATAGTGATATTGAACCAAGTCTTCTCCATTATCCATCTATCATGGAATTTTGAGTGATCTTTAACTTATAGAAAAGGGACATTTTCCTTGAGGAGAGCTTTTGAAACAACCTTTTCCTCTACTGAATCAAATGCTTTTGTAATCAACAAACAATAGCTTTAATAGGAGCTTTTATTCTCCTCTTGAGAATTCAGTCAATTGTCTGACTATAAAAATGTGTTCTGTTGTAACAAATTACCTAGGAAAGCTTTCCTTTTCCCTTCATATGTTTTCATCAGGGATTGATCAATACATTGATCCTTGTAATAAATGTTTTATACAGATAAGACAATAGGTATTTGCATTGCTGATATCATTTTGATAGACTTTTGGGGATATCATTTGTGGTCTTTTCCATTCTTTTTGGTATGTCCTCTTTGGCACGTCTTTAAAATGGTTCTCAGGTTTCTTTTAAAGTTATGCCACCTCCAGCATAGATTTCTTTTTCTATATGTACTAGGTCAGGTTCAGTGACTCTGTAACTGTTTTAAACAAGTTAAGTTGGAGCTATACTCTGTCTATGAGCCAACGAAAACTAATGTGACTGTTATGGTTCCAAATCTCCCATTTTTTAGCTTCCTATCAGAATGATAAGTTTAAGTAATTTCTCTACTTTTCTGCTCTTCATTCCTCAATCTGTAGTAGGTACTATCTTTTTCGCAAACAATGTATGTGAGAACCTTGAAAGGCTCTGAATTGTCAACTGAAGTATTCATAACCTACTCCTCTCCTATATGCTACCCACTGGGGGCTTGGAAGACACACACTGAGATTGTCCCTGCCTGTAACTGTGTGAGTAGCAATAAAAGATTTTAAAGCTTTTTTTGTGTAAGCTGATGCTTTTCATCTGAACCCCCTTCCACTAGTCATATTGTGAGACTTTATCTAGGATGGTTTCAATTTTGACTTTTGCTCTAACCAGTCAATAATATCATTGAATGCAGACAGTAATTCTAAAATGCCTACCATATTGGTAATTAGTCATTGTATGTATACATACATGCATACATATATATGAATTTTTTTTTCATTTTGTTCAGTGCTAAGGTAAGTACCTTCCAACTTTTTCAATGCTACTATTGAAGAGTTCATTTATGGTTGTCTTCTGAGCAGATTAGTTTTCATTCCATTCCATTTCTTGATAGCAAGTCATGTTTTCCAGTGAAATTTTTGCTTCCCTGTCCTATACTCACCTGCCTTTTACAAAGACCCAATTCCATTGCATCATAATCATATTGAAGTGTTCTCAAAACCTATGTCAATGGATATCAAACACTGGAAGATTCTACCAAGCTATATATATATATATATATATATATATATATTTTATTCTGGCCATAACAACACACCAAGATGGCTGACAAGTTTGGAAAGACTCATCATCACTATCTTTAGACACAGTGATCAATGAAACCTATAAAAACCATAAACATGGCACTCAATGCTATGCATTAGAAATATTCCTATTTAAAAAAAACACTGATCAAGTCTCTAAGTATTCATGTCTTGTGCCTAAAACCAGAACTTCAAAAAAATAGTCAATTATATTTGCACTTGAAAACCCAGAAAGAATTTCAACAGGAAAAAAAATGAAATTTGGTCAGAACATGGGAGCCACAGCCAGCACTTTCCTAGGGTTAAGTATTGTACCTCTTGTTTTTAGTTCCATCTTCCATGTCTCATTTAACAAATTTAGTATCCCAGAACTCCTAATATGATGCTGTAACAGTGTGTCAGCAATTATTTAGTAGGAATAGTGGCACTTGTCAAGTTGCCAAGACTATTCCTGCAGTTCTCACCTTTTCTGGGAAGTTTCCAGTCCAACTGCTGACCAGGATCCATCCTACGTGAGAGACATCTTTTCTCCATGAACTCATGGCTGCATGACAGGATGCTTTTCACTTTGCTTTTTTTTTTTATTTGCAGATCCTATAATAGACTCTGGAGTGTTTTGAGGTTTTGGGAGTTTGTTTGTTTTGGGTTTTTTTGGCCTGGCTTTGAACTTGAGCTCATCCAGTCAGCAATAAGTTTATAGGGCTTTGTAATAATCACACAACTGAGAAGACTTCATCTTTAGTAACATATAATTAGTGGAACCAGAATAACCCTAGAGAACATGTCCATCACTTCAAAGCAGATGCAGGTTTATCGGCAGAAATGTGGATTTTGGAACAAACTAAGTCTTTTAACAGACAACATCATGCCAAGGTCTGATTCCTTGGGGAAAGACTACTATAATACTGAAATAATTTGCCTCCATGTGTCAGATTGATGAAAATTATTTCATCTGGCACCACAGCAGCTACAAAGTCAACACTCATCCTGGGCAACAAAAGTAACAACAACAACAGCAGCAAATCTCATTGTTTAGAAAGTTGAATATAATCTTGTTACCCCATTCTCTGTAGCCCTGCAGGCTTTTCCAACCCTTCCCACCATAGTACTCCCCCTCCCCTAGAAAGGGGGCCAAGCCCAAACATTGGGCCAAAGACCAAGTCCTGAAATATTCCCTTCTAAACCACACTGATTATAAAAGGAGGTTTAAATAACGATGCTCCTTCCTCTCAAGACAAGCTTTTAACTTTTAAATGAAGCATGACTAAGTTCTAACGAAGAAGATTTGATGTTTCCAATTAGCCCAAGGAGCTGAAAATAGTTGTGATGTTATCACAGAGTAGAGACTGTGAAAAGGGACACATCCTAACACAGCTTGCAGAGCAGTGGTAATTTCAGAAGATTCATAAAGACAGTTTAATGGTGTAATTTGGAAAACTTTCCCTGCCCCTTCCTTTTTTTTGTATGGCTGGTAAATATACAACTGGAATTTCTTGTTATGGCCTATTTTTAACAAAAAATGTTTGGGTTACAAGAAAGTAATTGCCTTTTTTACGATAAGTCTTGGCCCTTTTTCCCACCTACCCATGTGTTATAAAGGATCTGTCCCCATTCAGTCCTCAAACCCGCATTTTAATGGCATAGGAGAAAAGTGTTAATTCAGCTATTTCCTTAGCATCATATGGTATAAACAGTGAAGGCAACTTATTGACAATGTAGATTTCATCAAAAAAGAGAGAAAGAGCACATGGGGAGCATTAATGTAAGAATCTTTTGTTTATATTTGCATTGGCTTCACTTTGGAATCCCATTCTCTCTTCTTTAGTTGTTTCTTTGTCCCCTCTATTTATTTTTGAGATTGGTTTAAGGAAGAAAAAAAAGGCCATCCTGAATCTGCTATGTGGTTTTGGATAAACAAAGCATTTTTAAGTCAGTAAACTAGCTGTGTTATGAATTAGGGTGAGCTCTGAAAGAAACTTTTGTGAGCTGTCAGCTTTAGCAAACTTCTAATTTATTCTTTTGTGCGTGAATAAATTTTTATTTTGCTATGCTTTAAAAAACAAACAATACACTAGTTTTGTGGGCATATTTTGTTTTGGGGGTTGAGGTTTGTGTGCATATGTGTGTGTGCATGCCTCTAATAGATTTCCTCCCACCCTTAGTCATTTCTTCCCTTCCTCTAACATAAATAGGAGTAAAGATATCTAAGACACTATGTAAATGGTTACTGAGATTCCTCAAATAAAGTCCTATCTGATGAGTATAATGACAGCATCAGTGCTCCTTAAGATATTTCCAGTATATAGCTCACCTGGAATGCCCTCCTGACCTCCTTGTCACTTATGCTGAATTGTTTCACCTTCTCCAAAAAGAATCCCCTGATCACTCAAGCTGACATTCATCCAACTTTTTCTTAACTCCTTTTAAATCTATTATGGACAAGTAGTGCTATCTTATTATTATAATTATCAATATAGGGAGAGTTGACCGGATCTAAAATTCTATTGGTATAGAGAACTTTGTAATAGTAATCTAATTTGATCCCTTTGCATTGGCAAAGCAAACAGGTACTTAGCACTCAGTAATTTATCAAGCCTCTATTAAAGAAACAGAAGGTATGAACCCCTGTTGCTGATGTAACAGGAAGGGGTTGAAACAGGAAATGGCTGAAACAGGAAGGAGTTAATGCCATGTGTGTATATAAAGAGAAGCCCCTTCTGGGTCAGACAGTTCTTCTTGGATCCAGGTTCTGGAGGCTAAGGAAGAGAACCCCAAGCTGGAGAGAATGATCTTTATTTTGAGAACCTGGATGAAGTGATTTTGATTCTGGGAACAAGCTGAAACTTCTGCTGAGTCTGAGGGCCAGCCAGAGCTGCTGAGGAGCTGCTAAGTCCAAGGGCCAGCCAACCTGCTGAGGATTTCTGAGGACCAGCCAGAGCTGCAGAAGACTGAGGAAGCATGACTGTGGTGCCAATATTTTGTCTGTTTGTGGCTTTGTAAGCCTTAACTTCCCAGGAACAGAGACTGTGAAGGATTTAAGGTGGACTGGACATTGTGAGTTTCAGAGTGGAACAGGAACTGCATGGAGAGCTGGACAAGGAGCTGGGAGATGTCTGCCTTTGAACCCAGATGACAGTTTGGTAAATCCAGGTAGGATCTTGGACCATAGAAAGGGATTCAGGGAATCTGATAGACTACCTCAGATCAAGATGAAGAGATCTCCTGTGGATACTGAGTAGTGACTGTTTGAAGTTATAACTTACTTATGACCTTGAAATTGTAACTTATTTGTGACTGAGGGGTGGATGGCCTGTGTATTTTATACTACCCCTTAAGAGAGTGCTGAGTAGTGACTGATATTGTAACTTAGTGTGCCCCCTGAGTGGAGAACTTTGACTTTTGTACTTTGTGACCCTTAAGAAGAAAATTCTCCTTAAGGATGATAGAATGATTGAGTTGATTGAATTATTGAGTTACTAAGTCATTGATTAACTAACTGGATATACTTTGTTCAAAACTATGTGACCACTGTGGTGAAAACTATGTGGCTATTTTAGTGATAAGTTGTTGTGAATGCTGTATCTTGATTTTCTGTGAATGTTTTGCTCTGATTTGCTATTGAATAAATAGTGTTCACTATACTGTGTAATCAGAACCTTGAAAAGTTGTTCACAGTAACATTCTTCTGGAAAGCTGCTCATGGCTTTACAAACTCCCAAGTGAGAAAACATCCTCCACCAATACAGGTTAACACTTTTTCTGTAACTTGAAGTCTTAGAGAGTTGTCTAAACTCTAGATCAGTAGTTCTCAACCTGTGAGTCATGACCCCTTTGGGGGTCAAATGACTCTTTCACAAGAGTTGCCTAAGACCATCAGAAAACACATATTTCTGATGGTCTTGGGAACTGAGACACTGCTCTTCTATCTGTCTCCAGGTGGGTCCACCCACATGCAGATATGCCCACATACAAGTGTTAAAGGGCTGCAGCATTAGGAAGGTTGAAAACCACTGCTCTAAGAGGTTCCATGACCTTCCCAGAGTCATGTAGTCAGGATGGGTCAGAAGTGGTACTTGAACCCAGATCTTTCTAATTTTAAGGCTAGCTATCTATCCTCTACACCATACCACCTCTCATTATGAGAATATTAATATAGGATATTGCTATAAAGGCATATGTATACAATAGTGCTTGATTATAACATTATTCCAGGTTCCAATATCTCAAGAGGCAGCATAGTATAATAGAAAATTGTCCTCAAAGTCAGAAGACCTGATTTCAAGTGAAAGGTAACCATGGAGAAATCACTTACTTATCTGTCATTGTGGCAGGCAACTCTCTAAGATTATAAATTGCAGGATAGTTTCATGATATGAATTGGTAGAAGTAACTCTCCCACTGAGAGTACTTGCATTGATGTATCACAGATCCAATCCATGGCTCCAAAGAAACTGAAAGAATATGCACTGGTAGTCTCATTTAGGACAATATCCCCACCATGGCCACAAAGCATCCAATCCAGCACTGACCACAATAGTAGGGGCTTAATCAACATTTTTAAATTGGTGGCATTTTTGTTTTTGGTTTTTTGTAATGGTGCAGGCATCCAACTACCCCCAATTAATGTGATCACAGAAGCCTCAAATAGCTACATTGATCAGTCAACTAATCAATAACATGAATTAGATGTAAACAAATTCTAATCAACTTAGAAGTGTGTCATGCTCTTATTATAGTATGAAGACGGGTGATGCCGCACCAGAAATATGATAGGATGAAATCATCAGATATGCCTGTGGCACTATGCAAACCACAAGCAGTTAGTTCTAAGTCACACGTTCTTAGCCCCAAGACAATCTAATAGTGAAGGAACTCTAGTCAAGCTGCGGAGAGAGAATCACTTAAAAGGAGAAGGTCTATGAGAGCCATCAGAGTCACAGACAGGCA
>CM053580.1:258506141-258518485 GCA_028627135.1 Pseudochirops cupreus
TATATATATATATATATATATATATATATATATATATATATATATATATATTTTATCAGAATATATTACAAGCTATTTAGGCAGAAAAAGAAAGGATATCAGGAGCTTGGGAAACAGATCACAAGCTCGGGCTAAAGTCATGGTGGGAAAATTAGAATATCTACACATATTTCAAATCTTTCTTCTTGCCCAAAGTACAGAACTTAATAGTTTTTTGACTTACCTTAACTATAATTTCATTCCTGGAGAGACGGAAGAACCAAGGAAGGAGGATTCAATTCTGGATCCAATCTCACTGAGAAAGAGGAACTATTACTGTGGGACTCAGTCTTTTCCTCTATCCCAACCCTTGCCTCCTTTAGTATTCAAAAATATCTTGGAGGCTATCATATTAGACTATATCTAAGAAAACGAAATTTGGTATGGATCAATAGAAAGTCTTATATAAGTTTAAAAAATCAGCTTCAAAAAGAGAAGGAAATGTTGTTGGGAAAATAATTTATCTAAAAAAAAAGAAATAAGGGCGGCTAGGTGGTGCAGTGAATACAGTACTGGCCTTGGAGTCAGGAGGACCTGAGTTCAAATCCGGCCTCAGACACTTAACACTTACTAGCCATGTGACCTTGGGCAAGTCACTAAACCCCAATTGTCCTGCCTTCCCCCCTCCAAAAGAAAAAAATAAAGGTTTTAGTGACTGAAGATTCCGTATAAGACCATAATGTACTATGGCATACAAGAAAGCTAATAAATCTTCAGCTATGTGAAGAAAGGACTAGGGAATGTCCAGGCTTAGAGAAGTAATCTTCCTTTGCCTCGGTCAGACTGCACCTGAAGTATTATTTGTAATAATGTTCATAAATGGATAAAATAAAATAGATAGGGTTACAAAGAGAGCCAATTATACTGAAATACAGTTATAAGAAAAAATATGTTTATAGAACCCAGGCTAAGAAGCTGTAGAGATGTTCTAAGTGGTGCTTTGCAGTGCTGAGATTCTATGATTCTCAAAACAGCTCTGAATATAGAATCACAGAAGAATCTTTCTTTTGATTTCTCTCATGCTATGGTTTTTGTTGAGCTTTTCCCTCACCAAAGCTTTCCTAAGTAACTCATTTTATTTCTCAAACCAGTCTGTCTCTATTTATAAGTTCATTGTATCATGTTTTTAGAGCAAAAGGGATCTTGAAATCCATGGAGGGCAGCTCCCTAATTTTATAGGTGAGAAAACAGAGGCACAGGGGATATGTGCCTTGTCCAAAGCCAAACTAATAAGTGTCAGAGGTAAGAATTGAATTCTGGTTTTCCTGACTCCAAGTATAGTGCCTATTCATTCTGAAATGTTCCCAGTATAGGTAAGAGTTATGGCATAGTCATGTCTTTCTCATCCCAAGCAGCTGCAGTAGTGAGGTTCATAGCCTCCATAAGGCCAATTCTGAGTCTAGAGGTTTGGTGGAACCATCAGTACTTCCCACAAATTGTCTCTGAACTTCATGTGTCCAGTGGCCATCTGGGTTCAGTTATTCAAACCATGTCAGTCTACTTCTTCAAGGCAAGCACTATCCTTCTCCATAGTTGCTGTTATTAAAGATCATGATTTCCTAATAGAAATGGACATTTCTGATCAAAACATTCCAAAGGTGAAAAAAAAAGCTTTAAAAACTTCCCATTGCTTATTGAATATAAAAACCAAACCAGAATCTACATTTAAGACTTTGTCCACTGACTCCCACTTTCCTTTCTAGTCACATCTTCCAGTTGCATTATGCTAAATACTTAACAAACTTTGAGCAACATTGTGGGCCTACCTGTCTCTCAATGTTTCTTTCATTGTTACATCCTGCTGTGTCTCAGTACAAGCTCTCTTGGTATAGGTCAAAGTGTCTAATGAAGTGATAATTTAGGTTAATACAAAGTAGCACCTGTATTACTTCTACGTCAGACTTATGATTAGTTTCTCAAACTCCTTATCTATATCTTCTTTCTGTCCAAGTGGTTGGTAGCATTCTCCAGTGACAGAAATGACTCCTTTACTTTACTATCACCCAAATGGGCTCCATCCCATTTATTCCGTTACTTCTCTGGCTTCTGAAACTTGCAGAGGTGGGGGCTATGGATATGGAACTCTTAGTCTAATATAAATTTTTTAAATTTCATTGTTGGTTAGTTTTTTGAACTTTTTAAAAACCCATTTTAAAATGTTTATTATGAGGGAATTTTTGATTGATTGAGGAAGAATAAAAATGAATATAGCATAGAGGGCAAATCAGAGGTACATGTAGGGTTTGAACATAGAGCTCTGAAGAAGAATATCAAATAAAGGGCATTATCAAGGAAATGTTTAAAAGGAATTAAAAATAGACTGGTACCTGGGGCATAGGAAGGTTGCCAAGAAAAAAAGCAAGAGAATTCCACTGACGCCCTCAAAATGACAGAAAGAGAGGGGAGAGGGGGAAAGAGAGAGAGAAAGAGACAGAGATGGGAAAGAGAGTCAGAGAAAGACAGAGAGGGACAGAAACAGAGTCAAAAAGAGAGACAGAGAGAGGCAGAAACAGAGACATTCAGAGAGAGACAGAGAAAGAGGAAAACCATCAGCACACTGGATGGACCTCTTGTGGGGAATTTTTCATAGGACATGGATTAGACTCCCCACAGGATAGGCAGGAATATATGTACTATAATCTGTATTTTTGGAGAGAACTCCTGAATCAATTAGATTACATATTCTTTTGAGAATTTATTATTGAACTATAAGAGATAGCTCTATGGGAGGGGGAAGAGGAAGGAGAGAGAGAATTGGTAAATGCAGATGATCAAAAAACAAAAGACATAAATAAAATTTATTTTAATTTTTTAAAAGGACCCAATTGAATGGGTCATTTATGATTTCCCAAACATGGTAATAGAGTCATCCTGGCTTTCCTTAACCTAGAGTATTGTGTGATAGTCTGTGATCTACAGCCCCACCCCTCCCTATTATGTGCAGAAAGACCTGGCAACACTGGCAGGTTGTAGAGAATTTAATGCCTCCCCTGTCCCTGATGTAATCACTTAAGAAGCTAAAGATTTAATTACTCATATACTAGTACTCTGTGTATTAGTACTATAAAATTATCCCGGGGAGAAGACTTATGTGGAGCCAAATCCCCAATTGCCTTTAATAGAATACATCATCTTTAATAGTTGCATTTAGTCTTTAAGTTGGGACTATACTCTTGGCATCTATATCAGGCTATTAATATTGAGACACTTAAGAAAAACAAATATTTTGTTTGAAAATAGCTGTTGTGAAAATGCCATACCAGCACAGGGTGGAGAAGTAAGAGTGAAAAACTGCTCAGGTGCATCCAAGACTGTAATTCCTTTCCATGTCACTGAGACTTTATTTTAGTAGTGTATCAACCTGGCAATTGTATTTAGGTTGATAAAGATAAATGTACATCAGCCAAAGCAGGGCACATACAATCACCTATTTTACTGGAAGTAAGAGGGATTCTGCCCTCTCTGAAATAGTACAGCTCCATATATTTGCTCAAGAGAAATGCTCCAAACTGCAGCTAAGGAGACTAAATCTTGGGAAAAAATGTGGAACAGGTAAATTCACTTTTGGAGTAAGGCAAGGTTTACTCAGATTTGACTTCTCATTCTAAAAGCCAGAGACATAGCCAGAGTGAATTTAGTTTGAGGGATGAGGTAGAGACTTTAGTCAACACACTTGACCCACAGATCATCCTTGGGATCACTTGGTAGCTGCACAAACCCTCTCCTGGGACTAACTATGTTTCAGAAAAGTACATATTCCATTGATGTTTCCAGAGGTCCTGTGTTGCTGAAGTGTCTCTTTTGCTCATGAGGAATGGGTTGAAAGTCTCCTGAAGAGTTCTATTTCCCAGAGGACTCTTATTCCTCCTCCAGAATATGTACCACTCTCATTCCATTGCCACAGAGGTGGGGTGAGGATTAAAAAAATGTTTTTCTTTCCAAACAGAATGAGATCTAAAGACATAAACTGCCTCCTCCCCACCTCTACATCCCCAGAGAATCCTGGCTCCTGGGAGGTCTTCTCTATAAGGATAGAAAGTAGCACTCTTTCTAGAGTGCAAAAGTTATCATTGCCTAACACAATGATAATAATAATAATAATAATAATAATAATAATAATAACAATAATAACCCCTTGAGGCAGACAGGGTATCATTATAATTATTTTATAAATTGTAGGGGTTGGATTGGAGTATACCTCATGAGGAGCTGAGCTGGTGTCTTAGCCACCGCTACAAAACCATGTGACCCATATCTGAAGTCCTTGTTTCTTTAGGATGATATTACATCATGGTTTGTCAGTTGTTCCCCTACCCTATGGTGGCTTAAGGGTAGAAAGAACTGAATGAAAACTGTTTTTTTTTTTTCCTGAGTAGAGGTGACTGCAGAAAGAATTTGAGATGAATATTTCTAATCTTAGACAAAATCTGGGGTGTTTGAGAGTCTTGGAACTCCTTGGTTTTCAATCAGTCCCAGCTGCATGCCAGGAGGTGCCTTCTATACATCTCCCACAGGGCTTCTTAAAGGAGAGCATGACCACCAGCAGAAGAATAAGGCCAATTTATAGTCAAACTTACCAAAAATCATCTTCCTTGAGGGAACTGTTTGAATTCATCAGTTTTGAAAAATATTTAATGTTTTGATATTTTATTATCAGTCTGAAGAAGAGTATAAAGTTGTTATGAATTACTGCTTCATGTATTAATTTTTTGTCAATGCCCATGTAACCCTTTTGTATTAAATATTTCTTTTTTTGGCAAAAGGAAATAATAGCTGTCTTATATCTGCTTTACACTGGATACTAAATACTTTTCTACCTCCCCCTTTCCTTTTTGGGGAGACCCTAGTCATGAGCTTAACGTAAGTTTTAAATGATTTTTCTCTGGACTCTGAAGATGAGGTATAAAAACATAGAATTTGAGAAAGAGGTTAACTCTTTTGTGATAGGATCACCATTTGGCAGGCTTTCTCTTTCCCACATAGGTCATTATTTTTCTAAAAGTTAAGGAAGCAGTTCTTTGGACTTGATGGACCCAGAGGGCTAAGGTTCAAGACATACTGGTTATATTGATGTGGCTTTCTGCTGATCTAAGCACTTTTAAAAAGTCTGCTCATGTGAGGGGGGCGCTTGAGGCTTTATGAACGTCCCAAAGTTAGAGGAGTAACCACATTCTGATTTGGTGACTAAATCCTTTTCCATATGCAGATGAGGATGGGTCACATCTTCCCAGACTAAGTGCTACAGAATCCTTATTGAATATCTTTTCCACGTTGGGATTCCTTGTGTTAACTGTTGAAATGAGTGTCTTAATTCATTTCATTGTTGAACCTAAATTAAAAGGGAATTGACCTGAGTCTGACCTGCCCAACATAGCTGCTTTTTAGAGATCCAGCTTACCAAGGACTTTACATGTTAGTCCATGTCCCTGTGAATCCAGCACTGAGAGGCACCCCTTAATAGGAAAATGAGTGAAAAAGTCACCCAAAATGCCATGAGCTGAGCAATGGTTTATATTGTTATATAAACCTAAAGATTTTGAGTTTCAGAAAATGAAGTGATTTGTTCAATATTACACAGCTGCTAAGTACTACAGCAGAGACTCAAACCTAGGTCTTATAATTTTATAGAGAATATCTACTTTAACTCTTTGGTAATTGTTAATGAGCCAACATCTCCAATATATTAAGGACCGATGCTCTATGTACCTATGGATCCATTCATATTCCATAATTTATTTAGCCATCCCTTTTTTATCTTAAGGTATGTTGATTTTGTTTCTGTAGAAGGTTTTTTTTTTATCTAAGCAACACAATCTATTTTATATTCTATAAATGCCTATATGCCTTTTTTAGCTAAGAATAAATCTATTATTCATAGCTTTGAATGACCATATTCTGCTTTTCTTCTATTTTTTAATACCATGATTTTAAATGTTAAAGCCACATATGTATTCAGAATATATTGCAGAATAGACTGAAAGATGCTGGTTGAAATCATATTTCTGTCAGACTTCTTTTCTGGTAATTTTGATCAAATAAGGAGTTATTTCCTAAGTAATTAAAAAAATACTGAACGCTGAGCTACTGCCTAGTTTGTTCCATTGATCTAGATGTACCTTTCTAATTTTTAGCCAATGCCAGATATTATAGATGACTGCTACTTTATAATATAGTTTGAGGCCTGAAAGTTCCATCCCCCTTTTATCCACACCTCTTTTCATTACTTCCTCTAATATTCTAGATCTTTAACATTTAAAAATAATCTTAAATATTTTATCAACTTCTATAAAGTGTACTTTTGATAATTTGATGGATAGGACATTAAAACTATAAATTAAATTTGGTTGTATTGTCATTTTTACTATATTGTCATTTCTCAGTCAAGATAAGTGAATATACCTCCTTATATAAAGTTACCAATTCCAGCTATGCAAGTTGTTCTTTATTTCTTTAAGGTATATTTTGCAATTAAACCTATATAAATTAGTTTGTGTACTTTCTATGCATTGTGTATGATTCCAAATAACTGCAAAAATTGATATTCTAATAATGCTTCCTAGATTTTTTTTATTATATAGAATTATTGTATATAAGTGCTGTTAAAGTTATCAGTGAGCTCCTTAAGAAAAAATCCCCAGGATCAGATGAATTCACAAATGAATTTTATCAAACAGTTAGAGAATAATTAATTCCAATGCTACATAAAGTATTTGGGAAAATAGGCAAAGAAAGAGTCTTATCAAATTCCTTTTATGACATGAATATGGTACTGATATCTAAATCAGGAAAAATGAAAACAGAAAAAGAAAAGTATAAATGAATTTTCCTAAAGAATATTGGATACAAAAAATTTAAACAAAATATTCTTTTTTAAATTCAAAACATTCTGAGATTATGGCAATACATCACAAAGATCATATACTATGACCAGGTGGGATTTATGCCAGGAATGCAAAGCTGGTTCAATATTAGGAAAAGTGTCAGCATAATTGACCACATCAATAATAAAACCAAAAGAAATCATATGAATACCTCGATAGATGCAGGAAAAGCTTTTGACAAAATACAACACTCATTCCTATTAAAAACATGGGAAAGCATAGGAATAAATGGAATTTTTCTTAAAATTATAAGTAGTATCTATCTAAAACCATTAAAAAGCATTATCTATAATGGGGATAAGCTAGAAGTTTTCTTAGTAAGATCAAGGGTGAAGCAAAAATGTCCACTATCATGCTATTATTTAATATTGTTTTGTTTTCTTATTATTTCTTACAAAACAAAACAACTTTATACGAATGTTTGATTTGTTCACATTGAAAATATGAGATTTAGGTTTATATTTCCTTCCATTTATCTCTAATATATATATATATACACATACATACACACATACATATTCATACATACATGTGTTGTGTGTGTGTGTGTGTGTGTGTGTGTATAATTTCTGATTAGGGTTCCCCCCCTTACTTTGTAAATATTGTACCTTCTTTCTTCAGTTATTTTAGCTTAATTTATTCTGAGGCAAGTCTATTTCTATCAGATCTTTTTTCCTCACATTCAATTCCCCCATCCCATTTATCATCCCTTTCCTTAGTTTTAGAATTTTGCTTAACTTATTAGTTTTTTTCTTTCTTCCTATTATGTAGCTTCTTAATTCTTCTTTTCCTTCTTTCCCCCTCTTTTAGCTAAGTAGTCACATATATTATGACTTTCTCTTTTTCACTAACTTTTTATTATTTTTAAAAAATTCATTTTCTGTTTTTTTTCTAAAGAGTATTTCTTCCTCTCATTTTCTTCAATACTTATATTCCTTCTGTGTCTATTCTAGAATTTCATTCTTTGATTAATTGCCTTTATACATATCTTGTCTTTTTTTGGTTTGGTTTCCTCATGGAATGAAAACTTCTAAGTTTTAATTTTGAGTCATTTTTCTAAACAGTTTCTATAGTATTGCCTTTTAGTTCTTGTCCCTGGCTCCCTTGCTCTCTTGTACCTCATCCTTAGAAATGCCACTTCCTGGATGTGATAGAGGGGATGTTGCTCCCTAAAAGTAATATTCCTATGATCCTGGTTATACATTTCATTTTTAATGTTTGCCCTACCATTGCTTCACCCACTCCCATCCCTACTTGACATGAAATCTCCTCTCTAGGTTCATGCTTTCCTACTCTCCTGGGTGGCAATTTCTTCAGGAATTCTGGGTAAATTCCTATTCTTCTCAAGTCAGATGACTGAATATTATATTCATTAAATCCTTACAGATTATACCCATTGTAACGTTCCATTCTCCTTTTAGAGAATATTTCTATTTTCTCATAGCAGCTTTCATTTTGACTAACTCCCCACTCCACTAAAACAAGATTTTCTCCTTTTCTATCCCTTTATTTCAATCTCTTCTTTTGCATCCTTCCTTATTCTCTAAGCTTAGTTCTTCCTGAAAAACTACAAGATAAATTTTCCTTTTATTGTTCACCTTTGATTTGATCAATTGATTTGAATATTTCATTTCTTCCCCTCTATCTCCTTCCTCTTCATTCTCCTCATATGGATCTCTTTTATGTATTCTGTAATTTAGTCACTCACACACACACACACACACACACACATTGAGTCACCTATAGGTAGGGTTTAATTTATGATAGTTCAGGCATTTTTCTCCACCCCCACATCTATTTAGTTTCTTTTACCTTTGTCTCCTTTCATACTTATGGAAATCAATCTCAATGATTTGTCAATTGTTACTTTTTTGTTATTGTTGTTTCTGATTGCTTTTTCTTCTGCATACATTATGCAACTCCCTCTAGAGATTTCTGCTGGTTACAGAATAGTTTTGTATTCAAATTTCCTTTCTCTACTTCCCTACTGTATATTTGAAAATCTTTCTCCTGGACTTTTATGGTTCTGTTGTTTGTCATTAGGATTGTTTGATTTAATCACTGTCTTGGAATCTGCAGCATTTTTGTTTGTCTGTTCTATTGTTATTATTATTATTATTATTATTATTTTGGAGGTGATCTGTGGACTCTTGACATCGGATCTTTGTTTTCAGTGTTGAGAAATTCTGGGTACTTATGTTGTATTATTTCTTCCATGGTGAAGTTGAGATTTTTTGACTTGCTTTCTTCTGAGAAAACTGTAATCCTTATCTTTCTCCTATACAGCCTGTCTTCAAGATCAATATGTTTTGATTATATAGAAATCATATTTTCTTTTAAGATTTGCTTTTTGCTTCACTTACACTATTTTGTCATTTACTTATGTGTATTTACATTAGCAATCTGTCATTTATCATTGTGTCATTTACATTAATCTGTCTCTTTGTTTCCTTGGTGAGACATCCCATAGATTCAATTTTTTTTTTCTATTCTACCAATTACCTTTGCTGTGTAGGGCATAACTTTTGCTTTCACAATTCTTTTTTTTATCCTCCAAACTTTTTGTTTTATTCTTTTGATTTTAGTTTTCAACATTCATTTCCACAAGATTTTGAGTTCCAAATTTTCTACCCATCTTTCCCCTGCCCCTACCCCAAGATGGTAAGCATACTGATTATCCTTTCCTCCAATATTCCCTCTTTTCTAACCTCTATGCTCCCCCATCTCCTTTCCCCTTACTTTCTTGTAGGGCAAGATGGATTTCTATACCTCATTACCTGTGTATCTTATTTCCTGGTTGCATGAAGAAGCAATTTGTTAACATTTGTTTTTGAAACTTTGAGTTCCAGATTCTCTCCCTTCTTCTCTCTCCCTTCTACCCCCTCCCCCCTCCTGGGAAGATAAGCAATTCAACATAGATTATACATGTGTTGTTATGTAAAATGTTTCCATGGTAGTCATATTGTGAAAAGACTAATTTTTTTCCCTCCATACTCTCCCCAAACCATTTATTCTATTTTCTCCTTTGACCCTGTCCCTTTTCAAAAGTGTTTGCTTCTGACTACACACTCCCCCAATCTGCCCTCCTTTCTATCATCTACTCCTCTTATACCTTTCCCCTATTTTCCTGTAGAGTAAGATACCCAGTTGAGTGTATATGTTATTTACTCCTTAAGCCAAATCCAACGAGAGTAAGTTTGATTCATTCCCTTTAACCCCCCTACTCTTCCCCTCCATTATAACAACTTTCTCTTGCCTCTTTTAGGTGAGATAATTTACCCTATTCTATCTCTTCCTTTCTCTTTGTCCCAATATAGGCCCCTCTCACTTCTTAATTTTATTTTTTAGATATCATCCCTTCATATTCAACTCACCCTGTGCTCTCTGTCTATGTATACATATACAGTCATATACACATATACACATAATACATACAAACATATACATATACACACATACATGCAAACACCTATCTATCTATCTATCTTATTCCCTTCAACTATTCGTATACACATATACACATAATACATACAAACATATATACATATACACACATACATGCAAACACCTATCTATCTATCTATCTATCTATCTATCTATCCATCTATCTATCTTATTCCCTTCAACTATCCTAATACTGAAAAAAAGTCTGTGTTACAAATATTGTCTTTCCATGTAGGAATGTAAACAGATCAACTCTAATAAATTCCTTGTGATTTCTCATTCCTATTTACCTTTTCATGCTTCTCTTGATGGTTGTATTTGAAAGTCAAATTTTCTGTTCAGCTCTTGTCTTTTCATCAAGAATGCTTGAAAGTCCTCTATTTCATTGAATGTCCATATTTTCCCCTGAAGTGTAGTACTCAGTTTTACTGGGTAGGTGATTCTTGATTTTAATTCTAGCTCCTTTGACCTCTGGAATATCATATTCCAAACCCTTTGATCCCTTAATGTAGAAGCTGCTAGATCTTGTGTTATCCTAATTGTGTTTGCACAATACTTGAATTGGTTTTTTCCTGACTGCTTGTAATGATTTCTCCTTAACCTGGGAACTCTGGAATTTGGCTGTAATATTCTGAGGAGTTTTCTTTTTGGGATCTTTTTCAAGGGGCAATGAGTAGATTCTTTCAATTTCTATTTTATCCTTGTTCTAGAATATCAGGGCAGTTTTCTTTGATAATATCTTGAAAGATGATATCTAGGCTCCATTTCTGATCTTGGCTTTCAGGGAGTCCAGAAATTTTAAAATTATCTCTGCTGGATTTATTTTCCAGGTCAGTCATTTTTCCAATGAGATACTTTACATTGCTATTTTTTCATTCTTTTGGATCTATTTTATAATATGTTCATTTCTTATGAAGTCATTAGCTTCCATTTGCTCCATTCTAATTCTGAAGGAATTATTTTCTTCAGTGCACTTTTGGAGTTCCTTTTACCTTTGGCCAATTCTGTTTTTTTTTTTTTTAATTCTTCTTCTCTTTATTGGCTTTTTGGATCTCTTTTGCCATTTAAGTCAGTCTATTTTTTTCTTTTTTTTTCTTTTATTTATTTTAGTTTACATTATTCATTCCCATGAGATTTTGAGTTACAAATTTTCTCCCCATCTTTCCCCTACTACCCCCCCCTCAAAACAGCCATCCCCTTGTATGACTCCTCCCCCAATCTAATCTCTCTTATGTCCTCCGTCATCACTCCTCTAACTTTCCGATAGGGCAGGATGAATCTCCCTTCCACAGTGCCTGTGAATCTTAAGTTCCAGTTGGATGTAATTAATAATAATAGTAATAATAATTGTATATATATGTGCATATATACATATATATTTTTAACATTTGATTATAGAGCTTTAAATTCTATGTCTTTCTCTTCTTCCCCCATTAGCCACCCCCACTGGAAGAACAAGCCATCAAATACAGGCTGTACATGTGTAATTACACAAAACCTCTCCACAGTGGGCACATTGTGAGAGACTGATTACATGTCCCTCCTTCCTATCTGCCTCCTCCCCCCATTCCACTCTCTACCCTGTCCCTGTCCCTCTACAGGAGTATGCACTTCCATCAACCCTCCCCCCCACCCTGCCCTTCCCCTCCATCATCCTACCACTCATCCCCATTCCCCCTATTTTCCTGTGTGGCAAGATGCCCAGTTTAGAATTTATGTCATTTCTTCCCTAAGCCAAGTTCAGTGAGAGTAAGGTTGACTCTTTCCCTTTTGCCTTCCTGTTCTTCCCCTCTATTGTAACAATTATCCTTTGTCTCTTCCATGAGATGCTCAACCCCATTCTGTTCTCCCTATTTCCTCTCAATCTAATCCTCTCTCACCTCAGTATTTCACCTTTTAGTATATTGTCCCTTCCTATTCAATTGATCTTATGCCCTTTATGTGTTCATACATATACATACTCAGATATGTGCTTATATG
>CM053580.1:258518985-258542491 GCA_028627135.1 Pseudochirops cupreus
AACAACAACAACAACAACAACAACAACCCTAATGATCTATTAGGGAGACAATGTGTACATACGCTGAGTAAATAAGAATGTGAAATACACAAAATAGATAAAAGATATAATGGGCATTAGAAGCTAGGGTTGGACTAGGGATCCAGAAGGGCTTCATGTGGAATATTTTCTTGATCAAAATTTTGAAGGAAACTAGAGGTGTGCAGCATGAGAACCACTTGTTAAATTTTCAGTGTGAACGTTTCCACTTCAGAAATCTGGCAGATTCTAAAAATATGACTTGGTTGATTATTTTGTTGATTGTCTAGCCCCAGCTAAGTCATGGATAAAATGTTAATAATGTAGGTTAGACCTCAAAGTGTGCTTTGGGTACTTTTTCCCCTCCAGGAGCCAACAAGGGGAGCCCCTAAACTGAAGGTCGGTGGAAGTGTATTCCAGGTACAAAAGCAGTGAGAAGAGAGTTAAGTATTTGAAAGTAACAAAATAAAAGGTCGATTTGTCTGGAACACTGAGTGTGAGAAAGTGAATAATGTATACTGACTTTGGAAGGGTCCAGTGGGGCCAGGTTATAAAGGGTGTTTAAAGCTAAGCAGAAACAATTTGATCCTAGAGGCAATTGGGAATCATTGAGAGTTATTGAGGGGGGAGTGACATGATGAGACCTGAATTTTATGAAAGTCACTGGCAGCTAGGGAGTGAATTGATTAAAAAAGGGGAAAGATTTGAGTCAAGAAAACCAATTAAGACACTATTATACTGGTCCAGGAGAAAGGTGACAAAAGTCCTTGAGAGTAAAGACTGTCTTTTGCCTTTTTTTGTATACTCAGTCCTTAGCACAGTTACCTGGCACATAGTAGGTACCTAATAAATTTTTATTGACTAATTAAATGACAGAGTTGACTATAGGAGTAGTGGAAAGAAGACAGATTCAAGAGACACTGTGGAGGTAGAAATGACAAGATTTGGAAGCTGATTGCATATCTAGGTAGAAGAGAAAGAGAATTATGATGAGGTTATGATCCTTTGCTTCTTGCTAGTCAGTTCCTACACAGAGCATTGAGCTCAAATAATATCAGCATCACGTTTACTTAGTAAGCCCTTTGAACTCAAATCCTCATCAAAGGAAAAGGATGGAAGGGGAAAAGTGGAGTATGCAACAAATCCTTTATCAGTGGTTCTCAACCTGTAGGTTATGTTCAATTTAAATACATCCTGTATATCAGATATTTACATTACAACTCATAACAGTAGCAAAATTATTTTTATGAAGTAGTAACAAAAATAATTTTATGGTTGGGAGTCACCACAACATGAGGAACTGTATTAAAGGGTTGTGGCATTCAGAAGGTTGAGAACCACTGCTTTAGATCATCTGCTTATTTTCATTGTCCCTCTGACACCTTTCTGTTTCCATCTGGGCTGTGGAAATAGGCTAATTTTCAGGCTTATACAAGGGAAGGAACTGGATCCAGAAAATTTGCAATCAATGTGGGCTACTCTCTTATTTTCCTTGGGTTCAGATGCCCTGCCTCCAGCTACAGTACTTATCTGTGTCTACCAAAGTAGACACTAAGAAAGCTCTTATTCTCCCATGAGGTGGCATAAACCGTCGCCACAAACATATCAGGCTAGACGAGGGGCAACAAGATATTGGCGCTAACCATGCTCCCTTGAGGGGAATCAGGAATTGCAGGTTATAAGTACGTAGTTTCCTGGCATGATGCCATGTGAGACTTGGTTCCAGAACTGATTTTAAATGGGGGTTATTTGTGATTGACAGTACCACACTCTGGAGAATTTATAGAGCCTTTGCATCTGTGGTCAAGAAAGAAACAAGCGGGCTGCTATTTGCCTTTATGCCGTTTAATTTTGGAGATGTTTCCCCAGTGCGCTATTCTGGAAAAAATTTTCCACATAAACAAATTATTAGTTTTACCAGCCCTCCTCATAAATGCTTTTGCATTCTCCCCAAAATGCCATATTGATACGAAGCAGGGAGCAGTTTTCAGATTTTTGTGAAGGGATGTTGCCAAGTGATTTTTTTTTAATTCAATCGTAAGACAATTGATTCTTATCATGCTGACATGTACAGAGGCCCTAACTTCTGCTAGGTTTTTGTTCTCAGTATGTTAGGAGAATTTGGGAACTTTCAGCCATGGATATGCCTTCAAAGTTGTTCTTCTCATGTCATCTTTATCTACTTGTGAGGCTAATGTTTTAGTGCCCTTTCTGAAAGTTTTAACCTTTCCAAATCTATTTTCTTCCAGGGATGTCACTGCAAGAAACACATTACTAGGTAGTGTAACAACAATCCAGGAATCACTGCCTTCTGCCATCAGTATTTCTGGGATTAGAAATGCAAGGTTGCTAGCAGGGTAACATTTTGGGAACATCTTAATGTGATGACTCCAGTTATTTTCCTTTTCCTTTTTAGGGTCATAAAACCAAGAGTTTCTAATGAGGAAATGGGGAGACAGTTAAATGGCATAATGTGCAACTTGGCAAATAGATTGGAAGAAAGAAATCTGAAAATTCTAAAAAGTGAAAGCAACTAATTTTCATGAATATTCTTTATATTTTTCTCTTTCTCTTGTGTCCAGATTCTAAATTTAGTTTATGCCAAGCTGAGAAAGAACTCATTAATTTTCCCATTCCTCTTGCATTTCTTCAGGAGAGTTTTTAAACATGGACGAGCCCTTCCTTAGTCATCTCCTAGACAATGTGTTAGACCTAAAGATGAGAACAATCCCTGGCCATTGTGGACTGTATCATTCTATTTATTCCACTACTGTTCACTGTCACTCATTTACATTTTACCTGGTCCGTCTGTGTAATCATAGAAGAGGAATAGAAGATTTAAAGAATAAACAAAATCAAGAAGTGCCTTGATGTTTTAAACAATGGGAAAAAAATCAATTCAGTTGAAGTGCATTTAAAAAAATGCAATCAGAATTCCTCCACCTATAGATAGAGATAGAGCACATTCCAGCTTTCAGCCAAGGTGATGGTAGAGATAAAGCAGCAAGAAGCCAATGAATACTATTGAATCCATTGTTTTCCAACTATCTAATCTTTTGTTTTTATATTAAAGTTTTTGGTCATATGTGTCAACTTAAAAAACATATCTGATGACCTCCACTTTTCCTATTCATTGCATACTTTAAAAATAAGTAGCCTGATGGTTCCTTAGTGTTTTGAAATTAGATGAAGTTGTATAATTCTCACATGTGAATAACAGATTACTAATAACTCCAACTTTCAGCTCCAGACATTTTTTTCTGGCTAGTCCCCATTTCTGGAATGTTCTCCCTCCTCATCCCTGCCTCCTAACTTCCCTTGCTTCCTTTAAATCCCTAACTAAAATCTTCTGTTCTACGGAAAACGTTTCCTAATGCCTCTAAATTCTAGTGCCTTCTCTCTTTTAATTGCTTTCTATTTATCCTGTATATAGCTTGTTTGTACATATTTATTTCTTGTTATCTCCTCCATTAAATTGTGAGCCCCTCAACAGCAGGGACTGTTTTTTACCTCGCTTTGTATCCCCAGTGCCTAGCACATAGTAGGAACTCCAAGGTTTATTGACTGCCCAATAGGAAGCAGACATTTCTAGAATCCTTAAGATGTCTACAGTTGCTTCTGAACTGTCAAGGGGTATAAAGCCTCACTTTTGGTCCTCAGAATTAATCACATAGAATTAAGAAGTAAAATAAATAGAATAAAACATCTGTGTTAGGTTCTGCACATAGAATAGATAAGATCACTCTTGGAGAACCTTAGCTACAATATCACCCACAGAATTTCAGCTTTGATACTTTTGTCACAGTATTTCCATATGTTTTCTAAGTTGGGATGAGTATCAGTTGTCTTTTGTAGAAGAGGAAGATAACAAAACTTGAAAACCGAATTGCTGATGTTAGCTGAACTCTACTTTTCTAACTTGACATATCACAACTGTACTGATTTGATATGAGTTGGAGGTTTCTTCAAGCATAAAGGCAGTGGAGCCATTTAAATTGGCTGGCTTTATGCAGTATTCCACACATGCATTGGACTTAAAAGGGCCTAATATTCTACAGAGTATTATGTTTTGTCCTTAATGCAGTTCCTTACCATATTTGAAGTAATGAATCTTTTTTTTTTTTATTAAGGCTCACCATCTTAAACTCATCTCACTGATCATTAATTTTAAGTGCAGGACACGAATCTGTCATGCACTTTCAAAAATAAACAGATCTTAAAGAAAGACAGGGTTTCATGGACTTAGACCCTAATATTCTTTTTCTTTTCCTTTCTTCTTTTTTATTTTCTGTTATCCATTTTTGGAGACAGTAGGGTAATGGGAATCAGAAATGGAACAACAGCATAGAGAGAATCACTTTTAACTATTAGATTCCTGAAAGAAGAGTAAAACAGAGACACATGAAGCTAAAAGCCTCATGAAAAATATTTAATTTTAATACTACTTTAATATCTGCTGTAAGCTAATGTCAGTAAATTATACTAATAACCTGGATTTCCTTGACAGGAAATGTACTTATAAATTACAAGGGTAAGTAGACTTCTAGGTATTAAATAATAAAAATCATAACATAGATGATAATAGTCATAAAATTCAATTTTATGAAAAGTTTCTGTTTCTAGCAGAATTGCACAGCTATCCCTTGAAAATCGTTAATGGGACACACTGGACAGGCTCTTAAGGGCAGCATTCTAATTAGTTGTTCAGAATGGTAACTGTCTAAAAAGTTTAATTTTAAATTTATGTTGAATTGTCAGAATGTGTTAAGTTTTGATACTGTTTTGTGGTCTAGGGAAATTTTCCTTGCCCTCTTTTTTGGTGAGGGAATGTTTCATTTGGTTTCTTTTTTTTTTGTTTGTTTTCACCTGACTTGGAAAAGTAGGACAACTTTTGTTTTTTGACAATGTCTTTTTTGTCACTTTGTGTGGGCTGATATTCTGGTAAGGGCTTTTTACTCAGTCTCTGCTTTTGACTCTATTCCTTTGTGACTCTGAAACAAGGCTTTTAAGGAGCACTTACTCTGAGATTTCAGGCTCTGGTTAGCCTTGGATGGATGCAAATAGCTTAAAATACTGAAATATTCAAATCAATACAGCAGCAGCATGACTTCCTCTCATTGGCAGAGGTACCTGTGGTATCTGAGATCTGCAAACCTTACATTTTGAAAACTGTCATTAAGCCCTGGAATATTCTCTGACAGCTAGCATAGCTTTCATATTACATATTTATAGCATGCAGTAAACCTCTTCTTTGCTTTCAGAATGGGTGGGAGGAATGAAAAATACACTTAAATCAAGTGAATCCCTGCCAAAGCAATGGGTCAAGAAGAAATAACCTGCTGCAATCAGAAAAATGTGGGATGTTTCTAATGTTATCAATTAAATCTCTCCTCCAGCCCTTGCTAATCATTTCTTTAAAGAAATACTGAAAGTAAGGTAGCATGACATTATGCGAACTTTGATGCTGGATGCAATTGCCAGGGTCTTGAGTTTAATTGCCAAGGTAATTAGTGAACTTTAGGCTCAACCAAATGACAAGGAGAGATTGTCTAGTTGGGGATTCGAAATTTTTATTTTTCCTCATTTTTAATAAAACCAATTTAACTGAAAGGTGCCTGGTTAATGTGACTAGAAATATAAATCTTTTGTTCATTTTCAGAGCTGCAACCTTAGGACGGTCTCTGTATAAGCAGCTCTCCTAACATATTTGAATGTGATTCTGCAGAGGCAAGAACCTTGAAAGGTTACTGGGGAGCCAGATCTTTATGTCCATTCATTCCTTATTCCCTCTACTGGGACTCAAGTGCTAGGTAATGATGGAGGGGCTTTCGTGATACAACGAGGAATTGGATCCAAACCACAAAATCATTTCTTATAGGTGAATGAACAGGTGATGGATAGAAGCAACTCTATAATTACTAACAGGCATAGTTAAGGCATATCCCTTGACTGAATATTAGATCAAGGTCTGGGTTCATCCTTCTCTCCCAATGTTGGCGTTTCAGTGTGATAGTATTTCTATTACTTCACAGAGGTAACTATGCTGGCTATTCAACTGACTGGCATGTTTGATTTCAGACGAACGAATGATGTAAACTAACTGGGCAGCATGGCTTGCTAAACAGAGTGCTAATTCTATCATTAACTAGGTGAGTTAGCCAGTTACCTAATGCATTTCTTCATTGGGAAAGAGGGTGATAAATGCCACCTACTTTCCTTAGAGGGTCATTGTGAAAATTAAGGAGTCGATGGCTTTAAATTTTAAGGGCTGAGGATAAAAACTATGACGTAAGAACTATATTAAAAGTGCTTGTATTTTCTTTTGCAATAAATTATGTACTTAACAATACAGTCCTTTTGCTATTGAAGTTCCTTAGTTTTACATCTTTTGAGAATATTTGGGTTTAATTGTAATCATTATGCAAGAAAGTGGTTATTGTAAGAGGCAAATAGCATAGTGAATAAGTACTAGGCTTGGCATTAGGAAAACTCAGGTTATAGGACACTTCTCAGTTGTGTGACCCTGACTTAACCTCTATGGGCCTCAGGCAATGCTCTAGGGTTGATCTGGTTGCTTTAGGATGAGATGTGTGATCCCTGCTGGTGGAGGAATCTCCCACAATCAAAATGGAATTCTTCACTCAGATAAAATCACCAATTTTTTGCTCTCCCATTTCTCTTTCCTCACCTCCACATGCATTCTGTTTTCTAGTCCTGTTGAGTCTCTTTGTATAGCTCTTTCATAGGTCTCCTCCTTTTTAGTCCCATATTCACTTACTCATATCAATATGATTATTTATTATGGTGTCAGAAAGCTTCTGTTACTGGTCTCTAGTCTATCTCCTTTCTGATCCAGCCTACACATCACTATGAAAATAAGTTTTCTAACGCATTGCTTTAAACACATCTTTCTTTAATTCAAAACTCTCAGTGGCTCCCTACCTATAAAATACAGGATGACACATGATTTATTTTGGCATTGAGGCCCATCACCATTTGTCCTAACCTGTTTTTGAATTTTCGTTTCGCACAATTCCTCTGGGTATACTTTACACTTCAGCTAAATCTCATTGTTTACCATCCATAGTTCTTATCTTTTCCTCTCCCAACTTTATGCCATTCTTCTTACTCTATCTTATGTATTTTTCCTATGCTCCATGTCTTCCTGTTGGATTCCTTCATGAAGCATTCTATGATTCTTTCCACCTGAAAGTGATTTCTTCCTCCTCAGATGTATCACAGAATTTTATTTTGTTCTTTCTTTTGTATATTTAGGTTTCATTGTAATATTTTTGTATATGATTTACCCCATCCCCATTATTTATAAACTCTTTAAGTCCAGGAAAGACTCCCTGACTCAATTCTGTATCTGCAGTGCCTAGAACAGTAGTATCCTAGGCACTTAATAAATATTCAGTGAAATGAATTGAAATTATTCCCAATGCCCTTCATTATATACTCACTGTCTCACTTGTTTTTAGATTCCTTTGATTGGTATAGATAAGGGCTCATCCATGCCTTCTGATCTAGTATCTTTCTTGTCTATGCCTTTCCATACATCATATAGAGAGGATCTATCTATACTGAAGGCCTTCCTTAGGTTTTTTAATGGGTGATATAGCTCACTGTAGCACTGGAGCTCTCTCTCTGCCATCCTGCCATCTTGTACACTCAATCTGCCTTCTTGGTGGAGTTTTTAAGGGTCTTTTATGATATCTTCTATGCTATTCATATGTACAATTCATCATTGGTAGTCTTCTGTAGCCTATAATCCCAGAGAAGCAGTGTAGTATGGTGGATAGAAAGATGGCTTCCAAGACAACAGGACCTGATCATAGGTTCTGACTTTGATGCATATTGGCTGCATGAGCCTGAGCAAGGATTTAACCTTTCAGTAACCTAGGTTACTTTCTAAAGCTATACGTTACAGAAGAGGTGCCAGACTTCATTGGTCAAGGGAGTTTCCTCATCTGAGAGTTCCATCCTTCAATAAAATCGTAAGTTCAGTCTCTTTCCCTACTTATAGCTCCCACATATTTTTCCATTGCCTTCTGGGGATCCTATAAGAGGTACCTCCCTGAACATGTCTACTCTTGTTCATTGTTCTCTCAGTCACCTGGAACTGTGATTCTTCTAAGATGGCAGTCTTCCAGGATGCATAACAGTATAGTATCACCATAAGAATATTAGCGTTTAAACATTGGGGCTTTTGTGACAATGAGTGTCTTGGGGTGTAAAGGACTACTCTGATAAATCATTTTATGTGAAGGACAAGCTGGGTTCTCTAAGATGGTGCCAAAGGAAGCATAAGTTTTTGCTAGTTCTATTGAGCAAAGAGAGCTTCAAGTTTAGTCCTGGTGACAGGCTATGTATATTGTCCAAGGATGAGCCCAACTAACTGCAGAAAGAGTCATCACCAGAAAGTGGACTGTTGGGTGATGGATTTTTCGGCCAAACCCCAAGAGTCTATTTCTAAAATTGAATAAAAATTCTATTTAAATATTACCTTTGATTTGTGGACCAGGAAAATAAAATGAATTCCCTAAGTCTGATGTCTATAGAAGTCTCCCTGAATTGAAGTGATTAATTCCTTTCCATGAAGGAACAAGGGTGAAGATAGAACAGCATGCCATACGCTTTTAAAAAAGTGAAAAAATAGTCTTGTACCTTAAATGTTCATTTTCTTTATTAATCTTTACTTCATCACTTTTGCAGCTTCATGTCATAATCACACTTTAGGCAGGACATCAATAAGTTGACTCCTGGTTCAGATTGGTGTCAGCTTGTCACAAAGAAATGATTGTTTCTGCCCTATACTGCACTGTACACCATCCAACTATAGATTATAGATTAATAAACAATTGCCCTTTGACCACTGCCTACCATGACCTATGACTCTATAAGTTTCTTCTCAGATCAAGGGACCCAGGAAACTATCATTAAGATTTAAGTTCAAGATCTGCCTACCTAAAAAATTTGTTGTTGTTCAGTCATTCAATCATGTCTGACCCTTCATGACCCCAGGTACCTTCTACTTCCACTGTCTCCTGAAATTTGTCCAAACTCATGTTCCTTGCTTCCATGAAAGTATTTATCTCCTCCTTCTTCATCTCCTTCTTTTGCCTTCAATCATTCCCAACATCAGAGGCTTTTCCAATGAGTTCTTCTTCTAATTAAGTGACCAAAGTATTTAAGCTTGGTCAAATTGAGTGGACTCCATAATCATCTAATTTCCACTTTACCTTTGGCTGTGTTCTAATGACTCTATCATCTTGTTTCCGATAGAATTAATGTTTCTATAGAAAAACTATCTAAAAACATGTACTTTTGATGCTGCTTTTACTGATAGCATTTTTAGGTAGGCACTTTTTCACATAGCCATCCAAGACAATTTAAAAGCAGACTAACAAAGTCAGTCTTGTTCTTTGATCCTGACCCTTTATTTTCCCCCTGTGTTCACCCAACTTGTTCATGAATGCCTTTAGGCTAATTCCCAAATCTAAATCCTCCCTCAAGGAGGAGGATTCGCACAACTGAATGTACTTAGAACAACACTGACTAGTTTTGCCTTTTATTATGTCCAGGAGTGTAGCGTAGGGCCTAGCATATAAGCAAGCACTTCATAAATGTTTGTTGATTGAGTGACTGTTGATTGAACAGGGTATAGAGACTGAAGGCAGTTTTTAAAGAAGAGCTCACAAAATTGTGGCATATCAATGTGATGAAGTGCTAATGTGCTATAAGAAATGGGGAAATAGAGTCGTGGAAAAACCTGGATAATCAGATGCAGAATGAAACAAGTGGAACCAAGATAACAGTTTTTACTAGAGTAACAATACCATAAAAATGAATAATTTTAAGGACTTTTATAAACTGATCAATAATGAAAGGAATAGAAGCTAGAGAACAATTTATATAGAGATATTATTGTAAAAAAACAAAAAAAGCAAACATCTATGAAAACTGTGATAATCATTACCAGTACAAAGACCAAGACATGATAACAATAACAAAAACAGCTAGCATTTACAAAGTGCTTACTATGTACCTGTCATTGTGCTAAATGCAATGGCCGATGGCCCAGGATGCAGAGGATGACCTTCACATCTTTTATGTCTGACCACGCTCCATGGTCACAACTCCATAGAACCTGCTTTAATTGCCTTCATGGCCATTGGAACAAATTTTTTTCTCATGAACCCATTCCACTGGGGGATGTCTTCAGATGCTTAGTGTAGACATCCCCCCTAAATCACCAACAGGTGTGAGGCTTGCCTCTTTCCCTACTTATAGCTGGTCTGCCAAGACAGTTTTACTGGGATGCGTCCACTGTACATGCTACAGCTTCTTGGATCCAAAGGTTAGAGTTAGGTGACAGGTAGATATTGAAAGTGGATGAACAGCCCTGGAAAAGGCTTGGCAAGCTCTTGCACCAGAGGTGTTAGTCTTCCTTGAACACTCTATACACCCTTACTCCCCATACACACATACTGTGCCACCTATGTCTCTTGTGACATGGCAGAATTAGAGTATAGAGACATGTATGTGTACATGATACATATGTATGTATTATATGTGCAATAAACACAAGCATTTATGTTTATATGTATTCACATATGTACATAGGTATCTGATATAGCTAATGTATATAATATAGAAAAATATTATCTATAACAGAATGTATATATTATGTGTACATAAATACACATATACATAAATATATAAACATGTGTATACACATATAGTATCTGTATATATGTGTGTGCTTGTGTGTGTGTATATATGGTGTGTAGTCACTGAGGGAATTTGTCTTGTTTGACTCTGCATATTTGTTACAAGAAAGTTTTTCTTTACTTTTTCCCAAAAGGTTGGTGGAGGGAGATAAAATAGATTTCTGTTAATTAAAAAAAGAGAGATGAGGGGATGCTATTGATGTGAAATGTACTTTTTGATCAAGTCCTTGTATTGTTAATTTTACATTACTGGTTTACTTTGCTGCAAGAACCCTCTCATGATGTAGGAGTGATGTTTATATGTTGGTAGTACAAGAATAAAATATATAAATTAAAGTCACAAGAACCCACAAAGTAATTTGACAATGGCTCAAGCTGGTATTCCAACACAAGTTTTCTGACTAAAAATCTATTGCTCTCACTATATTACTACCATATATCCTTTGATTGTAACTATTTTGAAAGAGGCAAGCCTCATTTAAATGCCTCATTTATCCAATATTAGTTTAAAAAATAGATTGTTACCTTCTGTTCTTCATACACACATATACATACACACATATGTACGTGCATACATATATACACATATATACATGCATACAGACGCATACCCATATCTATACCTATACATATACGCATACACACATACACATATATTTTTATATATTTATACACACATACATAAATACATACATACATATATATATATATATATATATATATATATATATATACACACACACCACATGTAGCAATTAATGTTCAGTAAGAGGCTAATGCCTATCACAGTGTGTCATAGTAGACAGAATACTGGATTTGGAATCAGGAAGACCTGGGTTTGAATTCTGTGCCTGATGGTTGCTAGTTATGTGACCCAGGACAAATGACTAGTTCTGACCTTGCATTTCTTCATGTCTGAAATGAAGATAATAATCCCCATCTACCTCCAAATGTTGTTGTGAGAATGAGATGAAATCAAATATGTAAGGAGCACGACAGACCTCAAAGTACTGTATGAATAAGAGCTATTTTTGAGTTATTGCTGTTGTTTTAACATTATCTGGAAGGGTTCACTAATGTTCAATTTAAACTGAAAAGGGGCAATCATCTCTTTGAAATATGAATAGTTTGCTTATTAGTTCAATCAAGAAGGATGCAGTTTTGAAATTAAAAGTACATTTAAAATTCAAGTGAGTATTTTCTGTTCTTTTGATTTACATTAAACATTCACCTCATTCTGATGTTGGACATTGGCCAATTGTTGAAAATGAAATGTACACCCACCAACACACCTCTATGTATGCACATTTTCTGCTTAATTTATATACATATATATGTATATATATATATATATGCACACACATGTTATATATGTATATATGCATTAATAAAGAATAACTCAAGACGTGCTTTCTATAAATCACTATTTCCTTCAAACTAGGACAATCATTTTCTGCCCACTGATACCCAATAAGAACTTGAATAGCAAATTGAATAAAATGCAAATGAAAGGAATGTTTGTGATTCATATTTTAATATGGGAAAATGTATAAAAATGATTACAGGAAAAGTTTCTGTACAGCTATAAAATAAAATAAACACAGTCATATACATATTAACATAAAGTAAAAATTTTTGTAGAAATTTTACTCCCATTTATAACCACTAAGCCTTTCAGCTAATAAGCTCCTTTCTTTGAGTAAGTCACCTAGACTTGGAAGCCCCATTCAGTCTTTATGAACATTGGACTTCATTTCGTGCATCAAAACAATATAGTTGTAACAGTACTAGTCTTGTTCTCAGAGATTTACTAGATTATATTCTATTAATACTTTCCCCTTATAATAATTTTAATTTCTCCATAAAGATGTGCAATAAACATAAGAGAAGTGAAAGGAACAAGAGCTGTCAAGAAGCCAATAGCTCAAAATATGTAATTTAAAAAAATATAAACACACTTGGGATACAGATGAATGTTCTTAATTCAATATGTTTTATTGTTGCCTTCAGCCTCCTATTCAATAGTAGCTTCTAAGATTTTAATGTCTCCATTGAAAGGGGCAAGTTGCTTCACATTTGATGAAATACTGCCATTGCCTCTAAGATACTTTAAAAGTTTTACAATAATATGTCTCAATGAATTATATTTAAGAGAGAGTTTACAGTTAGCAGCTCTCTTCTCACTTTAGAAGGTTGTTACCCTATGCCATAAAAGCCCTTTAAATTTATGTTTGAAAACCTGTTAAGTTTTTTTTTTTAAGTTATGTTTTCATCTAAGCTTGGATTTATAATTGGCAACTCTGTAAAAGAAGGTGGTTTATATCTGAAACAAATTTGTGATTTGAAGCCACTGTTGATGGAACCAGTTGAGAGGCTGTTTAATATGAAAACTTTGTTATTTCATGTAGATTTTAGCTTACATTGAGCTATAGGTACAAAGCAATAATCGAAGCGCAATGTGTTTTTTGTTGTTGTTGTTCTTTCCCAAAAGCAATTGATTGGAGAAACATCTGATTGGGGAAGTTGGTCTTATAGGGTCACCCACAGTGAATATTTTTCATTTTTTGATTCTTCTTAAAAGCAAGAAAATTGGAAAGCCATTAAAGGTATTATTTTTCTCTCTCTGATTAATAGGACACTAATAAAGACATATTCAGTAGCAAATTAAGACTCCAAAATGGGCCCCCCCATAACGTAGGGGTCTTGATGGCACAAAACATCCAAGCAAAAATCTTCCCTTTCCCCAAAGCAAACAAACCAAGAACTATTGTGTCATTTCAAAACAATAATCCAACACTTAAGAAAAATGGAAAATATTTAAGTAAAATACTTAAAAACTTTTTATCTAGAATTTATTAACATATTTTTGAAACATGTAAATTAGTCATTATTATGGTTGTATTTTAAATTTTTGAATATAATAGAAACATTAAATGTTGTAAAATTAAAACCAGATTCAAAATGTCTCACATGTTGATTGTGAATTAAATGAATTTATAAAAAAAAAGTCAAAGAGTGTAAAAAAAGCTATTAATTTTTAGGTAAAATAAAAAGAAATAATGAATATTATATTTCCCCCAAATAACAGAAGAGTCATAGCCTCATTTATTAATTACAACAACATATCAAAAGAGATAAACTCTTACTTAAAGGTGATAACGAAATATCTGACGTAAATAATTTTCTATGAATTGGTTGTAGGTTTATTTACATTCTACAAAATCATAAATATAACATCTATATTCTTGGAATACAAATACAGAAATTATTTGAATTATTATAAATGTCTTTCCTACTTTTTGTATAACTTGTGATATTTTAAAAATAAGAGCAAAAAAATAAGACCCAAATGAGAAACATTTAAACTACAGGCAACCTGTTCAGTAGAAATTAAAGAACGATAGATTTGGGAAACACAGTTTGGTTATAGAACTGTGACGTGGTTAAAATATCCCCCTCACTATTTAGAAATCTTCAGTGAATGTTGTCAAGGCAAATCATTGCTTTTTTAAAATCGTATTTTCATTCCCAAAGCCTAGGAAAGCAAGAAAGGAAAATGTTCTGGTCCTAATTCTGCCTAATAAAGAAGAACTGTTTTGTTGTTATTATTGTTCGTCTTTACGAAAGAGTGAAGACCTTAAGAAGCGATTGCTTCAGCTTGGATTTTGTGGCACATAGGGAAGGAAAGTAAGGTAGAGTTTAAAATCCTAAATTTTGCTAACGTGAATTTAAAGAGGAAGTATAGGTAGAATTCCACAGACTAAAAGTAAAAGAAATCAGATCACAAAAAGATGTGATGATTTTATTATAGAAATTTTGAGGATACTTTCGTGATGGAGAGGGAAAAAATAGCAAATTGTATTAGAACACAGATTAATTATAGTTAGTTTGTTGTTTATTTTAAATTTAAGATATGCACAGTGGATAAAAGCAAGAAAACAAGGATGACGCATAAATTTGGAAAGGCCAGAATGTAAAAATTGTGTCTAAAATGTAAAAGAGAATGAGGCTAGTGATTAATGCTAATGGCAAGAAAACGGGCCTTAAAAATCTGAAGGGGCAATAAAATAATAAAAGAAAGAATGTCTATTATAAAAAGAGAATGAAAGAATGATAACAGATGACCAAGAGACAATAGAACTGTATGTTATTTTGTGTCTGTCTTCTCTACCAAAGAAAATAATATTTTTAATGAGGATAAAATAAATTGGTTAACATGAAGCATATGGGCATTGTCCTTCGTTCTAGAAGAGGACCAAAATGACATCAATATGTTAAGGTCAAATTGCAGTGTGTCTAACCATGGATGATCAAATCAAGTCGAGTTCAGAATGCTCTACCACGGGTCAAGCAGAAATAGCCCATGTGAACATTTGGGGCGGATTCTCTAAATTTGCATATCTCACATTACTTTTGAGCTACTTCATTTCTGCTTTGCTAATAGAGCACGTCTTCTCTGATGAGGACACACCATGCTGAGTGGTCCTGTGCCAGCATCTCTCATGTAACACAATTAATTCCAAAGTTCCTAAGAGAAACCGTGTCAGGTTTTCTGATCACCATGTGAACACTTGCCCTTTGTGAGTTCTCCACAAAATAGTGTTTTTGGCACCATTTTGGCATTCTAATGTTTGGCATTCAAACAACAGGGCCAGGCCATTGGAGTTGCATTCTATGCAGTAGAATTTGAATGCTTTGCAACTTAGCTCAAGAAAAAACCTCAATGTCACATACCTTATCCTACCAGGTGTCAAATGGAAGCAATTTTGTTTCCTGACATGGTGCTAGAGAACTTTCCAGGTTTCACAAGCATAAAACAATGAGGTCAGCACAATGACTCTATAGACCTTCAGTTTAGTAGTCAGTCTAATAACTCTTCTCTCCCACACTTTCTTTTGGAGCCTCCCAAACATTGAGCTAGCTCTGGTAACGCATGTGCCAACCTCATGATCAATGTGTACATCCTTGAGAAGTACACTACAAAGGTAAATTAGCTTATCCACCGTATTCAAAGCTTCTCCATTCGCTTAAAGCAATGGTTCCAAGTCTGGATGGTGTGGTTCTGGATGATGAAGTACCTGTGTTTTCTTGGTGTTAATTGTTAGGTCAAAATCAGCACAAGCAGCAGAGAATTGATCCATACTTTGATGCATCTCAGTCTCAGAGGCTGCATTGAGTGCACAATTATCTGCAAACAGAAAAGTCATGCATTAACACTCTCTCAACTCTAGCCTTAGCTTGTAGCCTTTTCAAGTTGAATTTGCCATCAGTGAGGTAACTGACCTTGATGGTGTGTTTGTCCTCATTGAAGGCATTTGATAACATGGCTGAAAACATCATGCTAAAAAGCATGGGAGCAAACACACAGCCTTGTTTCACTCCATTGGTGACTGAGAAAGCATGAGAACATCATCCATTATCCAGAACCCCAGGCAAGTATGCCATAGCGAAATTGATGTACAATACTGATGAACTTTTCCAGGCAACCAAATTTTAACATAATTTTTTCATAAGCCCTCAAGACTGACAGTATCAAAGACCTTGGTCAGATCTACAAACGTGTACAGACCTCTTGTCTGCGCCTGGCATTTCTCCTGGAGTTGTCAGGCAGCAAACAATGTATCAATTGTTCCTCAACACTTTCTGCAGCCACATTGGCTCTCAGGTAGATGACCATCTTTCACAGTGAAGGATCAGCCTATTAAGGAGGGCTCTGGCAAGAATATTGCCAGCAGTGACTAAGAGAGAGGACTGCCCTCCACTGTGATTGTCATTTCATTTCCCTTTATAAAGATGAACAATGGAGGTGTCCTCGAACTCCTGGGAGATAACCTCCTCTTGTCATATAATTCAGAAAAAAATCAGTCAGCTTTTGTATAAGCAATGGATTCCTACCTTATAAATCTTAGCTGGAATTGAATCAGCACTAGATGCTTTGCCACACAATTCCTAATAGCATTCAAAACCTCTTCTTCAGTTGGAACTTCAGCTAGGGAAGGATTGACTTCAAACTGAGGTAATGGTCAATGGTTTCAGCATTGATTGATGGTGGTCTGTTGAGAACACTATGTAAGTGTTCAGCCCATCTCTCTAGGATCCTATCCTTATTACCAATCAATGTGGTTCCATCAGCACTATATAGTTGACATGCATCAGAGGTTCTTGGCCCATAAATAGCCTTTAGGGTATCATAAAAGTGATTTGGATGGTTACTATCAGCATAAAACTAAATTTCATCTGCCTTCTTACTGAGCTCAGAATCCTTCATCTCTCTAAGCTTCAATTGTACTTTACTTTTGATGGAATTAAATGCTGCCTTGTTAGAGATAGATGAACTATCCTGTTTGTAAACTTTGTGGAGTTCTCATTTTTCATTTAGCAGCTTCTGAATTTCCTCATCATTTTAATCAAATCAGTCTTGATGTTTGTGAATGTTCTGATACAGATGAATAAATGCAGTGTTATAAACCAAATCTCTGAAAGCTGCTTTTTCTGCTTTGCTGTGTGTTGGCCAACTGTGTTTTGGCTCAATTTCCCCTCTAGTTAGCAACAAATTGTCGCCACTCAGAAAAATACTCTAATCTCTTACCATTAATTCTTCTGGTAGTCATTTTGCCTTGGGGCTGACACTTTTGTTGAATGTGATTATTTAGCTTGGAGAGAATAATTCTGTGATCAGCGCAGCACTGTGCCCCATACATTGCCTTTGTCATTCTCACATCCTGTTTGTCTCTTCTCCTTACAATCACATACATAGTCTTTTAAATGACAATGTTTGCTGCAAAGCTACATCTGCAAAGTTTTATTGCATTCAGGTAAACAGAAGACAGTGTTAGAGCTGAGAAGGTCACGAGATGCACAAGTTTTCTGTAGTAAGTGACTATTCTTGCTCTTTCCAACTCCATTCCTCCAAAAGACTCCCTGCTATGTTGGGTAGTCTGAGTCTACTCAAGGATTAAAGTCACTCAGAATCATAAACTTTTCCTCTCTTGGCACATTGATCATAAGGGTCTCTAGGTATTAATACTATTTTTCTTTGACTTCATCAGGGTTTGCCACAGTGGGAACTTAGACACTGAAGATAGTAACAGTGTTATCCTACAAGTGGTAATTGCTTTGTCTGGAGTCTTTGTTCATTCCTGTTGGTAGGCATATATATTTGTGGACTGGATTCGTTTTGATTGCAAAACCTACGCTGACTTCAACGTACTCCCTTTCACTGAAGTCACTCCTGAAAAAATGTGTATTGAGTTCCTACTTCAGTAAGCTGGCCTTCATTTGCCAGCCTTGTTTCACTCAGGGCTACTATGTGGATGTGATAACCTGCTGAGTTCTTTTGCAACAAGAGCTGTTCATCTTTCAGGTCTATTGGATTTTGGTTTTCTATAAGTATGTGCTCATTCCACGTGCTGATGGTGATTGGAATCATCTTTGAGAAGCTTTTGTACATTTTTTATGCTTCAACCACAGTCTGGGATCCCCACTTTCTGTGATAATCAAGCCAGGGTTGATCAAGCAGACAATTTTTAGGGCACTTTTTCTAGCCTCTTCCTCACACCAGGAGGTGAACAGTGTCCCACTGCTGCTTCCAGTGAGAAGATAACTTTATGGCCTGGGCCTCATTGTGTGCAGAGTTGTGATTATAGCTCCCAGTGTATCTGCACCTGCTGCATCATCACTTATCTGTCACTACAGGGCTTTTGAGATAGGTAAATATGGTAAAATTGTATGGGCAATTTCTTTTGATTCATGTGTAAACTGGATTTAAGTGAGGCTGAGTAACAGGAAGTCATTAGTCTCACTCTTTCTTCTAGAGTTAACATAGTCTAGTAGCAGGACATGGTGATGGCTCGAGATACATTGGATGACCTTGGTGCCTTCAATGTCTAACCAAGCACCTGCTTTCAGTCTCCTTCATGGTTGTTGGAAGAAATTGTTCTCATCTGTCCATTCCACCAGGGGAAGTCTTTATATGCTTGGAGTAGACACCCTCCCAACGTTTGAGACACTTCAGTTACCCTCAACCTGCTTTAGCCTATCTACTGAAATGATTTATCAGGATATGACCCCTGTGCATACTACAATTTTTTGGAGCCACATATCATAGTTAGGTGGATCAGGAAGACACCAAAGGTGGAAAGCAGCCCTAAAAATATTTTGGAAGCCCTTACACCAGAGGTACTAATCTTCTCTGAAGATACCCCACACTCCAACAAGAGCCATTTATCAAGAAATTGAAAGAATAAGTGTGTATGACTGTCGGGGATCTTTGAAAATTCCCATTAAACAGGATAATGGCCATGGTACTAGATTTGAGCAAGTATTATGTTGACTTTTTTTAAGACTAGTTCTGGAAGTTTAGGAGCTATTTGCTGAGTTCATCTCACTCTGAACCTCATGGAAGCTTTAATTTGTTTCATTTGTCACCTGACACAGTTCACTCTTCCTTAGGCAACCTGGCACTCCTTTCTCTATCAAGGGCTTACCATGTCAAGGACAAACTAAATGGAGGCACCCAATGAACTTAGATTTTTTTCTTTTTAAGAAAGAAGGTGCATCCAAAAAGGCATCAACCAATGAATTTGACTTATTTTTGGCAAAAATTATAGAGATTATTATGAAGTGAAAGGGTTTTAATACTTAGAAAAGTAAACAATGATCACAGAACTAGCATGGGTTTGTCAAGAGCAGGTCATACCAGTCTAGATAGATAGATAGATAGATAAATAGATAGATTTCTAAATTTGTAGAACAGGAGAATTCAATAAACATAAGATAGCCAGTCATAAATATACTGTACAATATATAGTTTCAAATAATGAAATATAAAACATTTAATTTTGTTTGTAATTGTTGTCCTACCTTCTCTTCCTCCCCCTATAGACTCCGTTTTAGTGCTCAGAATTTTTAATGGTCTTTGTCTTTGAATATATGTTTTGACCTTTCTATTTGAATGTTATGAAATGATTCATGGCTTAATTTACACATTTGTTAAAAACAAACGGTGACAACAATATCTGATTTAATCTAAGCAATATCATGAAGGAAGAAGACTTTGTCTTTGATACCTCTCATCTTTCTTTTAAATTCTATTATAATAAAACTTAAGATCTTCTGTTGTTCAATCATTTTTCAGTCATGCCCAACTCTTTGTGATGCCTGTTGGGATTTTTTGACAAAGATACTAGAGCTGTTTGCCATTTCTTTCTCCAGCTCATTTTTCCAGATGAGGAAACTGAGGCAAAGAAGGTTAAATGACTTGCCCAGGGTTACATAGTTATTAAGTGTCTGAGGCCAGATTTGAACTCAGGATGAAGAATCTTCCTGACTTCAGACCTTGCACTCTACCCTAGCTGCCTTCAATATCTGTAGACAATGCTTTATCCCAAAGATAAAAATCAACTGCCAGAAATTTTTAAGCCCTTTGGTAGATTAGTAAGCAATTTCTCACCACCTTTGTAATAAACATTCCATTATGTGTGTGTGTGTGCGCGTGCTCACATGAGCACGTGTGTGAACTTTAAAATACACACACATGTGTGTGTACATTTTAATTATGTGTGTGTGTATATATATACACACATATACACACAAATTTTTCAATAATGTGAGACGACTTCCAAGAGAAAATTGTATAAATGACCTAATTAAAGTATTTCTACTACAGATATGGTACAGCTAGGTAGTGCCATAGAGGGTGAGGCATGGGGAAGACTGTGAAGCCAAGCACAAGCAGCTTTCCAGAGGACTGCTGCTGTGAATAGTACTAAGGTTCTGATCACATAGTATAGTGAATTCTATTTATTCAGCAGTAAACTAAAGCAAAACATTCACAGAAACCAAAGTAGAGCATTCGCTATGATATAACATAACAACTTATCACTACAGTGTCCACATAATTTTAAACAAAATATATCATTCAATAAATCCTTAACCAAATCATCCTTAAGGAACAATCCTCCTTAAGGGACACAAAGTACAAAGGTCTACATTTTCCCACCCCTCTCTCAGTCAAAAAGTCTTTTTTCTTCTTGATTGGAGATTAGTTTCCAATCATTCTTAACTCAATCATCCTTAACGGGTACAAGGTACAGAGTACAAAGTTCTCCCACCCCTAGTTCACATTAAATTATGATCTTCTCAGCACTAAGTACCCAAGGAGAGGTCTTTTTTAAAATTTTATTTATTTATTTATTTACTTTTAGTTTACGAGATTCAGTTCCACAGTCCCCTGAATTTCAAATTTTCTCCCCTCCCCCGCCCCCATGGCAGCATGCAATCAAGTATAGGATCTGAAAATACTTTCACATAGGACATTAGTCTGGTTGTAGAGAAGGGTTGTAACCAATGGAGTGAACAATGAGGAAAAAGAAAGAAAACCAAACATGGAAAAGAATGCTAGCATGTAGATTGCTTCAGTCTCCATTTAAACTCTAGTCTTTCTAGATCTTACTGTGAATGTAGATATTTCCTTCCTTCCTGAAACTTGTAGAGTTATCTTATAACTGTGTGTTGCTGAGAAGAGTCCAGTTTTTCAAAGTTGGTCGCCACACATACAATGTGTCTGTGATTGTGTACAAATTTTCCTGGTTCTGCTCTTCTCACTTAGCATCATTTTGTATAAGCCTCTCCAGGTGAATATGAAGACCATCTCCTCCCCATTTGTTATAGCACAATAGTATTCTATTACATTTATATACTACAACTTGTTTAGCCATTCCCCAGTCGATGAGCATCCCCTTAATTTACAGTTTTTTGCCACCACAAAGAGAGCCAAAATAAATATTTTTGTACATATGGGTCTTCCTCCCACTTCTATGATATCTTTGGGATACAACCCCAGAAGTGGTATTAATGGGTCAAAGGGTATGCAATTATTTATAGCCCTTTGGGAATGCAAAGGAGAGGTCTTTTCGTCTTGGCTTGAAGCTGGCTCCCGAATTCTATTTCCACTATGATAAAACCGGATTTATACTACCAATGCAAGGAGGCTTCCATATTAGGAAAACAATGTAAATAAACACATTAAGAACAAAAAAATACTCCAAATTACATGATCATATCAGTTGATTCAGAAAAGCCTTTGACAAGTTATAGTAGATCTTTTTTAAAAAACCTTTTGTTTATTTTTAGTTTACATCATTCATTTTCATGAGATTTTGATTTACAGATTTTCTCCCCATCTTTCACCTGCCCACCACCCCAAAACAGTGATCCCACTGCATACCCCCTCCCCCAATCAGTTCTCTCCTATATCCTTCCCCATCACCCCTCTGACTTTCCAGTAGGGCAAGATGGATCTCCCTATCCCAGTACCTATATATTTCCCTCCTTCCTATTCCACTCCCACTTGTTCTATTCTCTGCTTTGTCTATGTCCCTTTACAAAAGTGTGTGCTTCTAACCACCCTCCCCCCAAACCTGCCTTCCCCTCCATCCTCCTGCCTCTCATCCTCTTCCCCTCTACTCTCCTGTAGGCCAAGATATCCAATTTAGAGTATATGTCATTCCTTCCCTAAGCCAACTTCAATGAGAGTAAGGTTGACCCATTCCCTTTTGCCTTCCTATTCTTCCCCTCCATTGTAACAATTATCCATTGCCTCTTCTATATGAGAGGATTAATACCATTCTTTCTCTCCCTGTCTCCTCTCATACTATTCCTCTCTCACCTCTCAATTTCACCTTTTAAAATATTATCCCATCCTATTCAATTGATCCTTTGTCCTCTGTCTATGCACACTTATATACACACACTCATATATGTATTCATATACATATATACCCTCCTATATAGACATATGTGTATGTATACATACATATACATTTATATTCCCTTCAACTATTCTCATACTGAGAAAAGTTTCATAAGTTATAGTTACCATTTTTTCCATGTTGGCATGTAAATAATTCAACTTTCATAAGCTCCTTATGATTTCTTGTCCATGTTTACCTTCTCATGGTTCTTGTATTTCAATGTCAAATTTTCTATTCAGATCTGGATTTTTCATCAAGAATGCTTAGAAGTCCTCCATCTCATTGAATGACCATATTTTCCCCTGGAACATTATACTCAACTTTGCTCAGTAGGTGATTCTTGGTTTTAATCCTAGCTCCCTTGATCTCTGGAATATCATATTCCAGGCCCTTTGATCCCTTAATGTAGAAGCTGCTAGATCCTGGGTTATCCTGATTGTGTTTCCACAGTATTCAAATTGTTTCTTCTTGGCAGCTTGTAATATTTTCTCCTTGATCTGGGAACTCTGTAACCTGGCTATAACATTCTTAGGAGTTTTCTTCTGGGGATCTTTTTCAAGAAGTGATTGGTGAATTCTTTCAAGTTCTATTTTGCCCTCTGGTTCTAAAATATTACGGCAATTTTCCTGGAGAATTTCTTGAAGGATGCTTTTTAGGTTCTTTTTTTGATCATGACTTTCAGGTAGTCCAAAATTTTTAAATTGTCTCTCCTGGATCTATTTTCCAGGTCAGTGGTTTTTTCAAGGAGATATTTCACATTGCGTTCTATTTTTTCATTTGTTTGCATCTATTAATAGTATCTTGATATCTCATAAAGTCATTTGCTTCCATTTGCTCCACACTTATTCTGAAGGAATTATTCTCTTCAGAAAGCTTTTGAGATTCTTTTTCCTTCTGGCAAATTTGACTTTTTAAGGCATTCTTCTCCTCTTTGGCTTTTTGGGCCTCTTTTGCCATTTGAGTTAATCTGTTCTTTAAGGTGTTATTTTCTTCAGTCAGATT
>CM053580.1:258542991-258615920 GCA_028627135.1 Pseudochirops cupreus
AAGAGGAAATACCAGACAGAGCGCCCGAGGTGTATCAGAGGTTGTTTATTCAGCCCCAGCTACATCACGACTCCTCCCACTTCTGTGTGAGTAGCAATTTAAAACAATCATCAACCAATCACCACTACATATAGCAAACATAACCTTATATGGTCATACATCAAACAAGCCTGCAGCAACACAAACCCAGCCCCTCACCCAGCCCCCAACAAGGGTCTGTGCCAATTTTCATTTTTTGTATTCCTAGCACCTAACATGTGATTGATGTTTAATAAATTTAGCTGAGAGGAATGGAGCCAAGATGGTGGCATAGAAGCAGGAAAAATCCATGAGCTCCCCCTATAATCACCTCAAATACCTACAAAATATGATTCCAAACAAATTTTAGAGCTATGGAACCCACAAATTGACAGAGCAAAACAAATTTCCCACTGAATGCAGCCTGGCAGGTAGACAGGAAGGGTCCTTTGAAGCATGCTGGGAGCCAAGTCCAGCCCCACGTGAGCCCAAGGTTTTAGCCCCAGGACAGCCCTTGCCAGCAGTGGCTAGAGTGGACTTCAGAAGAGTGGATCATCTGCAGCTGTGGCAGTTTCCAGAAATATCAACCCCAAAATGACAAAGACAAAGTAAAAAGTCAGTGTGGAACTCCGTTCGAACTGGGGGGGGATGAAGCATGGTCCAGCCTCTTCCCCCAGAGTGAAAGCAGTCACTTCCTCATGGCTGCTTCACAGCTCCTGGCCTACAGATCGTAGGGGGAACAAGTGATAGTCACTCTTGCCTTAACCTGTCTGGATCTGGATGGCAGTCTTGGGTGGTGGTCCTGAGCTGTGTGACCATTGAGCTGGAGCTTGTGGGAGCAGCAGAAAGGGTACCCAACTAAAAGCTCCAGCAGCTGGAAAAACCCCAATGAATAAGGACAAAGCTCTTCTCTCTAGAAGCTGAGTTCTACTGTGGCAAAGAGCTCAAAAGTCAAGTAATTGAGCGGCAACATGGTCAAGCAAAGGAAGCAAAGCAAGTGCAGCAGTCAAACCTTAGATTCCTTTTTTGGGGGCAAAAAAGATCAAAGCATGAAACAGGAGGAAGAAAATGAAGTCATAACTCCTGCACTAAAGCTTCCAAGAAAAATATGAATTGGTTACAGGCCATGGAGGAGCTCAAGAAGGATTTTGAAAACCAAATAAGAGAAGTGGAAGAAAAATTGGGAAGAAAAATGAGAATGATGCAAGAAAATCATGAAAAGAGAGTCAACAACCTGACTGAAGAAAATAACACCTTAAAAATTAAACTAACTCAAATGGCAAAAGAGGACCAAAAAGCCAATGAGGAGAAGAATGCCTTGAAAAGCCAAATTTGCCAGATGGAAAAATAATTTCGAAAGCTCACTCAAGAGAATAATTCCTTCAGAATTAGATTGAAGCAAATGGGAGCTTATGACTTTATGAGAAATTAAGATACTATTAAACAGATCCAAACAAATGAAAAAATAGAAGGCAATGTGAAATATCTCACTGGAAAAACCAATGACCTGGAAAATAGATCCAGGAGAGATAATTTAAAAATTATTGGACTACCTGAATGCCATGATCAAAAAAAGAACCTAGAAATCATTCTTAAAGAAATTCTCAAAAAAAATTGCCCTGATATTTTAGAACCAGAGAGCAAAATAGAACTTCAAAGAATTCACCAATCACCTCTTGAAAAAGATCCCAAAAAGAAAACTCCTAGGAATGTTATAGCCATGTGCCAGAGTTCCCAGATCGAGGAGAAAATATTATAAGCTGCCAAGAAGAAACAATCTGAATACTGTGGAAACACAATCAGGATAACCCAGGATCTAGCAGCTTCTACATTAAGAGATCAAAAGGGCCTGGAATATGATACTCCAGAGATCGAAGGAGCGAAGATTAAAACCAAGAATCACCTACCCAACAAAACTGAGTATAATGTTTCAGGGGAAAATATGGTCGTTCAATGAGGTGGAGGACTTTCAAACATTCTTGATGAAAAAAACAGAGTTGAATAGAAAATTTGACATTCAAATACAAGAAGCAAGAGAAGCATGAGAAGGTAAACAGAGAAAAGAAACCATAAGGAACTTATCAAAATTGAACTATTTACATGCCTACATGCAAAAATTTTAATTGTAATTTAATGAAACTTTTCTCAGTTGAAGGGAACATAAATGTGCGTGTATATATATAGGAGGGTATATGTGCTTATGAATACATATGTAAGTGTGTGTATATATGTGTACATAGACAGAGGGCACAGAATCAATTGAATAGGAAGGGATGATATTTAGAAAATAAAACTAAGAAGTGAGAGAGGAATATAATGAGAGGAGATAGGGAGAGACAAAATAGGATAAATTATCTCATATAAAAGAGGCAAGGGAAAACTGATACAATGGAGGGGAAGAACAGGAAGGCAAAAAGGGAATGGATCAACCTTACTCCCATTGAATTTGGCTTAGGGAGGGAATGACATACACTCTAAATTGGGTATCTTACCCCATAGGAAAGTAGGGGGGAAGTGGTTAAGAGGGGGATGATAGAAGGGAGGGCAGATTGGGGGGGAGGGTAGTTAAAAGCACATACTTTAGAAAAGGGACAGGGCCAAAGTAGAAAACAGAACAAGTCGGGGGTGGGGGGGATAGAATGGAGGGAAAAATGGTCAGTCTTTCACAATATATCCACTATGGAAATGTTTTGCATAAATACACATGTACAACTTATATTGAATTGCTTATCTTCTCAGTAAGGGTGGGTGATGAGGAAAGAAGGAAAAGAATCTGGAATTCAAAGTTTTAAAATCAATTTTTTTAATTATTTTTTTTTACAAGCAACTGGGAAATAAGATATACAGGCACTGGGGTATGGAGATCCATCTTGCCCTACCAGAAAGTCAGAGAAGGGATGGGGGAGGATATAGGGAAGAGCAGATTGTGCGAGGGGTTATTCAGTGGGTTCACTGTTTTGGGGTGGTAGTTAGGGGAAAGATGGGGAGAAAATTTGTAACTCAAAATCTTGTAGAAATGAATGCTGTAAACTAAAAATAAACATAAAATTCAATTTAAAAAATAAATGTAGCTGAATTTAATAGAAAAATTTAGCGAGTTTTAATAGTTTCACATTCTGAACATAATAGCCCCCATTCTGCCATTTTTAGCGTGAGGTAATTTTAGGGAAATAATTTTGATAAATAACCTCATTAGTGCATTATGGATAATAGTTTGAGCTGGCTTATCACAGCAATTTATTGTTCAAAAGCCTTCAATGATTCTCATTACCTACCAAATAAAGTCAAAGTCCCTAGCTGCAAATTCAAGGACCTTCATAATCTGGCTCCAATTGACCTTTCCATTTTTATCCCATAATACTTCACCTCATAACCTCAACATTTAATCAAAATTGGACTATTCACTGTTTCCTAAGTATCTCTCACTCTCTCGTCCAGTATCTTTCTTTTTCGTATTGCTCCCCCTCTAGAACTGTGAGACCACTTTATCCTCTCTGTTCCCAACTATTCCTGTACACAACCTTTTAGTCAATAAACAAGGATTTATTAAGACCCCATTCTATTCCAGGCATTAGGGAAATAACTATAAAAATGAGATAATTTCTATCATCAAGGATTTTACATTGTACTAGGGAGATAGAACATATTCACAAATAAATTTTTAAAAATATTAAAAATACACACTGATTTGGAATAGTGAATCCAATAACTAAGGAAATTACTCTTGAGAGGGGTATAACAAGCTAAGGCTTGAAGGAAGTTAAGGGATTCAATATACAGTTCAACTGCAATCTTTCACAAAGCCTCCCTGAGTTCCCCAAATAGTATTGTCCTATAGTTTGTCTTCTCTGAAAGCACTCTCTCTTATTTACTTTGCCTAACTCCAACACATCGATGATTTCATTGATGTAAATATTCCCTCAATAATGCAAATCACTGCCCATTCATGTATACAGATCCTATGTGACTCTTGTTCATGCTCTCATTGAAGTCACTACACTGGGCCTGCCCAAAGCTCTGGAGATCTTACTTCTTCTGATATCCCAGGGATACTTAGTAGAGCATACAACCTATCCATTGGTCATCCTTCATTCTAATTATATGATCAGTTCATTTAATTTATGATCACATATTTCTTTGGTGATGTTCTTAATACAACTTCTCGTTCAACGTTCTATATTTGTAATGCCTTGTAGCCAACTCACACCTGCCATACTCCCCTCCACTGCCTATTGGATGACCCTCAACTTCAATTATTTGGAGACTAGGCTATCATCTATAAAGAAAAGGCACCTGAAGAATAGCCATGTTTAAACAAATAAAAAAAGATAAATCTTTATTTAAGGGAGAAGCTTGGGGCCATTAAAAGAACTTTGTAATCTCCCAAAGGTAATCCAGTCTACTACCCTGCTCTTGGTTGATTCTGAGACCAGCCCATTATGTCTTTGCAGTGTCTGTCCAGGATGTATGTGCTGAAAGACAAATTCCATTGGTTGTAGATCCAACTGCATACAATGGTCTAGAAAATAGGCATTCTTGATCCTTGAGTGTGATGATGGTAGTGATAACAGTTCTTGGCAGATAGTTGAATCAATATCCTTCCAAGCAACTGTGGATTCACTTTAGGAGGCTATGTTATGTTTTGAGGTTTGACACCAGCAACCCAATGTCATCCTCAAACAGAAGCAGATAGCAGATGCTTAATAAATATTTCTTGATTGACTGATTCATTCATTGCTGTTGGAGGATCAAAATCTCTTTGACTTTGGCTATACACTGGGAGCTTGGCTACCCTCCATGACAGCGGCAAATGCTTTGATCAAACAACGATTTTCCTACCTTACATTTGATATAGATCATTAGAAGCCTGTTGAACAAGATTGTCTCCGTTGATATCTTGTACAATTCTGATGAATACACAAGATTCCTTAGTGCATCAAATGTGCATTTTGTTCTACCAAATCAGATGCTTTTTCATAGTCAACAAATCATAATAAGCTCAAAGAGGCATTGTATTCTCTCTATTTTAAGTCATTTGTGTGACAATAAGGTCCCACAACATATAATGTTACTTGTTCAAAGCTGCCAATTTTTGTCTCATACCTTCCTCAGGGATGTCACTTGATGCATATGTAGACTATTCTTATAAATATTTCATATAAATGGGAAAGAAGTCATAGGGGTGACCCCAGTCACTTTGGGGGAGTGGGAGAGAGGTTATAAAGTTTGAGAATTATTCAACATCCTATAGTATTTTCCTTTTCTTCAGATACTTTGAAAATATATCTCTCAATATCCTCAAAAATGTTTAGCCCTAATGTTTCTTCTGGACATATTGGTTCTAGGTCATCTGTCTTTTTCCCAATTTTATGCCATTTCTATTTTCTCAAGAAGCTCATCAAGTGTCAGATGCAGAAATAATTTTGTGACACAGATAGGGAACTTTTTCTTATTAAGAGTCAGGAGGTCAGAAATATTTTCCTAGGTAACAATACATTCAACAGTGGTTGTGGTAAGACAGTCTAAGGATAAAGCAAGCTTCTCAAAGTTACCTCCCTAAATTCTAGCCTTCTTATCCCCAATTGACAACAAAAGCGTTGGCTATCACCTGGGTTTGGACAGCCAAATTTATAGAAGAACTAATACTGAATTCATTATAAGTCCACGAACAGATAGGAAGTTAGGCAGCAGATGCTGAGAATTCCCAGTTAAATATTCTTTAGATGGTGCTGAACAACAGAATGAAATAACCTTTGCGAAGTTTCAATTCTTATCATTTTTGTCTGTTACAGTGCATGACACGAACCTCACCCTCCCTCACTTCCACTGTGTTTTCCCAGAAATATTTTTGTGGGGAATTCCCCTTTAAAAAACATGAGGAGTTCATGTACCATGATTAAGTAGTAATGTGTGAGGTTCACATTGCAAGCGGTCATGTCATGCCACAGGGAAATGTTTGAGGCCTGGGAATTAGTTGGGTCACGTGGAGGTCAGAGCATATTGCACTGTCCCCGGCCAGGGGATACTGCATTGGCTCAAGACTCTCTTGCGTGGGGTTACCTGCTGTTCCTGATTGGTGTCTCCACACCCTGGGGCCTTTGTACCCTTGTAATTGCATTTCCCCTCTCACAATTCTGTTCAGCTGGGCTCTATCACGTGTGGTATGTGGATCTGGGGTCTATTTAAGACCTAGAGCTGTGAGGTATCTTGAAAGCCTGCCTTAGTATATGGCTTTAAGGCTTCCCCGTGGAGAGACCTTAATAAACTTTTCTGTTTAGACCTCAGAGCCATGACTCTTCTGTCCTAAAAGGTACGCTAGCATCATTGAGTTGGGTGGGTAACCGGTCGCCTCTGCTGGTAAGTTAGGGCACTCTAAGAGAGAACCCTGACAGTAATGGAAGGAGAAGACATTCTAAAACCTTTATAAATTGCTAAGGTCTAGACAGTAAAATGTGCAAGAAAGCAATGGCTCGAGGGGCAGAGCCAAGATGGCAGAGTAAAAGCAGGAATTTACTTAAGCTCCTGCTCCAAGCACCTCTAATACCTGTAAAAAAAATGACTCTAAACAAATTTTAGAACTACAGAACCCACAAAGTGACAGTGATAAAGAAATCACCTGCTGAAGGCAGCCTGGCAGGCCAACAGGAAGGATCTATCACACCAAGCTGGGAGCCAAACTCCATCCTGCATGAGCTGTGCTGCCCCAAACTTGCTACCCAGACCAGCCTGGAGCAGACTTCAAGAGAGTGAATAACTGGCAGCTGTGGTGGTTTCCAGACTTCTCGACCCATAAACACCAAAGAGAAAGTAAAAGGTCAGTAAGGAACTCTGTTGAAACTGGGTGAGAGAGGAACATGGTCTGGCCCCTGCCCCCTGGGCAAGAGGTGGTGGCTGCACAGCAGCTGCAGCTGCTGCCATGTGGCTGCCTCCAGAGCTCCTGACCTACAGATCACAGGGGGGCCAAGCAACCATTCAGAGGATAATTGCTCTTGCTTTGACCTGCTTGGATTTAAGTTGCAGTCTTGGGTGGTGGTCCTGGGTTGAGAAATGCCAGTGTGACAGAGCTTGTGGTGGCTGTAGAGAGGGCGCCCTCCTCAGTCCTCTGACAACAGCTCTGATAATAACTGCAAAAACCCCAGAAATTTGGGACAGAGCTCCCTTCACTCTGGAAACAGAGTTTTATCATGGCAAAGAGCTCAAAACTCAAGTAATTGGCTGGCAAGATGAGCAAACAGGAAGGGCAATCAGACCATAGAATCTTTTTTTTTGGGGGGGGGTCAAAAAGGGTCAAAACATGGAACCAGAAGACAGCAAAGTCAAAACTCCTGCATCAAAAGCTTCCAAGAAAAATATGAATTGGTTGCAGGCCATGGAGGAGCTCAAGAAGGATTTTCAAAATCAAGTAAGAGAAGCAGAGGAAAAATTGGGAAGAGAAGCAAAAATGATGTAAGAAAATCATGAAAAGTGAGTCAACAGCCAAACTGAAGAAAATAATGCCTTAAAAAATAGATCAACTTAAATGGCAAAAGAAATCAAAAAAGCCAGTGAGAAGAAACATGCCTTAAAAAGCTGAATGGCCAGATGGAAAAGGAATTTCTAAAACTCACTGAAGAGGATAATTCCTTTAAAATTAGAGTGGAGCAAATGGAAGCTAATGACTTTATGAGAAATCAAGATACTATTAAACAGATCCAAACAAATAAATAAACAGAAGGCAATGTGAAATATCTCATTGGAAAAACTACTGACCTGGAAAATAGAACCAGGAGAGACAATTTTAAAATTATTGGACTACCTGAAAGCCATGATCAAAAAGAGGGCCTAGAAATCATCCTTCAAGAGATTCTCAAGGAAAATTGCTCTGATATTCTAGAACCAGAGGGCAAAATAGAAATTGAAAGAATTCAAAAATCACCTCTTGAAAAAGATCCCAAAAAGAAAACTCCTAGGAATATTATAGCCAAATTCCAGAGTTCCCAAGTCAAAGAGAAAATATTACAAGCAGCCAGAAAGAAACAATCTGAGCATTGTGGAAACTCTATTAGGATAACACAAGATCTAGCAGCTTCTACCTTAAGGGAACGCAAGGGCTTAGAATATGATATTCTGAAGGTCAAAGGAGCTGGGATTAAAACCAAGAATCACCTACCCAGCAAAACTGAGTACAATGCTTCAGAGGAAAATATGGTCATTCAATGAAATAGAGGACTTTCAAGCGTTCTTGATGAAAAAACAGAGCTGAACAGAAAATTTGATTTTCAAATACAAGAAGCAAGAGAAGCATGAGAAAGTGAACAAGAAAAAGAAATCATAAGGAACTTATTAAAGTTGAATTCTTTAGATTCCTACATGGAAAAACAATAATGATAACTCATGAGACTTTTCTCAGTATGAAGATAGTTGAAGGAAATACGTGTGTGTGTGTGTGTGTGTGTGTGTGTGTGTGTGTGTGTGTGTGTGTAGGTGGGTGGGTGTGTTTGTGTGTGTGTGTATATATCTAAAAAATAAAATTAAGAGGTGAGAGAGGAATAAATTGGGAGAAGGAGAAAGTGAGAGATAGAATAGGGTAAATTATCTCATATAAAAGAGGCAAGATAAAATTGCTACAATGGAGGGGAAGAGCAGGAAGGTAAAAGGAAATGGGTCAACCTTACTCTTGCTGAATTTGGCTTAAGGAGATAATAATATACACACTCAATTTGGTATCTTACCCTACAGGAAAGTAGAGGGAAAAGGGATAAAAGGGAAAATGATAGAAGGGAGGGCAGATTGGGGGAGAGATTAGTTAGAAGCAAACACTTTCGAAAAGGGGACAGGGTCAAAGTAGAAAATAGAATAAGTGGGGGGTGGGATGGGATGGAGGGAAATATAGTTAGTCTTTCACAATGTAACTACTATGGAAATGTTTTGCATAGCTACACGTGTACAACCTATATTTAAATGATTGTCTTCACAGTGAGGGTGGGTGAGGAGGGAAGAAGGCAAAGAATCTAGAAATCAAAGTTTTAAAAATCAATGTTAAAAATTGTTTTTACATGTAACTGGCAAATAAGATATACAGGGACTGGTGTATAGAAATCCATCTTGCCCTACTAGAAAGTTGGGGGTTGGGATGGGATAGGGTATAAGAGAGAACAGATTGGGGGAAGGGCTATTCAGTAGGCTCACTATCTTGGGTTTGGGGTAGGGGAAAGAAGGGGAGAAAATATGTAACTCAAAATCTTGTGGAAATGAATGTTGAAAACTAAAAATAAAAAAAAATAAATTGGGGGAGGGTGGGCAGGAGAGAGAAAGCTATGTCTCATAGGGGCTTCAGAAATTTAGCCAAAAGTGCAAATGACCTGTGTTTCAGGTTAAACCACAGAAAGGTGAGATGGTGATCTGGAGGAGTCACAGTGACCCCTCCCATGTTGTCATTAACATTACATTGAGCCTCAACTTATGTTGGACTGTAGCTTGTCTGAACATCATTCTAGCAGATTTGTGCCAGCCTTATCATCCACTAAATGTTGGTGAAATAGAAAAAATTTCTGGTATTTGTTTTGTGGATGCGTTTTGATTCTAAAAGCTGAAAATAATTCTTCTAATTAAGGAGATTTTCTATGTGATGATATGCAAATAGTTTTAGTTTTCACATTTTAATGCAACAGACTGATTATATTAACCACTGATTAACCAAAGCATCATCTACTGTTATATATTAGATTAGATATTCATTCTGTTACATATGAATCAATTGGACCTGAACTCTGACATGATGGACTATGATCACCTTGGGGACCTTTCTCAATTATAATCACTATGGTTCATTTTGCTCCCATCCAAGGTTTACCCTGAAAATATCAGAATTTTGCCAGAGATTATGCCCCAGAGGTCCCCAAGGCCTTTGGCAAGCCTTAGTATTAACAAGACATGAACTATAGAATGTGTATTATTTATCACAACAAAATATGCAACACTGAGTCCTTTGACAATCAGAAAAACTCACTATGAAGCAATCCTACATTACTAAGCTTCCCACCTGCCTGCCAGAACCTAGAGTTTCCGTGACTTATACTACAGGTGAAGCAATAAGTCCTGAGTATGTCTCTCTACCCATGACCTCATCTAGCACCACTCTTGGTATAACAGATGGGCCTCTCTTTAGGTACAAGTAAGGCTTAAAAATCTATTTTCCTTTATGAAACTTCTCTTGTCAATATTCTGAATTTTTTCTTTTTCTTTTGAGTCTCTGCCTCTTCTGTTTTTCCATCTGACCCTGTGTGAATGTGGGTTCCCAAATGGGCTACAGGTATATGCAGTCCTCTTTCCAGGACCTTCTTAGACCAGCTTCTCTGTGTCTGGCCTCCCTCTGTGCCAGTCTCTATAGGTCTTTGTTTCCTTTTTAAAGGCCAAGATGAAGGACAGTTCAAGTGTGTAAACTCTATCATTGATGGGTACGAAATAGGCACCAAATAGTGTTACTGCTAATTTGATCTTTGAAAGAAAATTGACATTCAAGTCTTGGCTTTCTGAAGCAAATCATAACATAGAGGAGCTGAAATTTAGAGGTACTCCAGAAATCTTCACAAGGGAAAACCTTCCCAGTTCATGTTTTCTGTGCATTGATTTGAAACCCTTTCAGGGACTTGCAAAGTGAGGCGTTCTCTCTTTGAAACGAATGGATTTTTTTTTTCTCTGAAAGTAGTGGAGATTTCAAATGACAAAGAGGGTATGGGAGATGGAGGCATCACAAGGGCAGAAAAACAACAAAGGGTCATCTCAGCAACATTCCTACAAGAAGCATTTTTCTCATAAGTTTTGAAAGTAAGCAGGGACATCACAGAAAGAATATTTTAGGCAATTAGTCCCTGTTTTCCAAAATCATGCCTTGGTAACAAAGTGTTTGCTTTGTATAAAGCAGGATCCCTTAACCTGGCCCGTTGCTAAGCGCTTGAATTTTACATGGTTGTAGCATACCTCGAGGAACACCCCCGAATGCTGCTCAAAGGAATATGCAGCTTCCACACATCGCTGTTGTCTGTCTCTGACAACTATGACAGTTATGATCTTTCCCCCTTGAAACATAAATATATTTATTTACTTTCTCTTTCAAAGGAAAGGAAGCATAGGGCAATGATGCATAAAAATCACCTGGTGAGACAATCTTTGTGCCAGCTGCCAGGCACTTAAGACTTTTAAGACGCCCAGCTGGAAGGCACCTTGAGCAACCACAACTCGGCTGGCTGAAATCCGAGAGCTGCCGATAGGCTTCTCAAGTGGCCTCTTCCATGTTGAAAGGAGACAGAGAAGATTCATCTCCAAACTTTCCCCAAAGCCTTAGAGCTACATCTAAGGAGAATAAATGATTCTTTAACTCTCTTGTTTCCTTAAGTGAATAAAGAATTTGGGGGTTTCCTAGGTGTCTTCAGCATATAATAGTCACTCCTATAGTTATAATAGCATTTAATAGCACAAGTCAAGGTTTCCCTGGTGTTTTGCTGCTATAGCTTAACTCAGTCAGGGTTGCTCGAACTTTCTACTAATTCCTTTTGTTGTTCACTACATCTTACTCATTAGAAACACTGGTGTAATTTCATAGGTGAAGAAAGAATACATACAAAAGGATAAATTTTTGCCTAAGAAGCAACATTTATCAACTTCATAAGAAGTCCACTGCTGTGTTGATGATATTAAGACCACAATCCCCATGTGCCATTCCATAACCCCTTGAACCAAACTATTTAATTGTTATAATTATATTTAGTGTCTTGAAAGATGAGCAAGAGGAACCATTATAGGCTCCTCCACTCACATTGCATATGGAGTGAAACAAAGTCTCTAAATGAATCATGAAATCCCCTGTGACTTTCCATGGGTTTTGCTAAGAGAATCTGTCATTCCAGGTTCTACTGCCCAATGCAATAGATCCACTGAAGTCCTTGAAAGACAATTGTGCCAGCTGGATGTATTTTATTTGTTAATTTTTGAAGTATGTCAATAATGTTCAGCTAGATTTATTACTTCCTGCCTAAAGTAATGGACTTCACAAAACAATGCTTTAAACATTAAAAAGAAAAATCCACAAATTAAATGGCTTATTCTCCACTATCACTACATATTATTTTCAATTCAATTCATCCTCAAAAGATTCTAACCTCAAAAGAATTCCATTTTCCATAGATTAATAGGAGGCACATTTGGCTTTCAAATTTACAAAATAAATATAAGGAAACAAGTGGGCAGGGAGAAAAGGCATTAACAAATCTTGATGTGGTTTAATAGAAAATTTGCTTTCACAAAGCACTATGTTATAAGATTTAATTCTGGATAAGATTCTGGCCCTTTCTCAACTTTCAGAGTTGATTCAGTAGAATTAATCTGTAATCAATGTTAATTTTTTTTTCTCTTTCCATTTGCTTTTCTCTTTGCTGTTTTGTTAGGAAAAGCAGATAGCAGCAGACCAACAGGACCCCAAAAGGAAAACACAGCTTTAATCCTGCCCTGATTGGCAGAGCCCCAAAGCTCTAAATAATTTAACAAAAGACTTAACTTCTAACAGCATAGCAGTGACATGTACAGAAGGAGTCTTCAAACAGGTGAGAAGACACACAATGAAGTAAAATCCCATTCACCCTCATCCTCTTCCTCTCCCATAGTTCTTCTTTTCTGTCCCGTCTTGTATTCCTTAAGTACCAAAATAAAATAAAATCCATTCTGGTTTTGTTGTGGATTCCTTTGGCAATTTGCTTTATCATTTAAAACATTAAAGTTAATGGAAGGCAACAAGAAAGAAAAGGCAGACTAGTCTCTAGGATTCTCCCATGATCTTTCACCTTAAAAATACCATCATTTTGTGACTAGTCCAAAAAAAAAAAAAAGGAAGAAAGAAATGAAAGAAAAAAGGACAACTACCAATGAATTTTTTCCAAAGAAAAATGCTGATTGATATTTCAATGGTAGTAAGATAAACCTATAAGCCATGAACTCTAATTTCCCTGCATTTAACCAAATAAAAATCAGTGGATAGAAAAAAATGATAGAAATGATATATTTATCACTAGGCAGTGAAATTGAAAAAATAAAGCATATAAATCAAAGGACAGTCCCTTAGATATTCAAGCTGTAAGAAATCTCTGAGTTAATTAGCAGCTTGATCACCATGAGCCATTAATCCCAGCATTTACCAACAATACCATATCACTTAAACCCCTTAACTTTGCAGGAGATATCCAATTATTTCTAAACGTGTATAATTTCTCCATATATGCTTTACTAAACAGACAACATACTAAAAGAAACTTTAGTAGAATGTAGATACCAGAGACTGTTTCTATTTGCTAACGATTATTTTTACTCTATTTTTGGTTCTCCCTTTGAGTATGTTTCCAGAAATGAATATATTCTCTACATGTGTTCTCTTTCTGTTGAGTGTTCTCGTAAACATTGTTTGTTTGTTTATTTATTTGTTTTTATTAAAGGAGGGAGAGAGTTGTAATGTAATAGAAGTTTGATACATGCCTAGATTGCCTAAAGAGGTATTACCTATGTAGAAGATGCTGGAAACCTGCTTCCAGAAACTGGAAGATGGGCATGCATGGACATTTTGTGTTGGCTTACTAAGCAAATGGAAGCAGCCTAACCTGAACTGTCTGTGTCTTTAAAACTATTTTACTGAACTTGGTTTGGAGATTTTCCCTTATTCCTATCTGAAGATGACAGATTCCTTCACTCATACCATGGGATAAAGGGAAAGGGCTGAGAGTAATTCCCTTCTTAGTACATGTGGTCCAGGGTTTGGACCTTTTTCATGCCTTTGCAGTCCTAGGTGTAGCAAATGGAGTCTCTATCCTGGGCACTCAAGCCACAGGAATCCTCTAGTCCTGGAATCCAGAATGAATATAGCAGATAGCCCAGGAAAGAAGACTGGAGGGGCAAGCTCCTGCTGAAAAATCTTCACTGCTCTCTACTGCCTCCCAAATAATGTGGTTGGCATTCAGTTGCATTCAGTTCAACAACATGTAAGGCACTGCACTAGACACTGGGGATATACAGAAAAATGAAATGATCCAGAAAACAAATGAGGGTTTGGCCATCCCCTTTGTATGCATGGGAATTTGAGAAAGAAGAAAGCGTTCATAATTAAAGAAGAAAAAGTGGGGGGGAAGGAAGCCTGAATTAAATTTAAAAACATATATTATTGCTCGAATCATTTCTTTCCTATTTGACTTCTCCACTCCAGTAAAGTATCCTTGAAAATACTTTGTATTTTCCTACCTCTGCAGCGTGGTGTCATGGATTGACTCAGTCCAGAAAATCTGGATTCAAACTTTGTCTCCTAAACAAGTAAAGTGATGATGGCTGAATCACCTGATATTTTAAAGCCTCACTTTCCTTGCCTGTAAAATGATGGTTTGGACTACATTGTCTCCAAATTCCCTTCTAGTTGCAAATCTCATACAATCTTTACAAATGTCATATTAAAATATTAATTAGAACTTTTATTTTTATTTAATATGTCACATGTTTGTGTATAATCATTCCTGAGAGATTTTAAGTTCCTGAAAGGCAGAAAGATTAAGTCTTATGCTTTTCCATCTTCAGAGTGCCTAGGACAGTGCGTTGTCCAAAACAAGAGCTCCATATTTGTTTTTGTTTGACATAAATTGGTATATTTGATTTTTATTCTAAAATGGCCTTTGTCTCTGAATGCTGAAGTTCCTTAAATAAAGAATAGAATTTAGATGGCATAATAGATAGAGTACTAGGCTTGTAATCAGGAAGACCTGAGTTCAAATCCAGCCTCAGCTACATGCTAGCTACATGACCCTGGGCATGTCACTTAATCTCTGTCTGCCTTATTTTCTCATGGGTAAAATGGGGACAATAACAGCCCCTACCTCCTAGAGTTGTTGTGAGGCTCAAATGAGATGATATTTTCAAACTGTTAGCACAGTGCCTGGCATATAATAAGTGCTAGAAAAATGTTAGCTATTTTTTATAATGACCCCATTGAAAAGTCAAAATCACTCTTAGTTTTAAAATAATATAACCTCTTATCCCCCTTTACCCCTGCTCCCAAATCCCTGCACCAAATAAATAAAAACTCCACTTAATTCAATTCCTTTGCTTTCCTATGAAGTCAGTTATACAAAGGAACTTCCCATAGGGAGAGATGCTTACCTTAAAATAGAATGTCTTTTGGAGAAGTCACATCATCTCAATGTATCACCAAGCAGCATGATTATTCATTGTAAAGCATCAAGATGGTACAGCGGGTAGAACACTGGGCCTAGAATTAGGAAGACAAGTTCAAATCAGACCCGAGGCATCGAATAGTTGTATGACCTTGGACAAGTCACTTAATCTCTGCCTTTTTCCTCAACAATAAGACTGGAGGTAATAATCGCACCCATCTCCCTGTGTTGTTATGAGGATCAAATGAGATAGTATTAGTAAAACATTTAACACAGTGCCTGACACATAGTAGGTACTCTACAAATGTTCATGCCTTTCCCCTTCCCTCTCCATACAGATGTCTCTAGAGTCTTTTCCAAGCAAGGGAAGGAAGGTTCTTGAATTACCTCTTCTAAGTTATCTATTTAAAAATCTATACACACAGAAATATTTGATAATAATCTGGACTATACCAGGTCCCATTTGATATAGAAGCACCAACTTCCGTCACAGTGACCATATTCCTAAATGTGTTTTCATTCTTGGTCAAATCTCTTTACTCTAGAACAGTGGTTCTCAACCTTCCTAATGCCACAATACTTGTATGTGGGCGTATCTGCATGTGGATGGACTCACCCTGGAGATGGATAGAGGAGCAGTGTCTCAGTTCCTAAGACCACTGGAAATGTGTTTTCTGATGGTCTTGGGCAACCCTAGTGAAAGGGTCGTTAGATCCCCAAAGGAGTTGTGACCCACAGGTTGAGAACCACTGTTCTAGAAAGTATTAAAGGTATAAACCTACCAAAGTAGTAGAACAAAGAAAGTACAAAGACTATCATCTGTAACATCTTAGAAGTGGACTCAGAAGGACCCTTAGAGATCTTTCCCAGCCCCCTGCTTGCATAGATAAGGAGCCTTTCCAAAGTCACAGGGCTGGATGATGTCCGGTGATGACGGAATCTGGATTCCAGCCCAGGTCATCTGACGCCATTGCCAGTATTTTTTTTCATTTGTTTGCGTTTTTGGTTGACTTTGTTTGGTTTGGCCTGCTTTGGTATGGATTAGTTGGTCGTTGTTGTCATTGTGCTATTGTTGTGTTGCTGTTATCAAGCTGACCCCAAAGGTGTACTTTTGTCTTTCTAGTTTAGAAAACTCTGAGGTAAAATAAATTCCCTATTAACCCTGCTAAACACAAAGGATTGAATAGCGATTAAAGTACATTGTTCCAGAAAATATAAAATCACAGTAAAAGATAGCTCATGAAGATCTGACCTTGGCGAGAAAACACAACTTGATTCCAGGCTATTCTCAACCAAAATTGATTTTACTGGTCCCCTTGGATGTAAGAAATTAGCCTCTCCTCCCCTCAACGCTGCTTTGAAAACCAAAGAGGTCATTCCTTTAATGGAGAACAGGACTTTCAGTGAATAGGGTTAAGGCTAGTATGACCACACCATATTCACTCATGGATATTAATATATTAGAGCCAAATACCAGTCCTCTGGTACCTATGCAGATTATTATTGGCTTACTCTAAAACATTAGGAAGACTTAAGTTCAAATCAGACCTACGGGCACTTGGGCTTGTAGCAAACAGAGTGCCATATTTAGAATCAGGAAGACTTGGGTTCTGATCATGCCTGGGATATTCATTATCTATGTGATCTTGTGTAAGACACTTAACTTCTCTGTATCTCAGTTTCCTCATCTGTAAAATGGAGATAACAGTGTCATCTATCTCCTAGGGGTTATTATAAAGATAAAATGATATAATATAAGTGAATCACTTCCCAAGCCTTAAAAACATTACATAAATGCTGGACATTATTATTATCAGCCTATAGTAAGTTTTACAGAACAAATCCTTCCATTGAGAGGATTTGTTCTGTGAAGTTTGGATTCAGTCAAAGGGCCACACTTGAGGACCTAGAGGGCCACACGTGGCCTCGAGGCTGCAGGTTCCCCACCCTTGGATACTGTAACACATACTATGTCTTATTGTTCTTGTTTATTTTAAAACAATCTTTCTTCCTCAGTATCCAAATAATTCATGAGATCAACCAAGGAGTTCGTGCTATTAGTTTCAAGATTTAAGACCTTTGTAAGACTAAATGTGTTCTCTGAGGAGGAGCCATCTTTCAAGTTCTCTGCCTGCCTGATCCAACTGGGTAGCAATCTGTTGCCCTTAAGAACAGGAGATTTCTTTGTTGTTGATGTTAAGTTTACCCTTCAGTGGAATGATTCTTTTCCCCATGATTGTTTTATTTTTTTAACTGCAGTTAAGCATTTTTAAAGGTTTTGTTGTCAGCTGTTATCCTATTAACTTAAGCAGTGTAGACAGCAGGTTGGATAATTCAGTCTCCCAAGGGTATTTTCACTTACCTCTCCAAATAACTGGTCAACGATAGCAAAGGAGGTAGCGGGCTAGGGTAAAAGTCAACAAGACTCAGATTCAAGTCATACTCCTGACACATAATGTCTGCATGACCCTGCCCAAGTTACTCGCCTTCTCAGGGATGCCAGGCAACTCTCTAAGACTGTAGATATTGCACATCAGCAGTGGTAAAGGAAGTCTCCTTAAAGAGGGGGCTCTCTACACAGATGACCTTCCAGGAGCAGACCAAAACAAGCAAAAACCAAAAAGAACTAACACGATTCGAGGTAACATCAGGAAAATCAAACACTTTGTTTATGGACTTGGTTTTCAGTGCCTATTCTGTCACCTCGTTATCTACTGTTCTGAACCTTCATCTCCCATGACACAAAGGATAGGTAGCACACTGGGCCCTGCAGGAATCAAGAGGACCTGAGTTCCAACCCAGTCTCAGACACTTACTAGCTGTGTGACCCTGAGCAAGTCATCATCTACTTAAATTCACTCAACTATAAAAGGGGGTTTAATAATAGTACCTACTTCTTAGGGTTGCTGTGAGGTGACAGTAAGATGAGATAGTATTTGGAAAGTTTCTTAGCACAGCGCCAGGCACACAGTAGGTGCTTAATAAATCCTTGTTTTATGTGAAAGTATTTGCAGATCCTATACTTGATTGCATGCTGCCATGGGTGGGGGATGGGGGAGAGAGAGGGGAGAAAACATGAAACTCAAGGGATTCTGGAACTGAATCTTGTAAACTAAAAGCAAATAAACAAATCAATTTTTAAAAAATTAAAAATAAAACAATAAAAAATAAAATAAATCCTTGTTTTCTTGTTCCCACTCTCTCCAAGTAGAGGAGTCTTCAGTTCTCATTCCAAAGAATAAATAAATCCTGCCATAGTTGCTCGGGAGGAAAAATTCTGAACCCTGTTAAGAGTAAAAGAGTACAACCTTTATGAAAACATACTGAGGGTTAATGATAACGGACTGGGATAGAGCAGCCTGTTACACATAATAACAATAAAATGAGATTAGTATATCTAGAGTTGTTTGGACAAGATTTAGTTTTATTTTCAGGAGACTTCCATTTCCTTTCACATAAACTCTATGAAATACTGTCTTTGATGTATTTATGGCTGGCTATTTTTAAGAATGTTATACTTTTGGCCCCTTTCATAAGGCTAAACGTGTTGGTCTCTCCTCACCTCGCTAAGTAAATAAAGAGACAATCATTGCAATTATTAGAATTATGTAATGTATCCCCAACATATATAATGGCCTCAAGGCTTTCAGTATCTCTCACAAAAGCTCTCTAAAGACCAGTTCTAGGTAATAAAGATGATATTTAGGACCAGCTGGTGATTCCATTCAATTTATTTCATTGACAAGATTTATAAATAAGAATGTATAATTTGCAAAAAGCAATCATCAAATTCACTCTGCACGATCCCGGCTACAGTCAGCCACCTTTGTGCCTCCTTCCTTGCCTGCCCTGGTAAGGCCTACTAGCAATATAATATGCCTAGACCACTTTTCATTTTCAAAGCACTCTGCAAAATTAACCAATTTATTCTCATGATGACACTCGAGAGAGAGAGCCAAGTAGTAACTATCCCACTCCATATGTGAGTAAAAAGAGGGAGAAAAATGAGGGGGTTTTTTGATGGTTACACAAAATTATAACAGATGGCAGAATGATGCAGGATTCCACACTTTTCTCCTGCCTCTCCTTTCTTGTCCTTTCTGCCATTGTCATTAGGCCCTATTAGAGTTTATCTTTCTCTCTTTTTGAGGAGAGGGAAAAAAAATTATCCTGTTCTCCTTAACAGTCTTATACACCTTCATTTTGGGGGGTGTGGTACTGGACACATCCATCCCATGATTTCATTAGTATATGGAATTCTTGATAAAGAAATTCCCTCTACCAGTAGCCTGTTTTGTAATTTATAATTATAGAAAGACAATGAGAGGCTGAATGACTTACCCAGGGTCATACAGTTGCATGTGTCAGAGGTAAGATTTGAACTAAGGTCTTCCTTACTCTGAGGCCAGAACTCTAGTTACTCTATTATGAGGTCTTTTTCTATACTCTAATAATAACCTAAAAATAAGTTTTGAATGCATTTGAATCTATTCAGTCCTAATACCATGTTACAAGTGGGACTACATGCTACATAAGCTGTAGTAATACCGCAGTATTCAATACTGAAAAGTAATACTTAAAAAAAAATTATAATATTCTTCCACTTGTACTTCAAGTGAATAGTGTCGTCTTTAAACTAGTTACCACAGGGAGCAATACATTTATTTAAGTAGTGCTGTCATTGTTCAAAACATCATTTCCGGAAGTCCTCTCTTGGAGTTGCCTTCAGAGATCCAGATCTGCTAGTCTGCTTCTCACCTACCCGTGGCCTCATGGGGAGCTCATGTCACCTCATTAGGCCTCCAATTTATCAACTGGAAATAAAGGGGGGTTGTACCATATGGCCTCTAGTTCTCCTTGCAACTCTAAATTCTAATGATTCCGTGATCCTTCAGAACTCTAGGACAGCTAGATGGTACAGTGGATGGAGCACCAGCCCTAAAGTGAGGAAGACCTGAGTTCTAATTCGGCTTCAGACACTTACTAGCTATGTGAACTGGGGCGAGTTACTTTACCCTCCTTGCTGCAGTTTTCTCATTTATAAAGTGAGCTGGTGAAGGAAATGGCAAACTAGTGTCTTTGCCAAGAAAAGCCCCAAACAGGGTCATGAAGAGTCAGAAAAAACTGAACAACATAGGTCTATATTTGTTCTTTGGATGATCTTTGATGGTAGCAAATCTCCAAAGGAGGTATTCAAGTTTTTTTTTTGTTTTGTCTTGTTGTTAAACATAGTTAAAATTATTTGGAGTCAAGTCTGGTGAACCAGGTCGTCAATCCTCTTCACTAATACTTTCTTTGGTCGAAATTGAGGTGTGACTCTTACATCATAAAATGATTTTTTTTTCCTGTGGCTTATAAATGAAACCTCTCAAGACACAATTACACAAGGAGAGCTCTGCAATTCTTTTGAGCAATGGCAGAGTATAGGCTCCTAGAATGCTGAAAGACAGGTTTCATTTGGAAGCATAAAAGCAGCCATCTCTTGGGCTGGCTCAGTAGTGCAGTGAATAGAGCACAGGCCCTGGAGTCAGGAGGACCTGAGTTCAAATCCAGACTCAGACATTTAAAATTTATTAACCATGTGACCTTGAGCAAGTCACTTAACTCCAATTGCCCTGCCTTGCCCCCTCCAAAAAGAAAAAAAAAAAAGTCATATCCTTCCTTTGCAATCAAACCTGATCATTTTACCAACACTTGACTCTCCTTGCTTCTTCAAAAATCTGGATCACATCTCATCTTCTCCAAGAGGTCTTCCTGGTCCCCTTTCCTCTCCCTTCCTTTTTACTTCCCCCCTCTTCCTTTCTGCTTAGATTGGTTTTCATTTATACTGTATATATTTTGCATGTACAGTTTTTACAAGTTGAGTCCCACATTAAAATCTGAGTTGCTCGAGAGCCAGGACTGTTTTTCCTTCCTTTCTATCTGTTTAGCATGATGCCTGGCACAGTAAGTCACTGATAAATGATCTTTTCACAGACTCATCTGCCCTTTATAGACTAATTCTGCAAAGTAGGATCTGACAGTGCACATAACATTGGTGACCATCTACCCACTCCAAGGTCATCAGGAACCTTCTCCAGAAGTTTAAGGAGAAGCTTTTGATTGGGTCTGGTAACCACTGCTGTTCTCCTTTTAGTCTGCTGCAGCCAATCTGCTGCTTTTTTTTTTCTAAATGAAGATGATGAAATGTTGTTTTCTGAGCAGTAGACATTTCCCACAAGGAAAAATGTTGCAAGTCCTAAACTTCTGACACAAATGATGCCACCAAGATTCTCAGAGGCCAGTCAGGACAAATATCTTCTAAGAACTCCATTCTGTGTATCTGAAATATAAATAGGCCATTAACAGAAATCCATTCTTTTGGCAACAGGCTAGCCCACTGACAAGTGGCAAATAGGAGATTCCAGAAATACAGGAAGAATAAAAAGTCCTCAAACATACTTGTTTCAAAACTTTTATGGTTATTGCAGAAATATTTGCTGTGCTGAAAAAGGTCATTTAATAAAGAATTAAGTTCAACAAAAATTCAATTCAACAACTATTCACAAGCATTTATCAACTACATGCATGGCACTGTGCTAGGCACCAAAAATGTAGAAAGAAAAAAAGGTATAGTTCTTACTTTTGAGGGGTTTACATTTCTGCTGGAAGAGAGAAGCAGGGTAGATACAACATGTGCCCCGAAAAAGTACAAAGTAATTGAAGCATTATCAGAAAAAAAAATGTTGTCCTGCAAGTGGCATCTGATATAAATCTTAAAGGATAAAAAATAAGAGGTGTTTGTGCATGTTTTAATGAATGTTGGATTAATTTCATTTTAATTTCTCCATAACATTGACCATGGGACAGCTACATTGTACAGTGGATAGAGTGCAGGGCCTAGAGACAAGAAAACTCATCTTCCTGAGTTCAAATCCAACTTCAGACACTTACTAGCTGTGTGACCCTGGGCAAGTCACTTACCCCTGTTTGCTTCAGTTTTCTCTTCTGTAAAATGAGGTGTAGAAGGAGATAGCTAACCACTTCAGTATCTTTGTCAAGAAAAGACAAACAGGGTCACAAAGAGTCAGAAACAACTGAAAAAACTTTGAGCAACATTGACCTTAGGTTCTCAAAGACTATACCAGTGGAATACATACTTTGACAGGTCCTACCAAGATGGAAAGACTTTTCCAGGAGGATGGGTAAGACAGACACCTAGAAGGGGCAGTTTGAAGATCCATTAAACAAGTCCACTAAAGGCTTTGCATGGGCTAGGCAGGCAGCATTGTGACCTGAGAGCTCCTGGCTAACACTCTTGATTTTCTCCTATTGTGTCAAAGTTCCTATACTTCCAGTGTTGAGATTTATTTCTTGAGGTTAAAGCCTCTGTAGTCATATAATACATTCTCAGGAGGAATGACTATTAAACCCTTAATCATTATTATTATCATAACAAGAATTATTTTTTCAGTCCTGCAAAGAACAGAATCGTGCTTCAGCTGAAGTTGTGACTATTGGAGGCAGTGTCAAAAGTATGAGACAATGTTGAAAAGGTGCATCTTCCAGAGTCATCAAAGTCCAGGGGCAAGACAAAAGTTGAGACAATGGATGATGGCCCAGGAGGCAGTAGGTGGCCTTAGTCTTTCCAATTTAAGGTCTCTTCCAGATCTCAGTTTGTCTGAGGCAACACTCTATTACTAGGTAATAATTGAGTGATGGCCTCATTTACCATCACAAAAACATCACTCTTGGAGAGAAAGACTGAGATGGCTTAAAAATGAGTGTAAATTATAATCAAAGTTCAAAAGGCTAAACCTCCTATTTTATAGATAAAGAAACAGGTTCAAAGTAACACAGCCTGCTTAAGTCTGAATAGAAAGCAAGCATTAGAGAAAGATGTGCCTCCAGAATCACTGTACTATACTTTCACAAGAACTCTTTCCTTTTCTTCTTCTACACTCTGTCTCTTTCTCTGTCTCTCTCAGTTTCTCTCTTTCCTTTTCTCTCTTTCTCTCCTTCTCTCTCTCTCTCTGTCCCTCTCTCTCTCTCTCTCTCTCTCTCTCTCTCTCTCTCTCTCTCTCTTTCTCTCTCTGTCTCTGTCTCATATGCAATTCAACATGTGCATCACTAATCTCTCCAGGATATTTCACAGGCATCTCAAACTCAATATTCCCGTTTCTAGAATTCATCCTTTACTCTGCTCTCTCACTCATACTCCATGTCCAATCACTTATGAAACCTTACCAACCCTAGGTCATCACTTTTCTGTTTTCAAACTATAACCATCATATTCTAATCCCACGTTTCTTCTTACCAGGACTAAAATAATAAACTACCAATTGGGCTCTGTATAACCAGTGCTTTCTTATCTCCAATCCATTCACCAAAGATCTGAAATAGTGATATGCCTAATGTACCCATCTGACCATGACAGTCTCCCTACTCAAGAAATTTCAGTGGGTCTCCATGTTTTTTGGATAAGATACAAATTCTCATTTGACATTTAAAAGCCTTTCATAATTTACATCTAGCCAGATGTCCAAACTGCTAGACGATTACTTCCCAACCCTCCTCATGTTTAGGCCACTAGCCATACTATTTACTATTTAGCAAACACAATCTTCCATCTTCCATCTCTGTACCTTTGCACATTCTTCCTTGAAATCTCTTCTTCCTCACTTTTGAGAATCTTAGACATCCCCCACCCACACCCACACCTCAGCAAGAAACAGCTCACCTTTTAAGATCTACTTACTTTGAACAGCCTTTCTAGTTTTTCCCATTTTTATCACCAAGTCTATCACAGTGTATTTACTTTGTGTAAATCCTATTTTTAATTCATCTCTGAATGTTTGTTTGTTTGTTTTCCCATCCAGTAGAATTTAGGTAGGTACAGTCTCATTTTTGTACTTGTTCCTCTAGTGACTTGTGCAGTACTAGTGCAGGCCCCCCAAAACACTTCTTCATTGATTGATAGACAGGAGGGCCTGAAGGGGAAAAATGAATCCAAAATAGTGCATTGGGGCCACAAAGACCCATTTCAAAATCTAGTTGAGATAGGAAGTCCATTCCAAAGGCTAAAAAAATAAAAAGCAATACCATTGTTCTCCCTGGGGCACAGTTGTAAAGGATGATCACTTAAGGTAGATTGACTTTAACTTTAATCAATTGTTCACTGGAGTAGCATATCTAAGGTGCAGGAAAGGATGAACACACAAAACCTATAAAGTTCACCAGTAAATATAGCAAGTCATCTGCAAAATTCCTATAATCTTTTGATGAGGAACTTAATTTTCCAGGGATGTGTCTCATATGAGAGAACATGCAAATATCCAGACATTTTTTGCTAGAACTGGAAGACAACCTCTTTCCTGCACCAGGCCGGGCTTGAAACTGTTCAGTTGTTCAGTCATCTCCTATTCTTTGTGACTTCGTTTGGGTTTTGTTTCTTTTTTCTTTTTGGCCAAGATATTGGAGTGATTTGTCATTTCCTTCATGGAAGACAAACAGGGGTAAGTGACTTGCCCAAGGTCAGATCTTCCTGACTGTGCCACCTAGCCGCCCAAACTGTTCAGATACAGTGATTAATCTATTTAGAGCTCACAGATGCAAGGATCAAGAATAAATTTAGGTGTGGTCCCCTCCAGTCTCTAGTGCAGGTAATGAATGACCCATAGATAACCTTCACTTCCTGTTTAGGTATTTCTTACAGGAGGGCAGCTTTCTTGTGGATCTCTTTAAAAAAAAATTTTTTTTGAGGATATCAGCATAACATTTCATCTGTCCATCTTGAGTTTCAAGGAAATTAAGTTGGAAGTAGTATACAAGGTAGCTGGAAGCAAAAGAAGTTGGTTATCAGAAAGTTCTGAACCTATGAGGTATTACAAAGGGGAAAATGTTTACTTGGTAGCTGATTAGATAGAAGAAGTTAAAGAAAGTGAGAGTCTAGGGGAAGAAGGTCATCCCGGAACAGGTTGGGGCAAGAGGTGGTGGATAGGATGTCCCTCAGTTTTGAATACCTCAAAAGTAGATTAAATTGAATATTTTAAACATGAGAATTTAGGTTAACATTAACATAAAAGGGATAAAGGGTAATGAAGTCTCCAAGGGGAAGCCTGAGAAGAACATGTAGAAGATGAGGGTGATGAAGTGTAGTCTCTGGGACCCCCCTTAAGTTCTACTTGTATCTTTGAGGTACAAGCTCTGGGAAACCCCTTGAAGTGTGATTGAATCTTCCCACTTTGATGAGGCATTTGCAGAGGCCATAAGTATTTCATTGTGGCCGGGCCCAAACCTCTGTTACTAGCCTGGCCCCACATTGTCCATCTGCTTCCCACCTTTGAGCCTATCAAAATACCAATCTACTCTTGTATTGACCTCATTGACTTCTCCTGAAGACCCTCCCCAAACTCCTCCTCTAGACCACTCCTAGATTAATTTTCTTGAGAGAGAGAGAGAAAGAGAGAGAGAGAGAGAGAGAGAGAGAGAGCGAAAGAGAGAGTAAGAGAGAGTGAGAGAGAGTGAGAGAGTTTCTCTCCCAGCATCTGAAAGCTGACTGAGAACTGAGATGGAGTTTTCCTGTCTACCTCTGAGGATTGGAAAAGACCTTGGAGCTGTCTGCTTCTGAATCCAGGTGACTGTTTGGTGGATTCAGAAGGGAGCCGGGACCATGGAAGGGGATCCAGGCAATCAGAGAGACCACCCTGAGTCAAGATGAAGAAAAGGCCTTTCCTTGGATGAAATTGAGGTTTTCTGGACACCGAGGGGTGGAGGGTTTGTGTGGTTTTCTAATGATTATATTTGTGATTAATGATATTTAGAAATTGTGAATCTAGAATAGTGACTGATTAAGTTAATGGTTGCCCCATGAGTGGAAGTTTGATTATTCTATTGTGAATTGATTGAATTCAATTTAAAGTATTGATATGCCTCAGCAAGCAGGAAGATTCAATCAGACTTCAAGGGGTTTCCCAGATCCTGTACCTCAAAGATTTAAGGAGAACTCAAGGGAGGTCCCAGAGCCTGCACCTCATCAAGGGGAAGGAGCAGATCTCTCCTATGTCCATCCCTCTGTTGTTGGGGTGGATTTTCGAGATCATTGGGTAGCAGGTATCACGGCCTCAGCTCTTTTCTTCAGCACCAGTTATCAGTAGTTCCCACTGTACCCCAGAAAAATTCTGCCAAAAGAACAGTAGACTTTAGAGTGTGAAGATGTAAGCAAGTCATTTAATGTCATAAAGCTTCTATTTCCTGATTTTAAATGAAGTTAACAAAACTTTCACTATTTATCTGGTTGGAAGGGAAGTATTTTGTACAGCTTTTAAGAATTCTCCCCCCTCAAAAAAAAAACTTGTAAAAGTTTAAATTATTGTAATTATTTTATCCATGGGGTTGTTGGAAGAAAAAAAATTATAAAGCTTATTGTGTAGGTGTAATTTATTATCATCTCCACCACATACCCCACCCCATGACTGCCTGACTCTGAGTCACTCACTGCCCAACCCTTAGCCTCTGGACTTTTGAACCTCCAAAGCATAGGACTCTAATCTCAACTCTTTGTATTCTGGAAATTTTGAGTAAGAAAATGTGGTACCTTAGTGAAAAGAAAAAAGTTGGGAAAGCCAACTCATTTCACCCAGTATGGTACAGGGGACAGTATCTGGATGTCTTGTTTCTTTGGCATCCTTGAGCAGCAAGCCATGCAATACTGTAGATGTAACTACTGATTTAGACAACTTCGATACCTTAAGCTCTAATTCTACATTCAGAAAAGGAATATTCTAATAATAATTTTGACATCTCAAGTAGACCTATCTATCGAACAAATTAGTTGTCTTGACACATAATAGTTCTTATAAATGTAGCTGTTTTAAGGTTTTCAAGGCACTTTACCTAAATTATCCTGTGCATTATTGATCTGATCCTCACAATACTCTTGGGCAGGGATGCAATCATTAACCCCATTTTATAATTGGGGAAAATAAGGCTCAAGACCTGCCTATGATTACCTAGCTCCTAAGTATCTGAGTTAGGATAGGAGAGAGGTCTTCCTAACTCCAGTTTCAGCATTTTTTTCTACTGTGCTATTCTGACTTTCATATTTCTCATGATGATTTCTTCTTATGTGATTTGGGAGAAAAAGAAAAAAAATTCTCCAACTCATTTTAACTTTTCTGGGTCTCAGTTTCCTTGATTGTAAAACAAGGGAGTTGTATGATATCTAAAGTTTTTTGAACTCTAAAATCCTACAATCCCAAGTCTCTTGTGAACTTGGATAGTATTTACAAGGCTTCCAAAGCTTTATCATTCCTGGTAGAACACACCATTGAATTCCCAAACCAGAAGAATTCAGCAAACAGAAACCAGAATCAAAGTGACTCGAGGGCCCAGGAGACAACAAGTTGTATGGCTCCAAGCCTCTTCTCTAGGAATAACACTTGGCACAACTAATTCAGTGTTCTAGTTTATTGCTTTGTCCTAACACTTGACTCTCTTGTAGCAAATATTACATGAGCAGATGAAGTCAAATCTATCCAGGATTGCCATTTCATCTTGGCAGATGCTGTGGAAAGGCATGTAAGTAGCTCCTACTGAGAAGGGTAATGGACTCATTTCCTGGGCTTTAAATCTTGACATAGCATTTACAATCAGGATTCGGATGAAGACCATGAAAAATGTACAAATTCAGACATCTCAGTTAGAAAGGTAATAAGATTCACTTGTTGAATAGACTTTAAATATTTCCAATGTGTTCCTGCCTATTTTGAGAATTGAGGGACACAATTATGACTTGGCAGCTAACAGGGGATGGATAGAAGAAACACATTGCCGTTATCACTGTCTACTGGAATTTAGTGAAGTAGTTGGCATGTGATCATCGACATAACATATAAATCTATATTATTTTTATAGCTGTAACAAACATCAGATAGCTAGGTATGTATTTATACCCAGTCAAACACAAGCTCACACTTCCTGCACTGCAATTTATTAGTAGCTAGGTATACTCGGAAGGTGCAATTCAGATTTTTCAGTCTACTAACATAATTAACATTTGAACCACTTTTTCTAAAATAATAACTAGTATCTTAGTGGTCCTCAAATATTGGATTTTGGATATTAGTAATATTTGACTTGTTAATAATTCTACATATTTCATCCTTTTACCACCTTAAAAATGCTTTAGAGGTAATCTTGCTTTGAGTAACTTTGTCTAGGAAACCATCACCAACATGCTTTTCAGAGGATTAAAATTCCATCATCTACTTTTCCTGCTCCTTCCCTTTCTGTATTATAACTTCCTCTCCTTTTGGCCTCTCTTCCATCTTGGTTTCCTTTCTTCCTTCCTCCTTTCTTTCTTTACTTGCTACCTTCTTTTCTTCTTTTGTTTCTTCTTTCTTTCCTCCCTTCCCTCCTTCTTTTCTTCCTTCTTTATTCCTTCTTCTCTTCCTTTTCTTTCTTTCATTCTAAAGAACATATTAGAAAGGTTTCCTATCATAGATTGTGCATTTGGGGAAACCTTAAATTAGAATAAAGGTAACAGAAAACTTAACTCTAAAATGTTTAGAATACATGACACTGACAAAAAAAAAATATGGTATTGGGAGCCACAGATTGAGACATTGAGCTGTTTTGTCACTCCAGGGAATTCTCTGGAGTGCCAATCAATGAGTCTCTTGATGCTTCAATATTCCTCCTAATCGACTCATTTGAGGGATGAACAGTCTCCAAATGAAATAGCTTTCACAAAATAGAAGCAATGCTTTGGTCAAGTATGATAACGAATATTGCAGGAGAGAACACACAGGGATAGCAACGCAAGCAAGAGAAGATATTATTTCCTCTTCTGAGGAAGTTGTTTTAAACAATAGCAAGCCATATGTGAAAGCAGCTCTGAGTCTTTATATGGCACTGATAGATGAAAATACATCGTCATGATGGCAGTAGACAAATAATGATAATAGTTTACATTTATACAGTGCTCGAAGTCTTTCAAAGTACTTAACATATATTATCTCATTTGAGCCACAGAAAAATCTTGTTAAATATGAACTACAGATATTATCATTCCAATTTTATACAAGATAGGACAAGTTCAATGATGTTGTAATTTACTGCAAGTCATATCAGAGTATCAGAGACAGTATTTGAATCTAGATCTTTCCTGAATCTAAGTCTTTGAGTAGAGTTAAGGGAGCTACTGAGTAGCTGAGAGCCTTTTCAGCCAAGGCAAAAGGTTCTTGCCTGGACACTAGAGAAATCAGACATCTTTCTAGGTAAGAGGCAAATGTTGAGGAGCATCATTCCCAAGAAAGGAAACACCCAATATAAGGGCGCAATGTGTGATGATAAGGAAACCCAAACTAGAATCACAGAGTCATCTGAAGAGAGGTCTGGTGCTCCATGGTTAATAAGGGTGAAGTGGACATTGAGTTAGCCTCTCCATCTTTGGCATTATTATTAATTATTGCATGTTGTGATATATACCCATCTTTATCTTCCTGTTCTTCTAAACACATATTGTGATGATAACTACGGAAACTACAGAGGGAAAGGTAACCTTAAGATAAGCATTTTATTTCCATAAGGTAAGATTAAGTTTCAGGCTTGAAATGCATGCCAGTTGTAGTGAACTAGATAGATTAACAGATAGATAGATAGATAGATAGATAGATAGATAGATAGATAGATAGATATAGATGGATGAATGGATGGATAGAGATAGAGATATACTGTTTATATGCAAATGATATATATGTGTCATATGCATGTATATCGTATGCATATGAATAATAACAAGTTATAGGGAGAAGATGATGACCTTTTAGGAATTATCTCTTCCTACCTGATCATTCTCAGTCTCCTTTGCTAGACTTTCATCCAAGTTATGCTCACTAAAGTTGGGTATCCCCAAGGGCTCAGTTCTGGGCCCTCTTCTCTTCTCTCTCTTAAACTATTGCACTTTATGATCTCAACAGCTTCCATGCTTTCAATTATCATCTCTATCCTGACAATTCTCAGGTATACTTACACAACCTAAACTTCTCCCACTCTCTAGGCTGCCATGTATGACTAGATGCCTTGAACTGGATATCCTATAGATAGCTTAAATTCAGCATGTCCTGTATTTAACCCCTTTATCTTTCCTGACCAAAACCTCCCCTCTTCCAAACTTCCGTTACTGCTGAGTTTACCACCATAATGCCAGTTACCCAAGTTTGCAAATGTAGATATCATTCTCAACTCCTCAATCTCTCTCACTACCACCATCCCCATTCAATTTATGTCAAGGCTGATCAGTTTTACCTCTGTACTATCATACAGGGGACTTTTTCTCCTCTGACAGTCACCGTCCTGGTATGACCCCTCATCACCTTGTGGCCTGAACTATTGTAATAACCTGATGGTTGGTCTTTCTTTCTCAAGTCTCCCCTGTTCCAATTCATCCTTCACTCAGCTGTCAAATCAATCTTCCTAAAGAACAAGATCTGATCATGTCACTCCCCACCACTATTCAATAAACTCCAATGGCTCCCTATCACTACCAGGATCAAATATAAATCCTCTGTTTGGGAGTCAAAACACTCCACAACCTGCTTCCCCTTCTGCCTCTCATTACACCTTACTCTTCTTCCCGCCCCCCCCCACCCCCCCACGGATCCAATGGCATTGGTCTCCTAGCTATTCCTTTCACACAACATCTCCAGAGTCTGAATATTTTCACTGGCTTTTCTCCAGGTCTACAACATTTTCCTCCTTATCTTTACCTCACTGACTTCCTTTAAGACCCAGCTAAAATCATATCTTCTGTAAGAAAGCTTTTTCTGAATCCCTTTCATGCTAATTGGAGATCAATCTCCAATGCATTCTGTATGCATCTTGTTTGCACATAGTTACTTGGAGATCATCTCTCCCACTGGACTGTAAGTTCCTTGACAGCAGGAACTCTTTTTGTTTTTGTTTTTTTTCTTTTGTTTTGTTTTGTTTTTGCATCTCCAGTGCTTAGCACAGTGCTGGTTACATAATAGGTGATTAAAAATGCTTGTTGACTAACACCCCAAAAAATGGATAAAAATGCCAAAAACAGAGGCTAGAGATGTGAATAAAGAGAAGAAAAGGTCAAATTCAACCAAGAAATGCTTTGGAGTCAGGAAAACACAAGAAAAACCTGTTAAATTCAGAAAAATAGGAACTCCACATGTCCAAATGGCCACTCAGAAAAGAGTCACTTGATTCTAAGAACTACAAAAGTACTTGGGGGAAAAAAAAAGGAACAAGAGGTACAAAATGAAATGTTAAAGGAAACAGTTAAGAAAGGAAGAATGGCAAGAAGAATTGGTAGCAATAGTAAGGTGACCCAGTGAATAGAGCATTGGCTCTGGAAGCAGGAAGATTCATCTTTGCAAGTTGAAATCTGGCTCAGATGTGTAGTAGCTGTGTGACCCTGGGGCGGGTCACTTAACCCTGTTTTTGCTTCAGTTACTCAATCTGTAAAATTAGCTGGAGAAGGAAATGGCAAACCACTCCAGTATCTTTGCCAAGAAAATTACAGCTGGGGTCACAGAGTCAGACAGAACTGAAATGACTCAAAAACAAGGCAGTAGTAAGCCATACCTAAGCACTAACTATTGTTTTACTAGGTAATCTCATCAACCCCCAAAGATTCTATTATGTTCTCTAAGCACATGATTCCCAAATCTATTTGTCCAACCCTAACTTCTCTAGACTCCCATCTCCAACTACCTATCAAGCATGTTGATTTAGGTATCTAATAGAAATCTGGAACTCAACATGCCCCAAAACTGAACTCATTATCTTATCCCAAAAACCTTCCTCTCTTTCTAACTTACTTCTTACTATCAAGAGCATCACCATGCTCTCAGTCCACCACGATTACAACTTAGAGATCATGCCCAAATTTTCACACTCCCTTCTCCCACACACACCATATACAATCAGTTACCACATCCTGGCATTTTTACCTGAATAACATCTCTCATTTATGTCCCATCCCCCCAACACCTCCATCACCCTGGTACAGGTACTCATCACTTCATGCCTAGACCATTCCAATAGATTTCTGATGGCTCTCCATGTCTCAAGTCTAAGCTATTGAATATATTCCTGTAAAGCAGATCTAAATATTCCCCTTTCCACCCACCCCACCCCTACTCAAGAAACTTCAGGATCAAATATAAAACCCACTGCTTGACTTTATAAAACCTTTCAAAACCTGACCCCTCCTTACCTTTCCAGTCTTCTTAAACTACTCCTTTCTGTAATTCAATGACCCTAGCCTTTTTTATTATTCAACACACCCATCATTCCATCTCCAGGAATTTTACTGGCTGCCCCCACGTCTAGAACTCCTTCCTTCTTCATCTCTACCTCTTGGCTTCTCTGAATTCTCACCTCAGCTAAACTCTCTCCTTCCGAAGGAAGCTTTTCCTGATCCCCCTTATTGTTAGTACTTTCTTCTGAGATTGAGCAATAAAGATGTCTGTCCTTTTTTGTGCATTGTTGTTTATATGTTGCCTCCTGTATTAGACCATAATAAGTTCCTTGCTTGAGAGTGGGGCCTTTCCTCTGTATTTTTTGCATCCCCAGGGTTTAGCACAGGATTTATTAAATTCTTGTTGATTTGACTAAAATTTAAGCTCACTGAAACTAAGAATGGTGCAAACTAGGGACATGCTAGTAAATGTTTAACTACCAGTTCTCCATATTTCATTCTTCACAAGATAATGAAGAGTGAAATGGCAGGACCAAGAGAACATTTCATGTAGCAACAGCAATAATGTTCAACGAATAATTGTGAACAAGCAAGTTATTCTGTCATAAATACTCAAAACTACAAAGGATCTATGAAGAGAGATCCTATTCACCTTCAGAGAAAGAACTGATAAATAGAATTATATGTAGCATGGTTTTACATGTATTTATAAATCTGTGTCAATCGGTGGCCTTCTCTAATGCAAGGTAGGGAGAGAAGGAGGGGGACAGCACAAACCTTAAAGTATAACAAAAAAAAAAAATCTTAATTTGATTTAAAAAAATTAGTTTTCTGGGAAGGAGGTGGAAGAGGAAAATATGCCCAGAACATTTTTAAGTTTAATCTGTAGTTTTAACAATTAACCCATCATTCTCTTAAGTGTAGACAGTCAATAAAACAAGAAATCGAGCCTCAAGTTTTAGGTATTTACCAATTGCTGAGGTATAAATGCTTACGCTGAAAAAAACGAATAATTGGTACTAGGAAGCAGTTCAAGCTGCCTCTAGCACACCCTTGGACCAAACAGAAAGCAATGGCTCCAAGAGAAAACAAGAGCTATTCAAACAAAATCAAAATATTTTTGTAGGGAAAAGAAGAAAATATCCTATAGGGGTTTCAAATATGGAGACCTGGAAAACATGTCAATGAGAGATAATCTAAGAATCATTGAGCTACCTGAAAGCCAGGAATAAAAAAAATAGTCTGAACACCATATTTCAAGAAATCACAAAGAAAAACTGCCCCAACTTGTTAGAGTGAGAGGATAAAGAATATTAGGAGACTTCTTTCTCTAAAGTTTAGGTACGACCACATCACCTACAGGTTCATTTAGCTTCAGTGATGCTATTACCTCAAGGGTCAGCTATAAACTCCTCTGTTTGACCTTCAAAGTACTTCAAAATCTGACTTCTTTCTTACATTTCCAGTCTTCTTACACTTTTCTCCCCTCCACAAACTTTACCATTCAGCTACACTGGCCTATTTGCAGCTCCTTTAACAGGGTGTGCTGCTTCCCAGCCCTTCCCTTTGCTCTTCCTGTCCCCCCACCTGGAATGCCTGACCCTCTAACCTCTGCCTCCTACTTTCCCTGAGTGACTTCAAATCTCAGATCAACGTGCACCTTCAGGAAGAGGCTTTTCTTGATCCATCCTCCCTCCCCCACAACACTTCTCCTTTCAGATAACTGCCCATCTACACTTACATATTCCTCAAACAGACACAGTTAGGTGGCACAGTGGATAGTTCCCTTGGCCTGAGAATAGACCTGGGTTCAAATCCAGTCTCAGATAGGTATGAGCTCTGTGAAATTGTGCAAATCACTTACCCTCAGTTTCTTTGTCTGTAAAATGGGGATAATAATAGCATCTACGGGGATAAAATGAGATCAATATTTGTAAAGCATACAAATATTGTTATTATTACGTGGCTAGGTGGCACAGAGGATAGAGTGCTGGGACTGGAGTCAGGAAGACTCCTGAATACAAATTTGCCTCAGATACTTATTAACTGTGTGAGTCTGGGCAAGTCACTTAACCCTATTTGCCTCAGTTTCCTCATCTGTAAAATGAGCTGGGGAAGGAACTGGCAAACCACTCTAGCATTTTTACCAAGAAAACCCCAAATGTGGTCACAAAGAGACAGACACAATTGAAATAACTGAACAACAACATTATTATATATACCTCATTACTTACAGGCTGTATCCCCTTTTAAAATGTGAACTCCTTGAAGACTGGGATTATTTGGACATTTCTTTGGACATTCCAGTACCTTAGTACATTGCCCGGAACATAACTCTTAACAAATGCTTATAGAATGCCTGCTTGGCTGAAAGAATGAATGAATGAATGAATGAACGAATGAATACAAAAGATTATAAACTGGGGTATGCACAGGGGTGTGCTGGAGCCAGCACAAAGTGGACCAGAGTCAATTGTTAAATTCTCAATGAGAACATTTATACCTTGGAAATTGGCAAATAGTATAGATCAGGGGTTGATTTATTGTTTTGTGTATTTCTAGACTTAAAAAAGTGATGGAGAAAATGTTAATGATGCTAAAATTAAGTGTGTCTAGAGTGTTTTTGAAGAGTCTCTTGTTAAAAATTTACCCACCCACCCCTGTATCAGCCTTTTGTACATGCTGGGGCTGATATGTTTTAATGTCTATGCTGGCCAACTCGAATCTAGGAAACTTGAGCAATAAAGATGTCTGGGTCCAACAGAAGCATAAGAACTGTCCTATTATCTTTTGCTGTAATTTAAGTCCCACAGTAATTTCAAATACTATTATGTGCTGCTTCTCACTAAAAAAGTCCATCTTCTGTTGCTATAGAACAGGTTCCACAGGAATCCCAATGTTATATTCAAAAAGGGGAAAAAAGCTCTCAGTGACTTTATTGTGAAAAAGAAATAGTTTTTAGTGTACCCAATTTACAATTCTTGTTTACTTGTTTCAGTCGTATCTAACTCTTGCTGGTCCCATTTGGGGTTTTCTTGGCAAAGATAGAGGAGCGGTTTGCCATTTCCCTCTCCAGCTAATTTTACAGATGAGGAAACTGAGGCAAACAGGGTTATAGTGACTTGCCAAGAGTCACACAGCTAGTAAATCTAAGCTCATATCTTCCTCATTTCTAGGCCAGCACTCCATCCACCTAGCTGCCCTGCCCAATTTACATATTTGACAGTATGATCAGAGAATGCTCGGGATATGACCAGTTTGCCATAGCCATCAACCTCGCTTTCAGCCCCTGAGGTCTTACAACTGTGGTAAGAATTTGTTCTGAGTTCTCAGCTGAAAGTATTTAGAAATAACCTCAGTCATCCAGGAAAGAGCAGACTCAGGCTATGGAGGCCCATCCATTACTCCAATAGTGGTTTCCTTCTATGACAAAAGTTGAACCAATTAACAATGACTGTTAAGTCATTTGGAGACCAGAATGCAATTCCTCATTCTTCACACTGACACAATCCCCTCAATCAGTATGGCAGAACACTGTTAATGAGCAGAATTGTAAAATGCACAAAGTTTCCATGTACAAACAGAGAAGAAGAAAAAAATCTTGTGGAAAGTTCACCCATTCCAGAAATTAAGCTCATAATATTTCTGAGCAAATGACTCTGCTTTTAACAGTTATTTACTGGATTAAATCACACAATGTTAACCAAAGTCATAAAACATAATGGCTTGGACTGCACAAAAGCAGCAGCACTATTTAATTTTCTTTCCTAAAATAGTAAGGCATGGCTTTAACTTTTAGTTGGGATTATTTTAGTGTCCAAGAATTTGTTGTAAATTGCTATAGAAATTAGAATTAATTTCACCACAGAAAAATAAAACACATTCCTCCTTTCCCCCTGTTCCCTTTTTCAAACCTATAAAAAGTGTTCTTTACTCGAATGCCATGAGAAGCGTCTAATCATTTTCAAGAGCACCACGCTAAGCATCAATGTGCCAAGCTATCTGGTGATAATTATGTTGGGTTGGGAGGCAGAGGGTTTTTGAAGGCTGACTTTATTTCACATTCAACCAAAGGTGCCCAGACGCCGGAGGCAGACTAGTAAATAAACTCTCTCAATGGAAGAATCTTTATGTGGTCTAGAACTCCTGCTGGGGTGTTCCCTGACCTCAGTTCTTTACTGTTAGTTCTCAGCATATGACAGTAGCAAAGACAGAGGTGGGAGAAAGCTGACTGGCTATTCTTGTCTGCCGTGGGAGGTAGGAAGTGATATCAGTCGAATATACACAGAGTGTGACATCATTCCTGCATTCTACCTCTACCAGTAATGTGGCATTGAAAAGTTGTAGGGCTTCCTCTGACTTCCCTCTGTCCCTATGCTGTTGCAGTTCAGGGTTTCAGGGTTTATCATTTCCATTATAATTATTCTTTCTCTTCTTGCAACATAAAAAAGTATTTTACTACCATTCTTGTTTTGAGTTAGAATGAGAGAGTTTCATTCAGTAAACACTAAGCACCAACTAGGTACCAGGCACCGGACAAGGCATTAAGTGTAAGACAAAAAATGAAATGGTCTTACCTTATAATGTGGAGGTGGAGGGCAGCATAATTAATTATAAAATATATAGGAAGTCAATACTGGTTATTTGGGGGAGAGGAGTAAATATAAAATATATATCAAGTAAATACCAGTTGGAAGGAGGGCAAGACACTAGCAATTGAGATCAGAAAAGGGTCTTATGTAGATAGTGGTCCTTGAGCTGAGCTTTAAGGAAGCCAGGGATTCTAAGAGGCAACAAAATGAGAAGCGGGTATATTCCAGGCACAGGAGAGAGAAAGTTGTATACAAGGAAGAGCAAGTAAGCTAATTTGGCTGGAAACTAGAGTGTGTGCAATAATCCTGGAAAGGTAAACTGGGGTCAGATCAACATGGAACAGTAAAAGAAGTCCTGTACTAAGACTTAAGATAAATGAGGTCTGGTTCTAGTCTGCTGCTATCTATTGTCTCTTTCATATGGGGACAAGTCATCTTACCTCTGTAGGCCTCAATTTTCTCATCTACAAAATCAAGAGGTTGGTTGAGATTGTCTCTAATGTCTTCCTTCTCTAATTCATTTGATCCTATGAATGGCATCTAGCAGCAGCTAGAGACTGGTGAGAGTTCTCAGCAATTCAGGTTCATAATTGTACCAAGGAGTTCCCCAGTGCAAACGGCAATAGAATCCTTTCTGGCCCCTCCATCAGCAGAGGCACGATGTGCCAAAGTTTTCGGCAGAAGGGCTAAATTCCACCCTGGAATCATGATGTGAACTCAATCTTTACCATGCCTATTTCTTGAGATTATCTCCTGCTGCTTTGCCCCCTTTGTAACTGAGCAAGGCTTAAAATTTACAGTGCTCCATCTGTTGAGTAATTAGGCTAATGTGAAGTAAAGCTTAGATAATAGCTGAGCATCTGCTGACAGCAGCCCAGCCACTGGAGCCAGAGCTAGTGGATATGCTTCTGCCTCAGCCCATGTTTCCCAGATCTTCCTCTGCAACTCCCGCCCCGCCCCCTGCCCAGGTGCATATTGGCTGATTTGAAAATCACATAATCATCAAGGTATAGAATAGGAAGGGAACTCCAAGTGCATCTAGTCTTACTCAGATCATGAATCCCACCAATGACCCAGCATCCCATTGGCAGGAGAGACATTGACAATTCCAAAGGCATACTTGACTGTTAAGAGAGAGGAGCATAGAAAGGAGGGTAGGGGAAGACAAGGAAGGGTTCCTGTGCCAGAAAAGGCTGGATCACCTAAAGCTGTAAGTGAATGGAGAGGGGCGGGGAGTGAGTAGGAATTTTCTCCTGGGTGATGAAACTTAGAGAATTCTGACAGTTCTTTAGTGGGTATAAACAACTGAGATTAGCACCTAATTAGCAAAAATGATTAGTTAAGATTTCTACCAGATGGCAATTCCTCCTCCCGTCCCCGGAGCCATATCCCTGGTGAACTCTTCTATGGCTTTCTCCCACTCTGTTCTCTCTTCCAATCACCTCTCCAGCAGTGGCCTCAGTGTCCCATTGTCTCTTTCTCCCTGTGGAGACTTGTTTCATGCTATCCAAGGTTTAGTCCAAGGTTTACTTCCATCTTCTGAATCAAATTTGTTATAAAACTTGGGTTGAGGGCACCATTCATGTTTCTATGCTACATGATACCACAATTTCTAATGTTAGTTTTGGAATCACCTGCTGGCCATCCCAATTACTTGAGAGATTAGTTAAGACCCATTTCTACGTGTATAACTTAAAGAGTAAAGGCATAAATTCCAAAGAAAAATTTTGACAAGAGGTTTTAATTCTACCTTACTGTCCCTGCTTTTATGTGCCACCAAACACAGCAAAGGTTGCTTGGACAGTAATTGTGTCTATTTTGAGATTCAAGGGGAGTCAAGAAGCAAAAGTTGAACTTTGAGCTTTTCAAAGCTCACCAGCCACAGAGTTGAAAATGGACATCACCTCAAAAATGTGATATCAGGTCCTCCTAATAACACTGCTAGAAAAGGTGTCAGTGACTTTATTATTTCTTTTTCAAAAGGATCATAATCACAAAAGAGAGTAACTGTAGGGAAATGAGTTCTCATAAGAAAGAATTGTATCTCTTGGCAACTCTGGGGAAACCATTGACGCAATTTCCAGTAGTTGTTCATAAAATGCTCCAATCATGACTCTATACTGTTACCTATGCCTTCACCAATCTAATTTTGTTCTTTGCTCTTCCAGCACTGTATAATCCTCTTCCTATCCCCCATCTTTTGACACTATACCCCTCTCCTTTTATCATTTGTAATCCCAGTGCAATTGGAAGACTGTAAATTGGTCAGAAATACTTTGAGCAGAGAATGTGAGTGTGAGACCTCCTTGCATGTTCATGATCCAGTTTTCATTTGCCATAAGTAATGAAAATTGCCTTGGCTAATCCAGAAAAATGCAGACTACTGAGCTGATTCTTTGATATAGGCTATACTATTAAACTCTCAAGGTAAAGTCAGCTCAATATCAGGCTTTCTTCTCATTTGTCATTTTGACCTTTCTGTTATACTATAATAATGCTCCTACTAAGTCTTCCTTTATAAATGGAAGTGCTATGCAATTGAAAGAATGAAAGTAATTAAAATAGAAATTTGATCATTAATTTGGAGATATTCAGTAATGTCCATTAGACCACATAAGAGGCAGAAAACACATAAGTATATGTTACCTGTATGTATATGTATGTACACACATATATACTACATATACATATATATACAAATTCATGAGAAATAATTCAGATAAACACTAAGCATATGTATATCCACTCCCTAAATGACCCAGGATAAAATCATTCGAAAGAGTAAGCTTTCTTTCCATGCCCTTATGACAGCAATAAATGAGACATTAGAAATGAATTATATAGATTTGGTGGCAAGGCTTTAACCACTCCTTTAGCCAGTTTATTAGAAGCTTCATTTCTAGTAGACAAGATTGATGATTCTTCACACAGTCCTATTCAGGGACCTTGAAAGGGACTTTAGCCCTGATTTCTGCAAATCATTTTTAACTGTTTTCAGAAATTAAAGATTCCATCTAATAAACATGTATTAGGTGCCTAAAATGTGTCAAGCACTGTGCTAGGTGCTAAGGGAGATGCATAATTAGATATGACATCAACTCTCCTCTCATGATCAATTTATAAGAGAATTATAAAGAACTAAATGAGGTCTGAGAAGAGAAGTATAATTTCATACTGGATTGGGGGTGAGGGAGGGTAATCATGGGGCAACTGAAGGAGAGCATGACACGGACGGGCGTCAGAGAGGATAGTACTACCTGAGAAAAAGCACAAAGACAGACGAGATTAGAATACAGACAGGTAATCAGTAGTTAACAGTTATGTGGAGTCTACTGGGTACCAGGCACAGCGCTAAGAGCTTTACAATTATTTTCTCATCTCATTTCATCCTCACAACAACTGTGGGAGGTATTGCTCTTATAATCACAATTCAGCAAACCAAAGCAAACAGTGGTTAAGTGATTTCTTCTGAGTCACATAGCTAATAAGTGTCTGAGTTTGTATTTGAACTTTAATCTTCCTAACTCCAGGCCTGGAGCTGTATCCACTCCACCACCTAACTGTCCTCAGTTAGCTGTGCCCAACTTGCCTGTGATTACAACCAGATGGCACTGGAAATAAGAAAGAAGAATATGGGTCTAGAGTTCAGGTCTATAGACACAGATATGAGTGTCATCTGTGTATGAAGATTATAGTCAACATCATGGGAATTAATTTGATTGTCAAGGGAGAGTGGAGACAAACAGTAGAAGGCCAAGAACAGGGCCTCAGAGGAAATGAACACCATGTGGGCAGGACAATTAAAAGGAGTCATTGAAGAGACAGAGGAGAAGTTGTTAGAGAAGTAAGAGGAGAACCGGGGAATGTGTCATCACATGAGACATAGACAGAAAGAAGACTAGGGGAGATTTCAGCAGAGGCCTATGATGCCTGAAGTTCATGAATGAATGGTGAAGATTGAGAAGAGAGTATTGAATTTAGCAATTAAAAGCTATTGCTGAAAGAAGTTTCAATAGAGTTGTTGGTATAGAAACTATATTGTAAAGATTTGAAGAAGGAGGAGGTAGAAAAGAGATGGAAGCATTGGTTAGAGGTCTTGTTTTGGTTTGGTTTTTCTTTTCCCTTTTTTTCAAGAAGTGCAAGGGAGAAGAGAGATAAAATGGTTTTTCAAGGCTATAAAAGGACCAAGGAAAATTTAGACTTTATTTTTTTTTTTGGAAAATTGGGGAAATTCTAGCATGTTTGTAGATAGAAGAGGAGAAAGTTGAAATTCAGTAAGTATTACAGAATGGAAATGAGTGAAGGATCAAAGTCTTGGAAGAGGCAGGAAGTAATAAGAGCCAGGAGAAGCATTTTTGGCAAGAATCAATGACACTTCTTCCTCAAAAACCATGGGTGCAGACACTAAAAAGTGTTAATATGTTGAGGAAAGAAGTTAAGAAATGTTATGTCAAATTTTCTTAGCAAAGTATTACATCAGGTGATCTATTTGGAGTGGGAGGAAGAGAAGGACTGGGAACTTGAGGAAAGAACACTAGGTTTGGGAAAAAATAAATAGTGAGAAATGTTGAAAGCTTGATATGTATGCCATAGCTCTGCTCTCCCAAAGCAGGCCAGCTACATTTCTCCTGAAGGATCTGGCATACACCGAAAGGTTAGTGTGTCTCTCTTCTCTGTTACCATCAGCTTATGCCCCCTCCAGCTATGTTCTCCCCCACTTCTTAGTAAACTAAGACTAGTGACACAGTTCCGTTTAATCATTTAATATCAGTTACATAAAAGGATATCCAAATATACAGCAAGAAAAACAGGCAAACGTTTCCCCCAGTAACTCCAGAGCATTATCCCCCCTACACAAGCTTGGTCTCTGGGGAAGCAGGTTTAAAACATCTCGATTCTCATGTAACATTTTCTCCACCAAGTTCTGTGTCCAAAAGCAGCCTCCACTGCTGGTTGAAACCTTATCTCTGCTTCTATTGGGGAGATTACTCCTTATTCCCAGCATCACTTCTGGACTGTCTGTAACACCCAGCTTGTACTGCAGCTTCCAGATTTCTGTGGTTTCTTCTTCTGACCTTTCCAAACTCCCAAGGTTGCAGACTCCAATCCCATCACTGGATGCTATGAACAAAGGAATAGTCAAGATTTTTCATAAGTAAATAGCACAACGAGCAACCAGTCAAAGCTAACAGGCACTTCTGAAGCCTCAGAAGTCACTCTGAGAGTCTCTGATTTATCATGTGGTTAGCCAACCTGAACCAGTCATAAACTGTCTATACACATTCCACAGTGTCTCTGAGGTACTTACTTACTTTACATGTCAACATGATTCTCCCTAGCATCCTCCATGTAGACAGATTACATCATCTAGTAAATTTATAGGGTTTGTTAATATATCACATATCTATTACATAAGCATTGATTTTTGCTGGTTGAAGGGTTGGTGGAGGGAGGGGAAAATCTTTATTTTCATATAGATACTAAGTGGAGCAATAATTAGAAAATAGGGCCTGAAGTCAAAAAGAACTAAGTTGAAATCTGGCTTCAGACACTTAATAGTTATGTGACCTTGGCAAGTCATTTATCCTATTCATCTCAATTTCTTCATCTGTAAAATGGGGGCAATAATAGCTAAAACAAAAAATGATAAAAAAATAATAGTTAAATTATAGATAAAAATCTCATAGTTTTTTGTAAGGATCAAATGAAATGATAATTGTAAGGCACATAGTAACCACAATATAACTGTTTTTGTTGTTGTTCAGCTGTTTTCAGTCTTGTCCAATCCTTTATGACCCCATTTTGGTGGGGTTTTTTGGCAAAGATACTGGAGCTATTAGCTAGTTCCTTCTCTAACTCATTTTTTAGATAATGAAACTGAAGCAGTATTAAGTGACTTGCCCAGGGTCATACAGTTAGTGTCTGAGGAAAGATTTGAATTCAGGAAGATGAATCTTTCTGACTCCAGGTCTGACATCCTATCCACTGCACTACCTAGTTGCCCTTATATAAATGTTAGCTTATCACTGTGTAGATTGGTTCATGACCTCCAAGGTTCTGGATGAGTATGTTTTACAAAACTGGAGTCATGTCAGTATGACTTTAACCCCATCCTATACCAATAGTCCAAGAGATATGAATCAAACAGAAAAGCTTTAATAATAAGAAAGGAAATCATACTCAACACACAAAGGAATGCAATCTCCCTCAGATTCACATGATAGTATTCCCTAGAGAACTCATAATACTAGGTTTGTACCCAACTAGAACACCTCTAATGGCTCCATCAATGATAGCTAACTATGTCTCACTATACCAGCTTCCCCAATCCACTCCAATAGTTGACATACTTTTCTGCTTTGGGAGTTGCCTGTGGCTGCTTCCCAGCATGGCTATCACTGTCATCTGCTGATGGACTGCTTCTTTTAGATGTTACTACCATCTTCTTTTGGAAGAATCTGGTAGCTCTTCTTTCTCAAAAGGGGCTGTTTAAGTATTTGTTTGTTGGTTGGTGAGACTACTCACACCTAGGGCTATTTTGGCTCTTTTGTGAGTCCAACATAGACATATCCAGTCAGCACAGAAAAGATCCCACCTGGTAAAGATCTCCCACTATCTTCAATAGCTTTGCTCCCTTTGACAGCACCAGGGTAATGCAAAGTAATCTGGAGGTTCCACAGGTTCCTGAGGAGCATTTAACAACAGAGGAATCTACAAACTTATATTCCTGTAACTGCACCCAGACCACTGTTCTCCATCTGCAAAAATTGTCTCATATTTGCTCTCTAGGAGAAAAAAAAATCATAACAAAAGTCTAGAACCTCTGAAACAGGATATGGACTTGGGTGATCTCAGGATTCTCATTTAAAAAGAAATGAAATTTATTGTTGTATCTCATGCCATCTTCTTACAGGTGTCCTGGAACCACTCAGATTCACATCTAATGTCAGAGCTCCCTCGACTTTTGTTTTAACTCTTTTTCCAAGAGAGTCAGTGTTAGAGGAAGTTTTGCAACATGTATTTGACTAATATATTTTAGAAATAAAGTATTTACTGTGTGTTTCTCTATTGAATAATCTCTGTTGAAAATATTCTTTATTGAATAATCTGTAATGAAAATTATTGAAAAATCCTCCTATGCAATTTTGAGAAAGATCTGAAAGATATACTTATTAATAGAATTCTGAGAGAAATTAACGATGTTGAAAGCAACAGTTACCAACTTCTAAAAGAATAATATTATTATTGGTTATAATTCAAAGTAGTATGATTTTTCAGGACTTTTAAAAAACTTTTATGAACAACATGCTGCATTTTCACAGTCGTTGAGATGGAGAAATATTTTTCTGGGGTTTTTGTCTGATACAATATAAATTTATGGAAAATAAAAACAGGACTGTGTGTGATATTTTCAGAATGAGACGAAATAGAGTGTTAGTTTTGTGCTCTTGCTGAAATCTAGGAGGAATTTAAAGTTCTTTGTTTCCATTTAATTTAGAGATTTTCCTTAAAAAAAAAAAAAGAAAAGAAAAAACTTATAAGTTTAGCTGTCTCTGATATAAACATGAGTTATGGGGTTGCACAACCTCAGATCCTTTATTTGGAGGACCACCTCTGTTTCATCTTTATTTCTCCCATAGAATCTCACAAAGAATGATTTGTACATAATAGGTGCTTAATAACTGCTTGTAGGTTGAAGAATGAACTACAACTTCAAGTAAAATCCTTTTACAATACATTTAACTGTTTTCATACAGCCTTTGAAAATCTGATTAACCCAGAAAGTGCCCAGGCTTTTAGCCTAGCAATCTATCATCGGATAATTTCATGTTTTCAGTGTCCATGTCAATGTCACTATATAATTCTCCTCCCTCATTTCTATTTATATAAAAAATGTCTATGGGGGAAAAAACAGTACATTGCATGAATAAAATACAGAATGATCACTTCCTAAAAGATCTATGTTACAAATTATCTTCATATCATTAACTTCCCTTGGAATGAAAGAAAAATCAATCTCTAGGGAAAGGATCCTCCCTTCTGAAGGGCAGAGTTTTTCTATTACATATCGGTCCCCTATTACAATTGGCCGTATCACATATTTTCTATTACATACCATAAAATTTCCCATTGCCCACTCATGAATTTTTGATGGGTTTTATTTATTGATGGCAATGGTTGCCATTACTGGGAAAGACAATTTTGGTGTGACTGCACCACCCAACAGCACTTCCCATGAATTATTTTTTATTATAGTTACGTAAGATTTTAGTGGACAGGGACTACTTCAAATTTGTTTTTCTTCCTCCAGTCAGCCTGAGACCTCATAATCAAATTGTCAAATGGATCTGTGATCTTTTCAGTTTGGAAAGATACAGATTGCAATTTTTCCATGTCTACCCATCCTGTGCACTCTTGCCATAACATCGTCCCAGGAAGGTTCATCTAATAGGATAGAAGCCTTCCCCACTTCCTGAAACTTAGTAGCTATTTCATAAATGATTGTTGAATTTAATTGAGTATGTGTAATATATGTGTTCTGCCCCCCCCCCTTCTAGACTGTAAGTCCCATGAAGACAAGCAAGAGTCAGGCTAGAGGCTAGGTCCTTTAAATATTTCAAGCTCTTCAAAATCCTTGCTAAATTGGATCAGGGTAGCTAGGTGGCACAGTGAATAGAGCACCGGCCCTGGAGTCAGGAGGACCTGAGCTCAAATTCAGACTCAGACACTTAACACTTACTAGCCATGTGACTTTGGGCAAGTCACTTAACCCCAATTGCCCTCCAAAAAGCAAAAAAAAAAAAATTTAAATTGGTTTGAAATAGATAGAAAATCAAGACCTGTTTGTATCTCACATCCTGGGTAAATAAAGGAATATTCACAACTGAAACAGCAATGGATGTTATGAAGCTTGATTTTGACTAAATGTAAGTAAATTTAAAAACAACTCAAACACTCCATTCCCCAGTTTATGCTTTTGTTCCAGTCTTCTCAAAAGTACAAGGAGTGCCAGAGTCTTTGCAGAAAGTATTCAGATAGTAGAAATCATTCTCTTGACTTGTTTTTGTTTTAAAAGGACTCACTGGTGTAGTTAAATATGCTTTGGCAAGTAGCAGAAAAAATGGTTTCTTTTAACAAGTCTGTTTCTTTAACAGGTTAACTTATTGTACTTTTAGTGCACAGTTAACATTTATAAGGATTATTATGTTTTAGTGCAAAGCAAATTAACTATTAACAAGCTCCTTTCCTTCAAGGGTTGGCTTTTATAGTTTTTAATTTTTGTATTTGACACTCTCCATTGTTAGCCTGTGCCCTCTTTCAAGTTAATGGCCACATTTTGCTCTTGGATACACATGCACCTACAGGACTTATTAAGCCATGTATCTTCCAGGGAACTGGGTCCTAAAATAAAAAAGAAAAGAAAAGAAAAAAAGATCCTAAATAGGCTGGGATTCCCCAGTGCTTTAGGGGAGCTTTATTAGCTTCATAATAACTAACTTATTTAAGTCAACGTTTGCACTATTGCAAATTTTATCATGAGTGCCTGTGATTCTTGATAGTATGATAAAAGGCAATGCTAGAATAGATATCATTATTCTATTGGTTTACTAGCTGGAAAGGCATAATTTATATCCTATAGGGCAGGATTAAATCACCATTATAAATAAGGATGATTAAATTGGTTTGGCACTTGAGATTTTCACTACACATAATGCCTTACATCTGTATGGGAATTTTCTTTTTGAAGTCCTTTCAGGTCTCATTTGGTCCTCACAACAACGAAGAAGGGCAGCACCGATAACAACACCAGCTATAATTTATTTAGCACCATAAGGCACATGTAACTCTTTACAAATATTATCTCATTCGAACTTCACAACATCCTTCAGGGGTACGTGCCTTATCTTTGTTTTACAGATGAGGAAACAGAGGCAGACAAAGGCTAAATGAGTTGCCCAGGGTCACACCACTAGTAAGTAAGAGGTCAGATTTTAACTCAGATCTTCTTGATTCCAAGTCCAGCAAATTACCTAACTGCCCAATTATTTCCATTTTCCACAAGAAGAAACTGAACAGATTTGTTAATTGATTCATAAAAGATCACATGGCTAGTAGGTAACCATAACTACAACTCCCAGTTTGGTGGTTTTTCTGCTATAGTAATAATACCTTCCCTTTTTGTGTGATTTAAAATGTACAAAGCTAGTTACCTATGATATTTTGAATCCTCACAACAACCATGTCACATAGGTAACATTACAAAGGTAATTTACAGATGAAGAAACGAAGCATTGGAAAATGAAGTTTCTTGCCCAAGGTCATGCAGCTAATAAGTGTCAGAGGTAGGATTTGAACCTAAGTCTTCTTGACTCCAAGTCCGACGCTCCATTAGTTGTGCCACTTCACTCTCAATACAGAAGTATAGCAAAGCCATTTCTTTTCTGAACTTGTACATTGTATCTAAAATTAATCCTAATCCTGTTTCTGGTACTCAGAAAAGATCAGGAGTTAGAAAAGAATGATAGGACTCTTCTTAGAGAGGCCAAAGGGTGTCTCTGTATATTCTAGTAAAAGATAAGGAACCTTCACGCTTTTGGGCTGGATGACAAAAAGGAGAAGTACGAATTCTGGCCAAGAGCAACCCTACAACTACTTGCAAGATTTTGCCACATGTAGGCAAGACTTTAAAGTGCAACTTGGCTAAAGCCCTTCATTTCTACACATTTTATTTCTCTCATAAAGAAGTCGTATATGCCAATGGCAACTCCTGAAGATAAGAGATTTTCAAATTGTACATTTTACAAGACTTGACTGAAATTTAAAATAGAAGCAACAGGACTTTCTAAAGCAATTATATGAAAGATACAAAAAGTGAAGCACAAATTATAGATGTCTTCTTCCCCAGTGCCTCTTCTCTTAATCTGCTAGACAGTGGTGCTAAGTATGTCTGTCTCTACCATGTTCTTTTACTCCAGTTTTGGCAGCCTAGGTAATATATTTACTAAGTTTTGAAAGGGGGCAGAGAATGGGGAGATGGAATTTAATGACCCCTGGCATAGCCATAGACCCTTGCCTTAACCTTTTAGCTGTAGAAGGTTCCTATCCAGGACTCACAGAGTCCGATGACATAAACTGAACAGACACAGACATTGAAATTTTTGTAAAAAGGGAGACTTCAAGACGTCACAATTGTAATCTATTATATGTACTCCTAGACTAGACAAAGTAATAAGGAACCAATGGAATTCATGGAAAGAAACATTTACTTTAGAAAGATTACTTTGATAACTGAGTAGATGATGCACTGGAGTGGAGAGAGTGCCTCAAGTCAAGTAGGACAAACAACAGTCTCTTTCAGTCATCTATGTATGAGGTGATGAGGAAAGAGATGAGGATAATCTGTGTTGTGATCCTGAGTAACTGAGAGGATGGTGGTGACCTCAACAGTAAATAGTGAGGTTAAGAAGGGGAGGAGATTTGGGGAGATAGATAAGCTCAGTTTTGGACATGTTGAATTTAAGATGTTTTTGAAAAATACAGTTCAAGATACCCAATAACAAGTTAAAGATGTGAGACAGGAGGTCAGGAGAGAGGTTAGGGCTAGATAAATAGATGAGATAATCATGTACATAGAGATGTTATTTGAATTCATGAGAGCTAAGCAAAATAGTACAGAGGCAGAAGAGAAAAAGGCCCAGAACAGAGCCTTGAAAGACACATATAGTTAACAGGCATGAACTTGATGAAGATCTAACAAAGGAGACTGAGAAGGAGCGGTTGTACAAGTAGGAGGAACACTAAGGAAAAAATAGTACTGAGAAAACCTAGGGAGAATAGAGCATGCAGAGAGGTCAAGAATTATAAGGATTGAAAATGGGTCATTAGATTTGGCAGCTGAACGATCATTGGGACTTTGGAGAGATGGTTTCCATGGAATGACAAGGTAAGAAACACACTGCAGATCTGAGAGTAGGAAGAATATAAGTGTAAGCACTGATTGGAGATGGCCTTCCCAAAGAGCTTAGACACATATAAACACACTATATCTATATCTATGCACATATATATATGAATATGTATGCATATATGTGTATATACATGTGTATATGTGTTTACACACATGTGTATACATATATGTGGCATAGATAAATCAATTGAGAGATTTTTTTGAGGATCAAGGAGACATGGTCATGTTTGTAGACATCAAGGAAGCAACCAGTAGACAGAGAGAAATGAAAGATTACTAAGAGAATACAGAAGATAGGAGGAATAAACTGCTAGAGACAACATTATGGAATGGGATCACATACATTTAAAGGGGTTTGCCCCGGCAAAAAGAAGAGACTGTCTCTTTATGTGAGATGGGGTAAAAGCGGAAATACTAGGAGAAGCCAAGTTATTAACATTCTTCCCAGGTTGTTATTTGAACTCACAAACATGTTATAAATGTGTCTGTGCAGTACCACACATGAATCCAAGAACAAGTGTGAGGTACAAAGAGTGGCTGACATGAGGTACTCTGATAATAGTAAAAAAGTCATAGCCTTCATTCTGCTGTATGTTTTTTTTTTAAAATAAGACTGTTCTCCTCCATACTAGTTCCAAAATAAATCATGAGTCCAACACAAAGGCTACAGTGAAATCCTGTTTTTATAGAGTATTTATATGTCTGCAATCATACAAATATCTTTAGATTTTATAGTTCTTGAATAGACATGGAACAGTTGGAAGACCCAGATATGGAGGCAGAAACAAAAACATGAATATGATTGAAATGACTGGGGTAACACAGGAGGTGCTTGTTCATCTGTCCTTGTCTATTACACATCTGAAATACTGTGTGCAGTTCTAGGAGACACACCTAGAAGAGGACCATACAGATGGCAAGAAGACTGGAGAATATGCTATGTGAGAGTCAGGTGAAGAAGGAATGTTCATCCCAGTGAAGGAGAGAATGAGGGAAGAAATGATAGAATAGCTCTCTTCAAGAACACAAGAAGCTGCCTTGGAGAAGAGTTACTAGATTTGTTCTATTTGGCCACAGAGGGCAGAATTAGAAGCAATATGTGGATTAGGAAGGCAGACAGGTTTATTATAAAGGAAATCTTCCTCATGAAGTAAAAAAGGCCACCTTACAAGACTGTATGTGGCCTTCATTAGAAGTTCCTTCCAGTCCCCCAAAAGGATTAGAAGACCCTTCCATGGAGAAGCTATAGAAGCAGATTCTATTCAGACATATATAACGGTCTTATTTATGATTCTGTAGTATGGGTTTGAATCCAGATTGACTATTTACTAGCCAGGTGACTTTGGGCAAACTATAGAATCTTTCTGGGCCTCTGCTATCTCCTAGAAAAAGAGCTAAATTAGTTCTAAATGCCCTTTCAGATGTAAATCCTACATTTTACTAAGAAACCACTTCAGAGTCACTGGTTAAACCAGTATCTAACTTGTTGATGTGGTATCTAATGGTATTATGTTCTTTTTTTTTTTTTTGGAGGCAGGGAGGCAAGGCAATTGGGGTTGAGTGACTTGCCCAAGATCACACAGCCAGTAAGTGTGTCAAGTATCTGGGGCTGGATTTGAATTCAGGTCCTCCTGTCTTCAGGTCTGGTGCTCTATTCACTGCACCACCTAACTGCCCCATGGTACTACATTCTTATAAACATTTAGAAAAGACTTTATATAGTGATGATAATGAGATTGATAAGTCTCTGAGTGTCTATGAAAGCAACTCATGTGGCCAAAGTCAAAGTAAATGTGGAAAGAAAATGGGTTTGAGATTCAAACACTGCCAAAAAAATTTAAATGTCTTTCATAAAAGACATCCATAGAAAATGCTGATCCTGCCCAAAATTCAACTTGAAAACACATTTATCATAGGCCGGATATAACTGGCTAAAACCAGAAGGCTTTAAATTTAGACTGTGGCTCTTCCCTGCCAAAGCACTTTTGAGATGACTATGTGAGGCCTCTGTAGACGTCTTTATAATGAGCTTCCATATTAATTTTAAGAAATCGGTATGATGTGCTGCTTGCAGATTATAATGTAATTCTGTAATACAAATTAGATCAGCTTTGAATGCCTTTGAAATGGAGTATGTAAAAAGTGGTATGTACAGGTTAAAAGATACAGATTCTGAACACCGGGATTTACATGAAATTATCACACATGCTTTGATAGAGTCCTAGACTGATTCAAAAGAGCGAGTTTCATATGAAGCTGTCTCATTTTCTTTGATAGCCACCTTGATCTTTATGCAGTCATCTATTAATTATATTACAGATAAGGTAAATAAAAGTGCTGAAATATTGAGATCAGAGTCTCTTTTTTTCTTGTGAAGACTAAAGGTATGGGCTTCTATGAAGTCAGTGAGCAATGAAGGCGGATAAAGGTATTCTTTAACCATCAGACAGTATTTACTTTGACACGTGACTGGGAGAACTAAAGTCCAATAACTAAGAGCTACAGCTAAAAGGACAAAACTTAGATTTTTCTACAGAGGACAATAACCACGTAGTACTTTCTAAACAGTAAAGATTTAGGTTTTCAATTTTTGCAAAGGTAAAGATTGGAAATTCTTTCTCTGTAGTTTCTCAGTAGTTTTCTATTCTGACCTCAACTAGCACAGTGGTTACAACAGTCTACACCTGTCTACCTATTCTGGGTTAACCAGTGACATTAACAGGTCAATGGAAAACTCCAGGTGCTGAACTTAGAAACTGTGGGTTTTTTATTGTATGTAAGAATAAGTTAAACTTATGGATTTAGCTTTATCACCGCTGGCTATATTCAAGTTCAATAACAGCTAACATTTACCTAGAGCTTTAAAGTTTGCAAAGCACTTTAGGCACATTAACTCATTTGATCTTCATAATGACTTATGAAATAGATGCTGTTATTACACCCATTTTACAGATGGAACATCTGAGATGGAGGTGAAGTGAGTCGTCTAAACTCATGTAGCTAATATGTCTGAGGCTGGATTTGAACTCCTGCCTCCCTGTCCAACCTATCCACTGCATCATTTAACTTCCTCTTTTATTGAGGATGTTTCTTATTTATACCATAGTAATTTCCTGTGTCATCCCAGTGAACCTTGCCTTATAACAAAGCAAAACAATCCAGAAAAAAGGCAATAAAATGACTGCCCCTGAGAGCCTATTCAATGTTTCATGTCCATAGCCTCCTCTCTACTTAGGGAAGGAAAGTGTGTGTCATTACATGTCATCGATAACTAAGACTGGGCATTGAAATTCATCTTAGTTCATCTATCTTTTAGTATTGCTTTCATTTACATTATTTTAATCATTGTGTATATTTTCCGTTAGTTCTGTGTACTTCATTAGGCATCAGTTCATATAATTCTTTCAAAGTTTTTTTTTCTAAATTCCTCATATTCATCATGTCTTATGTTGCAATAATACTGCATTATATCCCTATGCTACAATTTGTTAAATTGTTCTATAACAAATCGACACCCATCGTTTCTAGCTTTTTGCTATCACAAACGTGCTGTTATAAATACTTTTGTTTCATATGGTACTTTTCTTTAAGGCTTTGAATTAATAGAGTTATATTTCCAGTTGCAGGATCACTTGATCGAGCAAGGACAAGGATAGAAAAATAAAGGCTAACCTTGCTATACTGAGGCAAACCCATTGATGGAATTATAGTAGTTAGCTACAGAACAAACGATCTAATCCACGCATCCAAAGGAGGTAGACATTCAAAATTTAATCGTTATGCAGGGGGCTTCAGCCTGAAAAAAATAATGATCCATCATGAAAATAAATCATCACTGCTTTGGTAAGGATGAATATTTTAATAGAGGAAGAACTGTCTTTAAAAATAACCATTTCAGTATCTTAAGCACTTATTAATCTGAACAAATAGGACGATCCCTCTTTAAAGTTATATAGAGTTAAACAGAATGGTATAAATGTGTAAGCATATGCAGGTATGCATGTGTATGTTTTGTTTTGTAGAAATATTGAAGAATTAAAGTGAAAGCAGTTTGAATTCTCAAAAAAAAATGTTAGTTAAGTCCTGTCCATGGTATATCCTGAATACAAGGTGTCCCAATAGTTTTAGTGAAGCTTTGAACTTAAAGTATTTAAAGCTGCACCAAGACTTTTAGGACATTCCGTATTGACAATCAGTTAATCCATACTTATCAGCATCAAATACACAGAAATTTTAATTTGTCTGCCTTAGATAAGCCAGGATATGAACTATTACAATCTCTTACAATATTAAAATGAAGACTACACAGCTAGGAAAATAAAAGAAAGCCTTGCCACCTTCTTAGACATTAAAACATCAATATTAAAAAGGGAAAGAGAAATGTTATTAACTAAGTAAAGATCTATTTTAAATTCAGGAATGTTCAATAGCAAAAGCTATTTTTTTTATTTTAATTTTCTATTTTGTTTTTGCCTAAACCAAATGATAAACTGCAATAATTAACTGTTTGTAGTGACAGAGAACCCAATTTCATGTGTGTTTGTGTGTATTATGTGTGTGTTTACTTTGATTTTTTCATTACAAAAAAAGCAAACATTTTTCTGCAGTGGACATAAACAGGTGAAGTTTTATAAAAACTAAAACAGTCTGTTATCAATGATGTTTTCAATTAAACAATCGATTTTCCCCTTCACTCCTTTTAACCTCTTGTACTATCTTCTCCCCTTCCATGGGCACAGATAACAGAATTTTTCATGAAAGGCAGACAAAAACAGCCGTGGGCATATCCACAGGAAACTTAAATCCATCTAATCAAGAGGAGTCGTTATTCTCCAGATAGTGCTGCTTTACCCCCAATGACCTAATCTCACTTTCCAGTTTTCCTTAGAAATCCTTAAAACTCCTAGGTATAGGGGAGTGGGGAGAGTCAATCTGTTTCTTTTAATGCTACAAGAAGGGGTAGGTGGAATCTTCATTCTGACAGTTCTAAAAGGAAAAAAATTGAGTTATGTGTCTATAAAAAAATACAAATCAATATGATCTTGAAATGATCAAAGCAGTATAAAGCACTGCTTGCCAATTATGTCTCTTTAAATGGAAATTATATCAGAGCTATATTATCTTTCCTTAAGATTTCAGTCTTGGGGGGGGGGGGCAGGATTCAGTGCTAACTAAATAAAATCAGGAGGGGAAGGAATGTTATTCCAGAAAAGTACTCAGTACATTGTCTTTGTTCTTGAATTCCTTAATAGTTATAAGCTTGAACAAGTAATTTATCTTTTCTAGGATCAAGTTGTCTTTTTTTAATTGTTGTTTGTTTTATGTTTGCTAGAGGAATATGATTTTTTCTCCATTCTAAAAAAGAATTGTGAGAATTATGTAGGAAAAATAGGATTTTGAGTCCTGGAGGAGAGAAGGGTGATGTTAAATAAAGGTAGGGTAGAAGGAATTTCACTAGAATTGCATCATTCCTTATCTTGTTAGGGGATAGAGCAAGGTTTTTTAACTTCTGTGCAGTCTGGTTTCAGTCAAAGGGCTGCACTTGTGGACCTAGAGGGCCACATGTGACCTCAAGGCTGAAGGCTCCCCACCCCTAGCCTAAACTGTGGCATGTCCATAGATAGACAAACCACAAAGCTTGTCCATTAGTAGTGAGAAATGTAGATAGAGGGAAGGAAGGAAACATGTATTAAACGTATCTGCTATGTACCAGGCATTGTGTTAGGTGCTTTACAAATATGATCTCACTTCATCTTCTCAATAACCTGGGGAGGCAGATACTGTTATTATTATTATTATTATTATTATTATTATCACCATTTTACAATTAAGGCAACTGAGGCAGACAGAGGTAAAGTGACTTACCAAGGTCATGCAACTAATGTTTAGACCTGATTTGAATTCAAGTCTTCTTGACTCCCAGCCCAGCACTATACTCACTGTACCACTTGGCTACAGAGGTGATAGTGATAAAAGGATATAGCGATAGCTCGACATATAGACATAGACATTGAAATGGATGAAGTAGATACAGATATAAATGTAGATGTAGATATAGGCAGAGATGTAGATGCTGATGGGTGTGTAGAAATAGATGTAGATGTGGAGATGGATATAGATATGACTATATCCAGGATAGGTGGGGCAAGTGGACGATGAAACTGAGTTGAGAACTGACCAGAAATATGAGAAATGGAGATTTAAACAGTTCTTTTAAAGACCCCAAGCTTGTCCCTGAAACAAATGCTTCTTTTTTGAATACTAATATTCTTCTGGTGGGAGATAGTTGTGAATCATGGAATTATGCAGCCTCTAAAAAAATCAAGTTGAAGTTCACCCAAAGAGCAATGTAGAGACTCAGTGATTCTAAACAGGTACAATAAAATGAAGAACTACTTAAGAGACAATGTATAAAAATGCCAGATAAAGGGGAGGAGGAAGGGGTCAATCATAGCAAGAAGAAGGGAAGGTATTAGAAGGATGGTAATAGGTCTTATAACTGAGTGGGAATAGAAAGTCTTCCCTATGCATATGAGGGACAGTCCTACCACAAGAGATAGAACTGATAGAACTTGCTAACTAAGACAATATGAAAGGTGGAAGAGAAGAAAGAATCAAAAGTACTAATGATATTTTATACATGAGAGAACAGAAAAATTGCAGTGCCAATGACAAATAGCAAAGTCAGGTTTAAGAGGAAAGATAATGTGAAAGTTAAATTGAGTTTAAGCTGCTTTGGGGACACCCAGGTAAAGAGATCCTAAGGGTAGAATGACATGAAGGTCAGGAGCTCAGAAAGAGAAAGCAGAGGTAAAGATACATATTTCATATTCATCTTCCTATAAGTAATACCTGAAAACTATAAGAATGAATAGAACTGCCATGGGAAAAATTGTAGAGAAAACCAAGAAAACCAAGGAGAGAACCTTGGAGAACACCCACCTCATCTAACTTATTTTAAATCAAGTTAATATGTCCAAGTTCAGGCTTATATCCTTTTATTTTTCTTCTTTCTGGTGCTCTCAAATTGCATGCTGGTATTCAGTCAGCCATTTCACAAAAACATGTTGGGAATTTTTCCACTTTGGGGCAAGCACCACAAACAGTGCCTGGAGCAATTCATGTGGACAGTACCTTCAGTTGTGAATGCTTGGGACAACCATTCTGCAGCTGGAGATAGAGACTCTGGGACATCAGGGTTGGGAATATCAAATGAGAAATATTTGAAAAACATTTAGCACAGTGCTTGGCACATAGTAGGTACTTAATAAATGTTTATCCCCACCCCTCTCACTTTCTCTAGTGGAGATGAGAAAATGTCTTTCCCTTTCTTCTTTGGATAGTTGGGAGTATATGAGTGTGGAACATTGCATATATTTCCAACTGATTTGTTCTTTGGCTGGACTTTTCTTCATTACTCTTTCTCTTATATAGTCTTTGTTATAGGAAATGTCTAGTTAAGTAGGGGAGTGTAGAGGAATACATTTGAAAATTGATGTGATGTAGAAACAAAAGATATTAATAGACATTATTTTAACAAGTTCTTTCCTGTTCTGAGCCCAAACCTGCCTCTTTTTTAACTTCTATTCATTGGTTTTGATTCTATGATGGGAAGGAAAACAGACTTAATCTCACTTCCAAATGATGGCCTTCAAATATTTCAAAAAAATAAGTATGCCCCTCCTCCTCCTGTCTCTTCTTTAGGTTAAACATTCCTATTTCCTTCAACTGATGTTCATATCTAAGATGACATAAAGTATATTTGATTAACTTTACAATGATGGAACTCCTGACTGAGTAGTAACATCATGGTACAGAGAGAAAGATGAATTTGGACCCCTAATAAAAAAGAATTTTCCAAATCAAAATTTAAATGACTTATCTTTGGTTGTGATTTCAACCAGCAACTGTTATTGGCATATTTTCCTGTTCTTGAGTATTTGTGGCGTAACCTCTAAAAGATCATTGTTCTTTTCCATATAACCATGATGGTTTCATTAGCATCAATAGGAGTCATAATACAAGTGCAGCAAGAGAACAAAAGGCCTCTGTGATTTAAAAATGTAGTGTATCATATAAATACTGTAGTAATAAGACTTTTTATCATCCTGCTCAGTAATTGTTTTTTTTTCCCCTCTTGCTAAAGCACTTTTAAAAATTCACTTTGTAGTCAAGACACATGAGTTTTGTTTTTTTTTTTGTAAGTTTATTATTACAAACTTGAGGAATGCAATTAGGTGACTTTTATCTAAAACATAAATCTGCTGACTGGCAGCTAAAATTTTTGGACAGTTAGGACACAGGCAATTGTTATTGTGAGGCTTCTACTGAGGCTGGAGGAGCATGAAAGTACTTAATGGTATTCATTAACAGTAAAAAAAATTCATTTTGTAGTTTCCAAATACACAGCCCTTGAGAGCCTACACATGTATATGTAGGTCTATGTGAAGTTTTGCTGTGGTTTGTGTCTTTTTGCCTTTAATAATATATTCATGTATATATTTACCCACCTATGAATTTTATGTATTTCCTATTATTTCCTACAGAACAGGTGGGGTGTTTCTGTGCACATGTGATTGTTGCTTTACTGATAGACATTTAGGTTTTAATCCCTCTGGTATGTGAGCAGATTTGGAGTACATGTGCTTAGCATTGCACGTGCCCATGAAACATCTATGCATACACATCTAAAGGAAAAAAGGAAATTCTGTGCAGATATCAGGCCCATACAAAATGCTTATGGATTTTATTTTTTTTAACCATAAGATAGTAATTTTTTCAATCAGACAATGCTTCATTCTCTGTAAAGTATCTAAAGCTATTAAACTCTCCTAAAGTAGATATAAATAGATGTAATATTTAAATATTTGGGGGAAATGGTTAATTGTAAAGGTATCAACATATTGTCTGTTTTTTGGAAGGTATGTGTTATATTGTTTCCCTAATTGTGTATGGCTTTGGTTTTATAGGTTTGAGTTACAACATTCATATGACGTTTTATGTGAACTCTAATGAAGTAAAAGTGGGGGTGGGAGCTTATTTTTCGAAGCAAAGGGGAAAAAATATGAAGCTAAGGTAACAATGGAAAGGACAGAAAGGAAATAGTTTGTCTTCTTCTTCTCCCTTCCACCAGCCAGAATCACAGACTCAGCATTGGAAGCTGCCTCAATCATCATTCTTCCAACCCATATGCAAGGGAGTCCCCAATCTAACATATGCAAAATGCTTTTCAGTTTCTTCCTGAGAACCTCCAAAGTCAGGACTCCACCATCCCTCATGCCACTTTTGGATAGATCTAATTGGTTGTAAGTTTTTCCTGATATTGAGTCAAAATTTGCCTATTTGAGACTTCTACCCATTGTTCCTAGTTCTGTCCTCTGAAGCCAAACTGAATGAGTCAAATCCCTCTTTCTTTATGACAGCCTTTAAAATACTTAAACAAGATTATCATTATCCTGTACCCCCGGGTCTTCTCTTCTCCAGGCTAAATGTGCCCAGTTCCTAGAACCAGTCCATGTTCTGCCATGAAACCAAAAGCTTTTCAATTGTTGTAGTTACTCTCCCCTGTAATAGTAATCAATTTAGTAGATACTTAGCACTTGGTAACTTAGGGCTAAGTACCTTTTCAGCAGCAGTTCTCAACCTTCCTAATGCCTGGACCCTTTAGACCCTTTAATAGTTGTGTGTGGGAGTATATGCATGTGGGCAGACCTGCCTGGAGACAGATAGAGGAGCAGTGTTTTCCGATGGTCTTAGGCAACCCCTGTGACCCCTGTAAAGGGTTGTTTGACCCCCAAAGGGGTCAAGACCCATAGGTTGAGAACCACTGCTCTTGAGAGAGGCAAAAGGTGTGAATTCTGTCTCCAGTGTGAAGCAGAAGGTATGAACTCTGTCTCTGATGTGAACAGAGGGTGTGAGCTCTGTCTCCTGTTATTGATGTGGCAGCAGGGTGTTGGCTGATACAGAAGGCCAGCGTGTGTGTGTGTGTGTGTGTGTGTGTGTGTGTGTGTGTGTGTGTGTGTGTGTCTGTGTCTGTGTCTGTGTCTGTGTGTGTGTATAAGCAGAGTTCTAGAGACAAAGAATCAGAATTAGGAATGTTCCTCCTGGTGGCTCCTGGTGGAGGAAGAATCTGGAGATTGGAGCCAGCTGAGAGAGACAGAGAGAGAGGGAGAGAGTTTCTCTCCCAGAATCTGAAAGCTGACTGAGAACTGAGTTGGAGTTTTCTTGAGATCAGAATCTGATAAAGGCTGGCGTTGCTGCCACTTAGAAGGCTGAGATTCCTTCTGGGTCCTAGGGCCAGCAGAACTGCTGGAGGACTGAAGAAGCACAACCGGGATAAGCCTTTGTTTGTTTGTGGCTTGGTGGATCCTTGAATTCCCAGCAACAGAAGTGGTGAAGGGTTTGAATGTGCTGTACCCTGTGAGCTTCAGTGTGTAACAAGAACTGCCTGGAAGACTGGATAAGGAGCTGGCAGCTATCTGCCTCTGAATCCCAGTGACTGTTTGGTGGATTCAGGTAGGAGCTGGGACCTAGGAAGGGGATCCAGGGAATCTAAGACACCACCCTGAGTCAAGATGAAGGAAAGGCCTCTCCTCGTATATAGAATGCCTGATGAAATTGAAGTTTGCTGGACACCAGGGGGTGGAGAGTTTGCATAATTTTCTAATGATTGTATTTAGTGACTGATTGCTAGATAAGTGACTGATTAAGTTAATCTATAATTGTCCCATGAGTGGAAGATTGATTATTGTATTGTGAATTGACTGAATGATTAAGTATTAATTACTGTATTGTGAATTGATTAAGTGATTAAGTATTGATTATTATGAGATGACTGAATGTTTGCTTTGATGTGTAATGGAATAAATGGAGTGTTCACTGTACTGTGTAATCCAAGCCTTAAAAGCTGTTCACAATAGCGTTCTTTTGGGAATCTGCTAGTGAATGGTGTTAAATCCTCTGGACACTCTTTTAAGTTAGTATTCTTCAACTGCAGGGCTCAGAAATTGAATGCAACATTTGCAATGTAGTACATATTCATAATTTAATTCTTGAGAATCTCTCACACCTCCTGTGTTGACTTCCCTTGTAGTATGTTCATTGAATCTTATCAATCTTTCCTCTGGACCTTTTGAAATCTGCTTTCCCAGTATCTACCATTCATCTCAGAGAACACACAGATATCCTCTCCTTCTCTACAACAGACTCTCAGAAGAAAATGATTGCTTCTTGCCAGGATAAGGATAATTCCCCCTCAGTGTGGTCCAGTGTTCCTCAACCTTTACCACAAACCCACACATAACCATCATTTTGGTCTTTGGGAGAGCAAAGAAAGCAGGGAGGATGAGGAGATATTATCATCACAGCTATCACCACTGCTGACATAATCTAGTCACGTTTTATATAGTGATTTAAATTTTTCAAAATATTTTCACATCTAACATCTCAGTAAAGAGAGATAGCAATAGTGTAATGGATAGAGGGTTGACATTAGGGTTAAAAAAAAAACCTGGTATCTATTCCTGTTGCTAACACTTGCCAGTTATGTGATCATGGGCAAGTCAATTAACCTCACACATAAATTGACAATCTTTGATCCATCTTGGAGTTGCCTATGTGTATTAAAATCACACACACACACACACACACACACACACACACACACACACACATGAGCTCGTGTTCCGTCTGCATTCCTCAAAAAACAAAACACAGTAAAAGGATGGAAGACAACAAAGACTGAGTATTTAGCAGTAGGAGAGCAAAACTGAACCTTCCAAACCAAGCACAGAAAGATCTGACTGCCTTAAATGCATAGAATGAAGATTTCAGAACAGCCTTTATTCATTTCAAGAGCAATGGATTACATTTTTTTCAAATTTTTATTTCTTTGATTCAAGGAAGTTAGGATATTGGTTTGACATACCAGCAAGAAAAGATTTTGAGGAGTTACATGTGTCATGTTCTAATCTTCAAAAAGAACAAAAGAAAAAAAATCATGCTTCCTCTCCAGATGAGAATTTGCCCAATTTTTAAAGAACTCCAGAAAGGAAATTCTGCCTTTCAATCCAGGTCATAGCACAATGCAATGCTTTTCCTTGCATATCCATATAGTGTGTTTTCTGACCTCATTGCGTTCGTTAGAGTTCTCCATTTCATTCTAAAGAATTTACCTTTGCATGGTTGAAATAGAGTTTAAGTATGTACATGTACTAAAAATATATACCTGGATTCTCAAACCAAAAACCTGGGAATTTTAAACTTGATGGACATTTTTGAAAAGGCATTAACTTAAAAAAAAAAAAACTTCTTTGTGCTTTAACCAGAATGCTCTACAGCAACACCATATTTGAAACTATAAAACTGTTTCAGAAGTGAGAGATTATGAAAAATAAACTCACAATTGTATCTGTTGTGAGCTATCATTGACCCCATATCCATCTATTTTTTCCATTCTTGGAGTCAATATAATGTGAATTAGTAATAGCGAATTCCCCTAATGTAAATAGAAAAAATGATTTCTATAATGAATTTAACATACTGAACTTCTATATGGCTCCTACCTAAACCTACTGAGAAAAAACCTTTAGAATTAACAGCAGTTGAAGTATCATGTAACTGGTGTGCATTGATTTGATATTTATCTCTACTTTGATTCCCTATGTATCATTTTCTATCTGTTAAATATAGTTACCCACAGATGAGCATGTCAAGCAGACCTTAGAAAAATATTAAGCTAAAAGTTACTTTTCTTCTCTTCCTTTTTTATAAATAGGAAAAATGCCCCTGGGTTGCCCTTGGGTTTGAAAGTCAAAATTAGTGTTGTTGCCTTAGGGGAAAGACCATTTCTGTAGGATTAGAAGACAGAAGCTAAAATGCAGTACCTGAGGTCTGGGAGAGAATTCGAAGTTGAAATCATATTGATAGATGATTAGGAGGCTGTTGACTTTTCATGCATTTCGAAAGGTCAATCACTGTATGATAACAGTGGCTGGCACAGCAGACTTTGACTTCGTTGTCCAGCTACTCAATTTCTCATGAAACTCAAGAGTACATCATATCAAAATGTGTCCAGGTGACCCTCTTAACTACAGATTCTACTTCAGGAATTTTGTAGGTACCCTTTTTCTTATGTACTGGTTACATCTTTTAGAACTTATTCAAAATATTTCAAACATTGAAGATTCACCAAGATGTCCACCATAAAATAAATTCAATGTTTGAAGAGTCTACAGTTTGGCTATTTTACCTTTAAATGACATTTTTTTTCCTGCTAAGAACAAAAAATTCAAGAAGAAAAGGAATTTTTTGGAAATTCTTGGCAATACATTACCTTTGTTCTTTTATGGAAACAGTTGCAAAAGTAAGTTAGGATAAGCAAATTTTACATGGATAATCAGGAATTCTTGAATAATCTATGGAATTTCCATTGTATTGAGCAGAAGCGGAGTAAAAGCAGAGATCTGGATTTTTTTTTTAAGTCCTGAATTATTTGCTTTGATTTTCAAGTTTTAATTTTCAAACCAACTATCAACATCATGTAGTTATTTCTTCATAGGCTCATTTCTCCTACATTATACTTAGTGTTGTATGTAGTATAGTAAACAAAGAAAGAAGGATGACTTCATTGGAATTGTATATCTAGGTGAGGAACTCCTCAGGACAAAGTGTGAGAAATTCACTGACCAATTTAGCATTAATGGAAATCTCCAGTCAACTCACTACACCACACCTACCTCATAGGAATGTCATAAAGGCCTCCAGCCACATTCTAGTCTATCCCAACAAAGCTCAGAACTCATGCCATTTCTCTGAAAAGTGATTTTATTTTCCTTTTGCCATGATTCTTATGTTGTTTTTATTTCTATGTGTGATTTGGTGGGGAGGGTTAGAAGAATTTTTGTCAGCCAAGTCAGACACTTAGTGTTATTTTAATGTAGTGTTTTGTATTTAATATAGACAGAAAATGGTCTGTACTTATGTTAGCACAGCTGTGAAATCTGATTTTATCCCCTGTATGCTAAAAGACCTAGGGGACCATTTTTTTTTGAACAAGGTTTCTTAAAAAGGAAAAAGCAATCAATATACAGTAGTGTAACTTTAAAAAAAAAAAGCAATTTGAGAATTTGGAGTCTTTGACCATAGAAATAACTAAACAAACATGAGAAGTGGTCACCTACTACTTACTAATTGAATACGATAAATTTAACTAGCCTTTGCTATCCATGACTGATTATTAATAGTCATTTCTGGCTTAGTGATAGGTTTGGTATATATTTTGAAAGATCCAATGTTCATATCTTTAGAGGTGTGGGAAAAAAATAAAATAAAATAAAATGACTAGGCTAATGCTTCTTAACGGTTTCAGACCTTTCTCCTGTCTACCTTCCCAATCTCTAACCATAAGAATTGTTGGACTGTAATAATACAAAACAACAACTAAATCATGCCTGAGATTTAAAAAAATAAAAGTACTTAAATCCTTATAGATTAACACTTGATAAATACTGTAAGGTAAAGTTAATCTTCCTTTAAAGGAATGTGACAACACTGATCTTTAGCAATAACTACCAAGTACTCTCTAGTTCTAGAACAGGAGTAGAAGAGGCAGAGGAAACATTTTTTGAAGAGCACTTCAAAGCTAGTTAGACACTTACCCCATTAAGCTTAAATTTAAGATTTATATTCTCATTTGATTGCTAACATCTGGGTCTCATTGTATTTTTGAATATTATGCTTCATTTACTTAAGATCAGTGTCTCTCTTTTAAGAGGCAACAACACTGGTGCTCTTTCTCCAAGCTGAGTACCTTTCACTAGGAGCACAAAGCACTTGACAGTCATTAACTCATTCATTAATCTTAACAATACCCCCATTGAACTAGGATGAAAGCCCTATTTTCTCAGTTGGATAAACTGAGGCCCAGGATGTGATTATTCAGTAAGGTCACCTCCTAAACATGCAGCAAAGAGAGAAATAGAATTTGGAGCTTCTGAGTTCAGAGACAGGTTATAAAAGTCTTCCAGATTAAATTGCTTTTCAAATATTAGACACCACATAAATTTGAGTAATGTCACATCTAGATAAGGGTCTGATGTTTGCGGGGGGTGCATGAAGAGGGGAGGAAAACAAATGAAGTGCTCATTTACACTGTGATGACATTTCTGGGAGACTGCAAAAAAAAAAGAATTGAACCTAAAGAGAAAGAGAGTGGATTGAGGGAATATGGGATTAAGCAAAGAGATGATATACTAATTGGAGGCAGTCAGTTAAATGCAAGGGTGGGGGGGCAGGGGAGATACAAATGTCTTCTCTGTCTGTGGTGTTCCAGATTCAGCTATGAGCCAAAGCTTCCAGAAAGTTCTTTATTAACCTAATTAAAATTCAGACTTGAAACACAAATATATTAATGAGCTTTCTTCTTCTTTAAAATCATTTTTCCAGTGGAATAATGTTACCTTGGCATTGTTGTCACCTGTAAACTTCACTGATGCATGGATAATGTTTTCGCTGCTCTGAAAATTATAGCTGTGTATGAAGAAGACATTTGCAAATTTGGGAGGATTTGTTTTAGAAAATACAGTAAGCATAAATTTTTTTCTTCTAATTCTAATGAACTTTCATTAAAAAAAAAGACTTTGAAAGATGCATGATCACCTAAAGTCTAGTATAAGCACTATGGGTGAGCGGATAGAATACATGGTCACAAATTGGCTTCATGAATTGACTCAATTTATCTGTTCTATTAATTTCTTCTTGTAATAAAATTATAACTGTTGAATTAGCAGATACACTCCTAATAAAAGAATGCTATTTTGTAGATTCAGCTACATGACAAAAGACAGCTAAACAGAACCTTGAAAATGATGCATAATTTTTGTCATGACTCAGGTTCAAGGAAAAAGGTGTTTTTAACCAGAATTAGAGAGAAATAGCAGGAAAATATTCTTTTTACCACTTAGTTTCTTAAACAATTCTTTCTTATTCTTTTTTTATGGAGATACTTCTATTGATACTGATTATTAAGTTTACAATAAAGAAAATTTATTTTTAAAATTACCCTCTAATGATATTCCCCATCCCTGATTTTGTCATTTGTATATGGTGTAGACATGCATACAGACAAGTACAAAGATAGAACTTATAAATGCATACTGTTGTTGTTCAGTCATGTCTGAATCTTCACAACACCATTGGGGTTTTTTTTGGCAGAGATGCTGGAGTGATTTGCCATTTCTTTTTCCAAATCATTTTGCAGATGAGAACCTTAAGCAAACAGCATTAAGTGACTTGCCCAGGGTCATGGAGCAGTTAAGTGCCTGATACTAGATTTGAACTCAGTAAAATGAATCTTCTTGACTCATTGTTGGGAATGCAAAGACCAATAAAAAAAAGGAAACAGTTCTTCAAGGTGCTTACATTCAATATCATTTATTATTGATATCATTCATGGGGTTAATTTTCATTGCTTTATGACATCTAATTATAAAAATATTTAAATCTTGAATTGTTAGTTTGTTATGTGTGTATATCTTCTCAATACAATTAAATTATAAACTTCTTAAAAACAGGACCCATCACATGGCTTAGCTGTTTTTGTATTCTGCACAGTGCCTTGCACATAGCAAATGCTTAGATGTTTTAGACTGACCTATCATTTTCTTTCTGTGAATTCCATACTCTCTTTTGTATAGTTGTTTGATATTTCTGTACATTATTAAATGCTAGATCTTGGAACTACATATACTCTGAACTAAAAGAGACCTCAGAAATCACTTAGTACAACCTCCTTATTTTTTAGATGAATAACACAGTTGCTAGTGTTAGAATCATTGATGACCCTAAGCAGCAGGAAAAAAAAATGCTCAGTAGTAATCTTGCTCTAATCCAGGCGAAGGCCACAGGTACAGGTCTTGTGGCTTCTGCTGCTGCCCTTGTGTTAGAAGCCATCTCTGGACAAAAAGTTGAATTGTCCCACCTTGGGGTGGGACATAGTACCACACAGTACTACATAGTACACTACATAGTACCAGCAGTGTGGTCACAGGCATTATGGCAGCCCTTTTCTGAGGAACAAAGATGATTTGCATGGTTCTGGCTGCTGGGAAGATAAGGGTCAACCCAGTGTTTAGAAAAATGCAGAAACAAATTATGTAGAATTTTTTTCAAAAATTGCTTTGTTTCCAAAGTCACAGTTCTTTCCACTGCACTAAATGGGCTGTTTCTAGTCTCTATAATATGTTTATAATTGAAATTCAAACTGTTTTCAGATGAAGAAATCAAAACTATCTATAGTCATACAAAAATGCTCTAAATCACTATTGATTAGAGAAATGCAAATTAAAACAACTTTGTGGTATCACCTTACACCTATCAGATTGACTAATGTCACAGAAAAGGAAAATGACAGCTGTTGGAGGTGATGTGGGAAAATTGAGACACTAATACATTGTTGGTGGAGTTGTGAACTGATCCAACCATTCTGAAGAACAATTTGGAAACATGCCCAAAGAGCTAAAAACTGTGATTACCTGTGTTACATTAGGCAAATCACTCATTCTTTCTGCTTCCTCCCATCTGTAAAATAAGGAGGTTGATTTCTCAGGTCATTTTTAGTTCTAAGTATACAATCTAGGTTACCTTTAATTGAATACTCATAAAAATAATCTAAAAGTTTTGGATCAATTTCATGTCTTCAATCAATGCTATTATTATTATCTTAAAACTTATATGATGATCACAAAAAAATGAAGCTGACATTCTTTGGATCTTATTGACAGATTGGGATGGAGAAGAAACAATAACTTGAAAGCATAAATCTTGGATCAAATCTGCATGACATAAATCCTGAGTATTTTCTCTATAATGGACAAGTTTGTAAAGATTTACACTTACCATTAGAAAATGTATTCTTGGAGATTATTCCTATAATAAAAAAATAGTTAGCACTATGTGCTTTCATGCACTTTAGAGTTTCATAGCTCCATCCCCAATAATTTTTAAGCTTATGCCATCAGTGTCACTTAAAACATAAGTCTTCCAGAAATCAGTATATGAATTTTCAAATGACTTTCATTTATGGGAAGGATCAATACCCTATTTGAATTGGGGAATGCTTTCCTTCTAATTTGTTATGGAGCATTATTAAAAATAATAGTTATCATGAAGAAACCTTAATATTTAATTCATATTATATGCTCTGATGTTAGAACACACATCTTGGACACATCATGAAAGTGGAAAATGAATAAAAAGTTGTACTTATTTTGTAGTGACCTGAATTTAGCATCAGATGTTAAAATCATGACATGAAATTTTGGTAGAGAGATAAAAGTAAGACCACATGCCGGATGATATTAGTGGCAGATGTGATCGTCAGAAGTGTGATGGCATTTCCTCTGAATGGGCGAATGTACTCTTCAAACTTTGATGTTAACATGATTAGCAATGAAAGTATGCTTTGTTCCTTTGCCTTCACATGGTCTCAATATTGGCAGTTATCGTTTACTTGTATTTTTTAAATCAAATATTATCCTCTCCTGTGTTCGTGTGCAGATGCTTCACACAATGCTGCATTTTAGTTGGACCTTAAAGAAAACCATACATAAATGTCCTGGTTCTGGTGTCTGATGTGTTAAAAATAAATGTTTAGGGATTTCCTTCTCCCCCCCCCCACTCGCCCTTTTCCTTAATCCAGACTTTTGTATCATTCTTACTTTTTCAGTTTCATTTTTCAGTCCATGTTGTACCTCTTGCCATAGGTTACTCAGCACCAGAGCCCCCACTGCAGAACCCATTGCCCCCAGACACCCATTAATTGACTGCAAACACAACTTTATTGCAAAATGACTGCAGCTTTATTAAGCAACTGGATTTACAGGCAATAACATAATCAATATAACATTAATATATCACATAATTAAATAAGATTCCTACAAGGTTCTGCCTGTAACCTGAAATATACACAAGTCCATTGTTCTCAATGACAGCATTAACTCGAAGGGATTTGAACCAGGAACAGTGAAGGGCCCATGTAACCGGTTTGTTACTTTTTTAAACATTTTTATCTGAAGAAAATGGGGAATGATTCCTTTATCCTACAAAGAGTGATATATCACACTATGAACCCTCCATCTAAGCTGTATTCTTTCTCCAGGCCCCAGGGGATGGCAGTTACTCAGCCAACTAATGTTATCATGATGGACTAATAGGCCAAAGGCAAATAATTGTGTTTAATTTGCTTTCTTCTACCAATAGAAGAGAAGACAAACCACCACACACTCTTGGAAAGTTACCATAGAATGCTCCACATCTGCTGAAATGTGGAACAGATCAATTCTCCTGAAATAAAGTCAGCAAATGCAGACTATTAAGTCATATGTTCATATTTATAATTTAGGGAAATCCCTTTATAATGCTTTTCCAACAGACCTAAAAAAAAAAAAGTAAAATACTCTAAGAAGGAAACGTTTTTAAGTGGGAAACATTGCACATGTGCACAGTAGACTATTTGAAAGGTAAACATTATAAGTGGGGAAATGTTACAAGAGAAAACGTTATTAGCTAGTTAACTGCATGCACCTTTCTGTTAGCCAAAACTATTAGTCACCACTTAAGTACAGCACCCCTTCATAGTATGTATCCCAAGATGCTTCTTACTACAGTAATGTATAATTCAAATAATTAGGATAACGTCGCTTTAAAAAGTCGCATAAAAAGCTCCTTGGCATAGAAAAGGATTGTGTCAAATTTAAGAAGACCCAACATGTATAATCGTTTTCTAGAAAGCCATAGAGAAAATCATTTTTAAACATTAAAAGTACAATTTAAAGCAGATCTAATGCAAGGAAAATCAAGTTGTCATCCACAGTTAGTATTTGCTGAATCTCCTCTAGGGGAATGGTACTGTTTAAGGACTTCTCGGAAAATATGGCTCTGGGGGTTTCGGTCTTAAGGAAAAAACAAAAACAACAATGAAGTTCAGTGAGTATTTGCTTTCTGAAAGAACAAATTTCAATATACTTTGGAAAAATAAAGAACAAAAATATCCAAAGTCTTACCTGAAGGCCAGAAAAACAATACCACCTAGAAGAAATCACATCCAGAGAAAGGGGTGATCAAATTGGCCCCGCCCCAGTATCAAGATAATTCAGATTGTTCATTCATGTCTATGTCGACTGGGCATAAAGTCACAAGGCACACTATTCGAACAACAAAACCAAGATATTTTGGAGAGGTTGCTGCAGAATTTAGGCTGTTCAGGCACAGTTGTAAAAGGAGTGTATTTTTTGGCCTCAGCAGGAACTTTGTCTACAATTAAACTTACAACAAAAACCTGCTTTCTTGCCTAGGCCTTATTTTGACAGTTAATTTCTAAAGGAAGATTTCTGGAAATGATGGGATGAATTCTTAGCTATAAGAAAACAAAGAGGAGGTGGTTGGGAAACCATGAGAGCAGCAATGGGACCTGACATGGGTGTAAAGCAGTGGTTCTCAACCTGTGGGTCGTGACCCCTTTGGGGGGTCATACGACACTTTCACAGGGGTCACAGGGATCGTCTAAGACCATGGGAAAACACATTTCCAATGGTGTTAGGAACCTAGACACCTCACCTCTATCCATCTCCAGGTGGGTCCGCCCACATGCAGATACACCCACATAGGAGTATTAAAGGGTCACGGCATTAGGAAGGTTGAGAACCACTGGTGTAAAGGGACTAGCAGTCTTGAGGGTGAAAGGGATTTTTCAACTGAGTTACCCAGCAATACTTCAATGAATCCCTGGGCCCAGTCAGCCATTTCTCCCATCTTCCCCCTCCCATCTTTTATGCCCTTTCATCCAATACTCCCTTCCCTATTGGAAGAAAGTTCAATAGTATGATGTTAATTAGGAATTTTAACGTTGACTAGTTTTCCCACAAATCTGCTACTGAATTTAGGCAAAATTGACCTAGAAACTCAGCTACTGATATTCCCCCACATGAGTTTTTCTTTTTTTATGACATTTCCCTCCCTTATAGATGATGAACTGTGTGACTGTAGACAAGTGACTTAACCCACTCTTAGTGTCATTTTCTTTATCTATAAAATGAAGTTTCATAAAATGATCCCTAAGATCCCTCTCAGATCTAAAAATCCGATCAGTTTCATAGTCCATAGGCAAATGACATCTCAGACTTCTCTGATACACAGAGTTCTGAGTTGAAAAAGAATTCATATAGGCCTTTCCTCAAATATAAACTGCCCAGAACAGTTAAAAATAGACTTGGACAGCCTGAACCATTTATATTAGCTAACTGCACAAACCAAATTCATTGAATAATTGTCAACTACTCTGCTTTACTTACTCATTTCAAAGACCATAAAGACCTGGAATCAAAGTTCTACTGTATCCGTAAATAATTTGTAGAACTAGTTGTTAGTACACCCCTGACTAGTATATAACACAGAAGCTGGGTGGCACAGTGGATGGAGTTCTGGGCCTGAAGTCAGGAAGATGTATCTTCCTCAATTCAATCTGGCCTCAGACACTAGCTGTGTGACCCTGGGCAAGTCACTTAACCCTGTGTACCTCAATTTCCTCATCTGTAAAATAAGCTGCAGGAAGAAATAGCAAACCTCTCTGGGATCTTTGTCAAGAAAACCCCAAATGGGGCCATGAAGAGTCAGACATGACTGAAAAATGACTCAACAACAAAAAAAGTGTGTGATCAAAATAATGATTAATTTGCTTAAGTCTTATTAGAAAGTTAACCATCTTTGTCTCTTCCTTTTCCTCATGGGATTTTCATTAGAATATAATTGTTGAGAGCAGGGATTCTTTTTTGCCTTTCTTTGTGTGCCCAATGCTTACTTACAGAGTGCCTGACTCATACTAGGCACTTAATAAATGCTTGTTGACTGGAATTGACTTTTTCTTCTATCCTAATCTTTGCTTATTCTCTCTGGTCAACTATTCTTTAATTTGTTCCTGAAGATCTTCTATAACTAATCCTGAGTATTTCCATGATTTCTCTCCTCTTTTTACTATGCTTCCTATTTTCTAGGAGATCTAAGAAGTCTGATAGGAAAGGAAGAAAGGAAGGAAGGAAGGAAGGAAGGAAGGAAGGAAGGAAGGAAGGAAAGAAGGAAGAAAGGAAGGAAGGAAGGAAAGGAGGGAAGGAGAAAAGGAGAAAGGGAGGCAAGGAAGAAAATAAAGGGAAGGAGGTGAGGAAAAAGAGAGGGAGGTAAGGAAGGATAGAAGAAAAAAGAAGAGGAAGGGAGGCGGGAGGGAGGAAAGAAGAAAAAGAAAAAGGGAAGAAAGAAGGAAGGAAGAGAGGAAGAAAATGAGAAGGAATAAAGGGAAAAAGTAAAGAAGGGGAAAAAGAAGAAGAAGAAAGAAGGAAGAGAGGAGGAAACGAGAAAGGGGAAGAATTTTCTTTTCATTCTACTTCTGACTTGTTCAAGGCCCCTACTTACTTATGATTTTCCAGTCTTGACAGCCCCATATAGCAAAGATGGTTTGGGTAGATAAAGAGCTTAGAATGAAATATCTCATTCTTCTCATCTACACACAGGAATATAGGAACACATGTAAAATGGCCCAGGTATTCCCAGGTTCTCACTACATGGTGCAACCACATAGAAAAGTTAAGGGGCATTAAATGGATAGGATGTTTTTAATATCACCTGAATCAACTTAGGTGTTAGTATATATTGCAAAAGAACTATTATTTCACAAATACCCTGATATAAATATTAAACTGAGAATTGAAAGTTAATTGGTCTGTATGCCTAGACAATTTGGACAAACCAGGACCAAAATGTTTAAATTAGCTGTTTATAAAATTTTAATTCACAAATTTTAAAGTTGGGTAGAACTCAAAAAGGCATCTAGTCCAACCTCTAAGCCAGGGCATGAATTTTTTCCATAGTATTCTTACCAGATAGTTTATCTAGCCCCTGAGTAAATACACCAATTACAAGCCTTTTTCTGCTTTATGAAGTAATCCATTCAATCATTGAATTGATCTGGCAGTTCTTTCTCACTGGTCCTGGTCTTTTGGAGAAACAGAGAAGAAACACTGAACTGGGAAACTAAGGGTCTTATCCAAGTCTTTTCCCTAACTCTCTGTTTGAACTTGGTCATTTCCCTTAACCTCTCTAGGCCTCAATATTCTATTTTCCAGATTGATGGTGTTGAGCTAGATCAGGCCATTTGGCCTCGAGGTGAAGGCTCCCCATCCCTGAGCTAGGTGATCTCTCAAAGGTCTGCAATTTCATGGTCTGTGATTCCACACGACAGTCCTTAAAATATTTGAAGAAAGCCATCATGTCTCCTCTTTTTCAGTATAAACATTCTGATCCATTTCCAATCTAAACAATCTTTGAATATCATGTAATTTCTGCCATCTTACTTTTATAATGAAGATGTGTTCTAAGATATAACAAAAGATTTAGATCAATGGAGACCTTATCTAATGATAACTATGAAGGGTCAAAAAGGTGGAAGTTTTTTAAACGGGAATTTAGTGAAAAGCAAAAACCTACTTTTAAATACTTTTTTTTTAAATGTCATGAACATGTCAACATTCCAGCCTATCAAACTTCACAAGCTATAATAACTATAGAGTTGGTTGTGTCTGGAAATCAACAAAATACGGTGTCGTACATAACTGAGATTTGACGTTTGCTAGCCAGGTAAAACACACAGGGAATTTGGAGCTATTTTTTCAGTTACTCATGCTTTATGTTCTGCTAGTCAGAATATTAGGTCAAATACTATGCATAGCATCTGGCTCTCGGTTATTGTTTTATTTTGTTTTTGTTTTAAAGAAGTGTATCGGCAAGCACCCCAGCACAACCAGGGTGGCTGCTAGCACAGGTTCTTAGATCTGCTTTTCTAAAGGAAAGCAACTCAAAATGGGTTAACAATCTTACTTTAATCAAGCATACCATTTACCTAGTTCAGGGGAAAAAGT
>CM053580.1:258616420-258621420 GCA_028627135.1 Pseudochirops cupreus
CGGGAGGGAAGAAGCAAGAAAACCTGCAGAAACTGTACAGTTGTCCCGCTCAAGCTATTTCTGATTCTCTTTATCGCTGACGGGGAGATATTTTATACAATCAAGTTGCTAGCAGTTGGTAGCAGTTTTGATTCCATGAAACTTTATGTGTCTTAGACTTTTATTTCAAAGCATTCTATCCTTTTAAACTTCCAAGTGCTTTTGGAATAATAATTCTATTTCATTTGAAGTTGGAAAAGTTTATTAGAAATATGAATATTTGTGATACATTAATGTGTATTCTATTTTCCTATCTAAATATTGACAACTAAGGAAACTGCACTTCTGTTGAGGAAAGCCTGTAAAATTATTTTTTCAAATAAAAAAAAGTATAGATCTTCTGTGACCATTTTTTAAAAATTAAGCCATTAAAAAAAAATCAATTCTCTCCATTCATTTGAAAGGCATAAGAAAAAAGTCTTTCTCTATTTGGTGATATTGTAGCTAAAATTAAAACCAGTTACTGTAACCTTGATAAGGATTTTATTAATATTTTATTTGAAACTCTCGTCTTGTTTCCGACAAGTGCTCTTTTGAGGTCGGTTCACTTTGGACTGGGCGTCCCCACATTATTTCTTAATGACTTTCCCAGATGCTTCTTTCCATTTTCCACCATCAACAACCATCTGGTATCTTATTAGCACCTCAATGCTCATTTAGTGTTCTCATTTGGGAGGGGAGGAAAGGAAACATTCAAAAATATTAAGAATTTTAACGGATTGTCTTTGGAAGATTAATGCCTATATAAAACCTTGGCGTTTATAAACTGGTTGCTTTTCCTCCACTACCCTCCCCCGTTCTTTCTCATCACTTCAGAAATCTCCACAGCACCTCTTGACTTAAATCCTGAGAAAAGCTTGCTGGCAAATTTTATTCCTGCTGGCCTATTACTAGAGTTTAAAAGAGCCTTCCAATTCCCCAACGTTTAGCTTAACTAAATAACTAAAAACTACATTCAAAATACAATCTCATACTCCATTATTTTTCCACTCTGCCCACAAAGCCGCCACAATTCACTGTCAAGCCAACTAGTTATAAATTGATTTAGAAACCGAAGTTATAGTTTGGGGGGCAGTGATAGAAAATTCCTTTTTTCATTTGTTTCCCCACTTAAAAATCATTTTATAAACTCTAGAAATCGAACTCACTTATGCTGTGGGAAAAAGAATGCATCAGAGAAATTTCTGTATAAGAGTTTAAAAGAATAACTTTAATCTAACTGCCAACAGAAAAACTGAACTCTTAAAAAAAATCTTATGTTTAAAATTCAAACATCTATACTAGAAAATCGACTGTTTGTTTCTTTCATATACGGCAATAGCAAGAATCCAAGCATTTAGTTTGGCAACTTTTAAACTACAAGCACTTTAACAATTCATCGAACAATAATTGTAATAAGGGAAAATGAGAATCTTTCAACAGGAATTCAAAATTCAGCTCTAGATTCTTCATATACAAAATACATCAGAAAGAGAAGAGTTCATAATTTCATTTAGTTTATTAGACAAAAATATATGATTTAGACAAGTTTCGCTGACCCGCTATTTACAATCTGAAATCACTATATACAGAAAGAAAAAAAAAAACCACACATACAAACATATGGGGAACATTTACCAAACAAATAATTGAAGAATGGTTAGAATAACACGATCTGAAATGGTACAAAGGAGAAGGGATCCAACTACGATATGGAAGAATCGCTTTTTATGGATTTGCACCTTATTGCAAAAAGTGATTGATGGGAGTCGTTTATATCATTTCCATTTTGTCCTTTATACCAGTCTCTGAAATATTTTTTTATTCCTCCCCCGTGTCCCCTCCCACCCCACCCCTTTTTCCTCCCCCCCAACCCCCTTCAAAAAAAAAAACCCATTTAATCAAGCGGAAGGGAGAGCTGCTAAAATTCGCGGTGTTCCCTCTTGCTGAGCCAAAGAGCTGTAGGGGAAAAAAATAGACGTAACAATTTGTCAGTGAAAAGACCAACTGAAAAGTATTACCTCGGCTTGCTTGGCTATTAAAACGAATAGGGAGCAAGAGCCCCTTTTTTAAACAAGGGAAGGAACTGACAGAGCCTGCGAGTAGAAGCAGCAGCAGCAGCAATGCCCTTGAAGCTCCACTGTACTAAGTTTGCCCCTAAGTTATCTGTTCCCTAGAGTCCATTCCAAATGATTACGCCTTGATGGGGGCCGGCTACTGTAACGCGCTTTTGGCGCTATCTTTATGATTAGCTCTAATTATCCTCCGGATTTACCCCTTCAGCCTTCTTTTCCCCATCAGATTTAACATTACTTTAGGAAAATAAAACAACTCACTTGTCGCGAACAGGTTGAAAGGGCGATTTTAACTGCTGAGGAGGAGAGTCGGTCCTGGGTACATTTTCTCTTTCTAGGGGGAGGAAAACAGAAGCAGACCTTTTAAAAACCTGAATGAGGAGCCCACATTCCCACAGCCCCAGGCAGAGACAGTTTTCAAGTCCCTCCTCTCCCAGATGAGTTAGTCTATTCGACTCCCCCGCATATCCAAAAAAGGTTGGTTATTTCAGATTATCCAGCTACATAGATTTTCTCCGAAATGGTTTAGGAAACAACACAAAACTGTGGGCAAGCTTTGTAAGCAGCCCAGGCTCCGTTCGCCTGGTCCTTTCTCTGATGAGGACCCCAGAGGGATCCCCTTAGGCCCCACAGAACAGAAGTACAGAGTTTGAACTTAAGATTTTTCCTCCTGAACCAGGGGAGCTCCCGACCTTGCTGGCCAAAACTCTGGGTGGGGAAGCAGTCAGCGGCAAAGTAGTTTACCTGTGTGTTTTGGACTGGTTCTTTCTGAGGTTTTGTCGCTATTGAGCGCCCCCAGAGTGGCTGTGAGCACGGAAGGCGCTTGCTGGGCCTGGAAGTGGTGGTTGTGGTGTGCTGCGTGATGATGATTAACTCCTAGGAAGGACCTAACGTTCAAGAGAGAGCTCTGAGTGAGAAAAGCCCCGTTTGTCCAGTTGTGAAATTTGCCAATCTGGCACGTGTAGAGTCCGTGGCTGGGCAGGAAAGCGGGGTGCTGGAGCTGAGGGGATGTGTGATTGACCTGGGAAGAGGGAGGGGGAGGAGGAGGCGGGGAGGACTTCAGGGCGCCATCGGGGCTGGTGGCAGTCTCCGCCAGAGACCAGATCTTGGGTTTATTGTGAGGTGGCCCCTGCAAATTGCTTTGTCCGCTAGGGCTCAAGATCCGTGTGCTACTGTCAGAGGCGTCTTTCGACAGAGACAGAGAGTCTTTGGGTTTAAGGCCTTCAGGTCCGGATAAGGGTAACTCCTTCTCCTTGTCCAGGCTCTCTTCTTCACTGGTCCTGAGATTCTCAGACTTCTCCTCCTCCTCCTCGTTGCTCTGTTCGCCGTCGTTCTCGTCAATCTTGTCGATATCTATGCTCTCCAGGTCGATCTCCTCATCATCTTCAGTCTTTTCTGTATCCCCTTCGTTGTCGCTGCCGAAAAGGTTTCCGTCTTCCTGGTCTTTGCTCCTTGCCCCCCACGTTACTTTGTTCTCCTTCTTGAGCCTCCGGCGGGCGTTGGCAAACCAGGTGGAGACCTGAGTGAGGGTCATCTTGGTGATAATGGCCAGCATGATCTTCTCCCCCTTGGTGGGATAGGGGTTCTTGCGATGCTCATTCAACCAGGCCTTCAGGGTGCTGGTGCTCTCCCGAGTGGCATTCTTGGGCCTCCCCGGGTCCCCATATTGGAACTGTCCATAGGGGTAGTAACCAGGAGCAGTGTGGGCTGCGAAGGTCGCAGGGTGGACTCCTGGATTGTCTTTAAGTTCATACTGAGAACCCTGGAGCGACATATTCAAGGAGGGAGGGAGGAGAGAGAGAGAGAGAGAGAGAGAGAGAGAGAGAGAGAGAGTCTATGAGTCTCCATAATAAGTATAGCCAGGTTGCAGTTCTTCCCTTCTCATAGGGTTAGAGGATCTGGATTTACTGTCACTCAAGGCACCCTCGGTTTTTCGTAAGCATTCAGTATACAGAGCCTCCCCCCCCCCCACCAAAGTAGTACTATTCCCCCCCCCCATACCACCTCTCTCACTCTCTTCAAAGTGTGGGGGGGAGCAAAGCAGGATATTTTATTAGAATTATTGTTCCTGAAGATCCTCTACACTTTTGAAGTGAGAGAAAAGGCAACAACTAAACTTAGCATTTCCCTAAACTAACTGCAAGCTCATTTTCTATCACCTATCTTCCCCTCCCTTTCCCTCTCAGCATACCTCCTTTTCACCAAACAAGGATCAAAGTATTTAATCAAAGATTTATTTTTACTTTATCTTCAGCTAAAATGAATGTCCTTGAATTATAAAACTGGAAGTTGTTTTGTTTTTAATCAAGTAACAAAATAAACAGTTCATACCCTCTCCCTCAACACCCATTTTACACTGGGGATGGAAAACATAATGCCAGATTCCTTTTACATATCTTTTAAATCCCACTGCAAAGTAAAAAAAAAAAAAAAGTTTCTTTTAGCTTCAAATCAATCTTAATGGAATGCTAAGAAGTATTTCAATAAGATACTAGAGTGGACAGGTAGTTTTGCATTACAGTCCTCTCCACAAACTCTTCCAATAAACAGACAAAATTAAATATAAACAAATATTCCACAAAATCCATTCTACAGCCTTTTCTATAAATAGTAAGGCATACAGTAAAATATTAACTTCTAAGAAAATGGAAATCAGCTTCAAGAAATGGAAACTGACTCAATCTTCCTAGAAAGGCTATTTGGGTACTTTATCTTTTAAGTTTGGCTTTGATCTGGAAGAGCAAACACAAACCGTTTGCAAGCTTTTAGAGGCCATGATTTATTTGCAATCAATATTCTTTTTATCATCAGTAGTAAAACACAGCAAGTCAAATTATCCCATCAGGTGTTTTGGTAAATAACATTTTATCTTTCTAACAACCTCATTAGGCCTCATTATTACTGCAA
>CM053580.1:258626420-258651420 GCA_028627135.1 Pseudochirops cupreus
GACTTCCTAATTGATTAAGTAAAAGGGAAAAGAAAATCAACTGCACTCATCCCCATTCTCGTTTGACTGCTTACTCGAATTCCTCACAGCTGTAATACTTTCCTAAGTATAAGTCGAAAACTCGTGGGATTCTGTTTAGTGTAACTATCTTTTCTCCCCTGGGTCCAGGAGTGTGCACACAACGTCCAAAATGTGAATTAATACCATGTGGTGCCCCAGGCCGTTTCCTCACCTGCACTAGTTTCTGGCAACCTGTACCAAGTTGCTTCTACCAAGGAGAGGAAAGAAGACGTAATCATTGGAGATCCATTTCCACAACCACCAGGGCATCTTAGTCTGTACTGCATGTGCCAGTGAGGGGATGAGCCGACACACACTGAAATGTCGTGTCGCTTTACTTTGCATTCTGTTTAAAGAACTGCATCTGGCATGATTGTTTTCCTCAAAGGAAACACTAATTTTTAAGTCAGGACAAATGATCTTCAATTTCTGAGGGTCCATTTTCTAATTCATTCAATTCTTTACTGACAAGATTTGAATAACAAGACCTTGGTGCGAGTTTCAAAAGTCATGCTAATTTCCCAAACCCACTGTGAGCAGTTATATTTTAGAGACCTAGTTGCCTGTTCCAGCTTATTGGTGATTCCATGGTGAATAATTAAAGCACCCAATTCCTCCTCTCTGGCTGGAGGACATACATGGATCCACCGCCTGTAATTAGCAATAATAACGACCATAATAGTAATTACTAATTACTGGTGGTATAATCGGGCTTTAATTTCTCTGATCTAAGGAGTGTCTTCTTCTGGCTTGTTTTTGTTTTTCCATAAGTCTAGTTAGGCTACTGGCCCCCCCTCCCCCTTTACTCTCCAGAAATCCCCTGAAACTGACACAAATTTTTTCTTGGAGTCGGAATAATTCTCAAGAGAGGAAGTAACCTACACTCCCCCCAGACGCATAGGGAAATTCTTTCACTCTCATCCCTTCCCACATTTTTCTCTTGACCATCAAAGACCATCCGTGGCATCCCTTTACTCCCTTTCCCCCCAAAAGGGTGGGGGGGGAGTAACATTAATACGGAGAAAGAGTCTTGAAAAATCACTAATGGGTTTAGTAAACTGAAATGTCCCATTAGAACCCAATAGGTAAATAAAGGTGAGGTAAACAACCCATATGCTGTTTTATGTGTACACACAACAGCCTTCCACCTCATTTAACTACTACGCAACACAGTGCTGAAACCTTAAAGATCTAAGTTGAATACGGATTCCGAGAGGACCCTCAATTTAAGGATGTCAGGAAGAATCTTCTCCTTTCCTACCCGTTGCCCCCACCCCCCCCCTTTTCTCTGACCATTACCTTACTTATCACTTCAGAATACAGATGGGTTTTGTGTTATTCAGCATTTTAAAAAACGGGAGTGGGGGTAAGGGGTCAGTCTTTATCCTCATGATTTATAAACAAGCAACTGAAAGATACTTGTTTGGCTTTTTTTTTCTCTGTTATCATTGTTATAAATGCCTAATAAGAACACTAATAACATGAACAATAACAGCAATAGCATCCAAGTGGGAGCTCAATGTTGTATCATGTACCTTTTTTCACCCCTATTTGAAAAGTTCTTTACCAAACTTCAGTTACAAGCCAAACATCAAATCATTCATTAGTTAAGTTTAGGGGTGTGTGGCAGTCCATGAAGATAGCACCGGTCCTATCAGGCTTTGCAAATATGTTTAATTTTGCATCCCCATATGGAAAGGCAGTTTAGGCTCTTAGGATTGCTCTGCTAAAAGACTGAATTTGAGATTAAACTAATAGGTAGTGCAGGAGATTCTGGGGTTATGCCCTAGCTATGTCATTTACCTCTTCCTCCTCCTTTTCCTCCTGGATCTTGGATTTTTTGAAAGGTAACTCCATGTGGTCAAACCTAGGCAACCAAGCAAATTGGACAGGAAAATTGCCGTCAAGATCACCACCAGCTAACTGAGACAGAGAGAGGGAGAGAGGAAAGAAGAAAAATCAAGGCTCAAAAGTATTAGCCAGAAATTGGCTATTTTCTCCCTCAGTTTAAAAAAAATGTGTCTAAGAGGAAGGTAACTGGTATCCTCCCCCCTTCAAATCTCAATGTCCCCCTTATTAAAGCAAAATGCTTGAATGAATTATTTAGATTACACTTCAAATGGACTAGTGTGAATAAGACAAGAAAAGTGAGATCCTGAAAGGGTATATAAAACTGTGCTCTTCTACTATATCACTGTTGCTGTTTTAAACTTCGAGTTTTTAAAAATAGGGAGGAAACCCACAAAAACACAAAAAAACCCACCAACTATTTTTTGACATCCAGTGTTTGCATTGGTTGAATGCCCCCTTAACTTAAATCAGATCCTCTTTTCCATCCCCTCACCCCCATTCGAAGAACAGGATATCAATTCATTAGCAAAACATTTTAACCACAAGAACAATCAGTAAGAGGGAGCACTGAAAAAGAGCTGAGACCAGAATGAAGAACAGTCACCTTTTGACGGAAGAGCTGGTGAACACAGAAATTCTAGGAGAGAGAAATGCAGTACAGCTCTGGACTTTAATGTGATTATACCAGTTGTAATTTGTTAAGATAAATTGTACAGTACTTAAAATAAGTTTACCCAAATAGCCAAGCTCCTATAATTCAAACATTAGAGAACACATAATTTCACTTGAGGAAAAAAAATCCCCCCTCCCCTCCAAAAAAAACATGATCCTCAGGAGTTTGCATAAGATTGCTTTTTCCACTTTATCAAAATTGTTTCCATAGCCAAGATATTTCCTTTCATCTCCCCTTTCTCCTACTCCTCTTCTCTTTCGTGTTCTGTCTCTCTCTGTGTCTCTGTGTCTGTGTCTCTGTGTCTGTGTCTCTGTGTCTCTGTCTCTCTGTCTCTCTCTCTCTTCCTGTTTTAAATTAACAACTCAGTTTAGATAGAGGGCCGATAAGAAATGCAAATCCAGACATAGGGGTCGCTGCTTGGCCGAATTTTAACTAAAGGCTGGTTCTGCAGGAACTGACTAAAAGATCTGAGTGAAGAGAGAGGCTGAGTGAGGCTCTAACACTGGCTCTACTAAAAATGAAGTCAATGATTTTGATCTGCTCCAGATGTCTTAAGAGTGGATATTGCAGTGCTGGGAATCGGCACCCAGCGTCTAAGGGCACTGACGGTAATCAGCAGAACATAGCAGCGACGGGCGACTGGTAGTTGTGATAACCTGCTGGAAATGTGCAGGGCTGGAGATGGCAGTGATAAACCGTTGAAAATATCTTCAAATGGAGATGACAGAGATGTTGAAAGAAGTCACCTAACTATGGAGAGGATAAGATGCTTAGCAGAACACAATTTGAGAATGGAGTTGACTTAGATATATGTTGGGCTGCAAGTCCTCATCGTGATTGCTCCACAGATACACACCTCTATTTGTGCATGTTAAATATGTACGTACATATATGTATGTGCATATTGTGAATGTGGGGGGTGAGCTGGGAAGGGAGAGGGAGTGAAGGAAAAGAAGGTCTGGGGGCTAGGAGATGAACGAATTAACGAGGCATCTTCAGCAACCAAAAGAGATTAATACTTACTCGAATTAAGTTTGTGTGGTGTGTGTGCGTGTGTGTCTGTTAATTTGTGTGGTGACTTTTCTATTTTGCCTGTATAATGGATCTTTCTCACTCCTTCCTAACTGATGAGTATGGTTAAAACAGCTTTTATAAAGATGCATTTTTCAAATTTTTTTTGTTCCTCAGTGCTTGTTTAGTGAGGGGGGAAATGACGATTATGACTTGGTTGAAAGATCAAGTCTTTCTCCTCTCTTGTTTTTTTGTTTTGGGTTTTTGTTGTTGTTGTTAAATATTAAGACGAAAATTAAATCACTATTCTCCTCCTTCCCATCTTCATTTTAAAAAAATAGAAATAATTCTCTAATATTCTGATTTCTAAGCTAGAGCGTCTTTAGTCTTTGATGTGGAGGTTTACACTAATTTGGGGGAAACCTCAGCTTCACTACCTCCCCTTCCAAACACACAACTGTGTCCATTCATCTCAGGGAGGCATCCGTGCAGAGCTGAAGGCACTCATTTCATAGAGCCCTAGATTATAAGGAGGCAGCGAGAGGCAGCTCAGTGTCAGTTGGCTACATTTTCACAAGCAGTATTATTACTTATGTTGATGACAATTCTGATACTTTAACCCAGAAGGTATTCGAGCCTCCGAGCTCCCTCCTTGCGGGTCTGGGGTTGGCACACCTCCCCAGATGCTAACAGTGGCCCGGGCCTTCTCTTCTTCCCACCCCTTTGCCCTAGATACTTCCCTTCCGATCCAGGCCCTTCTCCAGCCTGTGGTTCCAGCTCCGAGCCTCATGCTGCACTTCTCATCAACCCTGATTTATGAGCCTTGTTAAATACTCATTATTACTTTGCACCTTTTTTCAGCAGGGTCTGGGAAGCCACCCCACTTTGTGACAACAAGGCATGTGTCAAACAATTACAGGCAGAGGGGCGAGGCGGCTCTGCTCAGTGGCTGAGTATCCCCTGCCTTCTCTGTTTATTGAAGAAATATCGGAGACTGTGTGTGTGTGTGTGTGTGTGTGTGTGTGCTCGCGAGCGCGTGTTCGTGTGTGTTTGCCTGCATGTGTCTGTGTGTCTGTGTGTCTGTGTGCCTTTCCTTTGGGGTCAACTTTCACTCTCCTTTATATGTTGGATGCAGCTACCACCCTCTCTGAAAACTGTGCATCGGCTCTTCTTCACATATGTTCACCTTAAGGGAAATGCAAGGACGTCCCAAGAAAACCTTGGAGATCTTCTAAGACTAAGTAAATCTCTACATTTACGTACCTATGGACAAATGCAGATACCTGTGCCTACAATACATGCATGTATGGTCACATGCATACATGTGCAAAACGTATGCACTCCAGACTTATACATACAGTAACAGGAAAGCTGAATACAATGGAGGAGAAAAATCCTCGAATGGGGGGAGGAGGGGAACTGGAAATCGTGGTTAAACTTCACCACCAGAATCAGTCAGAGCTTTCTTATCAGAAAACAGCAATCACACCTGAAGGTTCAATTGAAAAAAAACAACAACAACAAATAAGCTGCATACTTAGAACTGTGCTCTCTCTCTCTCTCTCTCTCTCTCTCTCTCTCTCTCTCTCTCTCGCTCTCTCTCTTTCTCTCTCCCCCCTTATCCCTCCTCCGTTTTATTTTATTTTTTTTTACAAAAGCAAAAAAGAGGTTTACTAAACCACCCTTTTTGCCTTTTCTGTTGGGTAGAGTCATTTTTTAATAAATATAGAACCAAGATAAATTGACTACATAGAGATCAACATTAAGAGCTATAGATCTCTGCATCCTTCTCTAAAGTGTATAAGGAAGTGAAGGGCATGTGTGTGTGTGTGTGTGTGTGTGTGTGTGTGTGTGTGTGTGTGAGGCGCACGTGTAAATATTTTATAAACCAACCCATCCTTAATTAACAAAATCATTTCCATTATGTCTCCAATATGATCAACAGCAATTATGTGAGATTTTTAAGGTTTATAATTTTATGTCACCAGACTGTTGCTTGGGGGCAGAGGCACAATTGCTGTGCCAGCTGCAGTTGTATTTATTTGTTTTTCTACCTTGTTCCTGTAGGGCTGCATTATGCAGTTTTTAATTAGTTTGTGTTTGTGTTTCACCCGTCCCAAATCAATGCCATCCTGGAGCAATGCAATGTAAATTCTTGCAGTACAGGTGTAGCTGCTAGCTCTGGAACACTAGGAAACTCATGTCTTACAAATGAAAGCAGTGAATGCCATTCAGCCAAACTGTCAGCTTTAAACAGCCAAGAGGAAGGAGATCAAAGCGGAGAGCAGGAACTTCTCCTCTCCAGATTAGAGTCTTTATGGTTTGAACTCTTAATGCTATTAAAGGGAACCAGGACATATAGCAAGCACATCATTGGTTACAAAGTTACTTTTAATTTCGAAAAAGTCCTTCCTCATTTTGGCCGGTGTAAACCTTCAGAGCATTTCACCAGGCACTCTTCCCTTTGAGGCCTCATAGGGCACTCATCTGAAATTATGCATGACTAATACCTTCAGAGACCCTTTCTGTTAGCTCACATATTTATATAACTTATCGTCTTTTAGAAAGATAATTTTGATTTCTTCCTCGGTTCCACTAAGTCTTTTAATAGAACTCAGAGCAATAAAACCTGAAATTCTAGTATCTTTGGACATGAAAAGTCCCTTTATGTTGTGTTTGGTGTCTCTTCTTTCTTGAAATGACCTCTGTATGGTGGTGTATAAATCTATTATTCCAGGCACTGGGGAATTCTTTTAAAGCTTTCTTTTTTGTCAGGAATAAGAGATTGTTCATCTTTAACTAGGCCACATAGAAATTATGATTCAACAGCAGTGTATATTTAATTAGAGTAATCTCACTTGAATTTAATTACCTAATGAATTATTTGTTTAAAAGGTAAAAAGGCTTGTTTGCCAAGTACAGTGCAGTCCACTGATAAGAACTTATAAGAATATTTGAGTTTAAAAAAAAAGAAGCATTTTTATGGCTTCAATTTTAACTCTTTGATTCTATAAATGTTTATTAACATAGAACTCAAACAGAACCTTGGGTGATACAAATATGTAAAATAATAATCTGTTATGTCAAGTGAGAATTTAAAAAATACTCTTTTGTCTTCTGTCATATATAGGTGAGTACATATTTTTCAGAAATTAATGTTTCATAACAATTTGGAGATAGGTGTTCCTTTTCATTTCTGATTCATTTTGCTTTTAACATTTTTTAAGGCATAAACCAGAGTTAAATTCATTAAATTAATCTTTTAGGAAAGTCACTGGATTGATATAATCTTTGCAAAAAATCTTGGGTCGTATTTAACTACCTAAATCACCTCATTAAGTTCTAAATTTCCCCTCTGTGTTCTCCCCTCACAGCTATTCTCTGACACTGGCATATACAGTAGATGCATATAAGGTAACTCATATTGTGAAGCATTTTTATGGTTATCAAACATCATAGGAAAGAAAGAAGAAACTTTCCAGCTGTTGACCTTGACCTCTCATTTCTCAAGCTACTCAATTCCACCCTGCTTTCAAGACATAAAGCAAATGATTCTACCCTGCGCTATCTGTTCAGTGATGCCCTATAAGTGGCTTGTCTTTAAGTAATGGCAGCTATTGGTTTATCTGATCCTAGGTACATAGCTGGGGTCATTAAAAAAAAGAGAGTTCTTTCTGGCAAAAATATAAAGTTAGCTTTGGTGCTTCCTAGCATGAAGTTGCTATAGTAATCGTCTATTTAGCTTAATTTCCTCTATAAGGATCTGTGTATATGTGCTTGTGTGTTGGAATTTAGGCTAGGGTCTGACTATTTGGGACTAAAAAAAATAGGACTGGGAAGTACCACAATTCTGGTGGAAAGGGGGAAGGAAGAGGAAAAAAAAAGAGTGAATAGGAAAAGAGGCTTGTCTGGTTCTCAGTTGGGGGAGTAATTGTCTAGCAATTAGTTATAGAAAGGAGAGTTATTATAATATGAAAGTTAAGTATATTAAATTATTCGTCTACTTGAAAAGGTGAAAAATAGATATTACCTTAAAATTAATGGAAACCATTCCTATTGATAATCATTAATTTTAGTTAGCTATTTTGAAAATAATGCTGTAACAACCAAGCATAATCTTATTTTGACATAAATCTTAATCATATTATTATGATTATCACAGAAATATCTTTCTTCCAAAGACCCTAATTTTAAATGGAGACACTTTAAAGCATATTTGTTCATGTAGATCATATATTCTTGCAAATAACAACTGACAGTAGGAACAGGGAAGGATTTGAGATAATATTTTATAAATGATAATGCATTTCTTAGATATGAATAAGTGCAAGAATTATTTCCCGGCATAAACCCTCAAAGGAAATGGTGTGTGGGGAAAGAAAGAGAAAAAAAGTGAAATTTCATATTTCTGTTTTGCCTCTTTCAAAATATTTGTAATTTAGACCAGTGTTCTGTCTCCTATCACTTTATATCAACAGCAGAATAATGTATCATGGAAAATAAAATGTGCCTACCAAAAGGTTCATTAAAAAATGAGAAAACATATTTATTAACATACTAAAATCATGCTTATTATATATCATTTCAAAATATTAAGTCCCCAAGTGTAAATTTTCATATATGCTTAGATACTTTAAATGATTTGTAACTTCAAAATTATGATCCAATAAAGTTAGAAGAGCTAGGTGACTTAAGTATTATAAGGCAACCATTAAGCATTAAGTTAAACTCTGTTTTATTTCTTACTAAACATACTGCTTGCATCAAAATAATTGATTTGCATAAAATAATATTCAATGCTACATGGAAGGGGAAAAAAAGAAGTCAACACTGGGATTACAGCTGTCCCTGTCCTGAGTTTGTGTAGGAGTATGTATGTGCTTGTGTGTGTGTGTGTGTGTGTGTGTGTGTGTGTGTGTGTGTGTGCCTGTGTGACGGAATTTTTAGAGTCCTGAGGAGAAGCATGGAGAAGTATGGCACAGATAAAATTTCAGAAATTTTGGTAATTTCATATTAAGAACATTGTCTTTTTACTTTTATTTGTCACTCAAAGTTCTTTGCTATCCTGCAGTTAGACCACTAGATCAATCACAGGATGCTGGCTTCCAGGTTTTGCAGAGACTTCTGAGTTCTGTGGTCCACACCCTAATTCAGAATTTTGAATTGCTTGCTTTGAATTGCTTCCCTTGACTTTGCTGAGGAGATCCAGAAAAACTTCAAACGTCCTGAACAGTATGGCCGCTGTGTTTCATCTAAGGCTCATAACTGGGATAGATACAACATCAGTTCTACTCGTGGGACATGGGGAAATTGATAAAATAGGGTATGTTAGAATTCAATGCTGTCCTCATGAGGCAGAAAACCTTTGGATACCTAGATATCTCTTCTGCATTTTCAGTTGCTTCGAACTGTTTTGGAAAGGCCTCCATCATTCAGAATTTCCTAAATATCTCCTTGAAGTAAATCAGAAGTTCAACTGAGAATGGTGAAATATACTGGGGAGATACTCAAAGAAAACGGTTACAGGCTTTCTTGCACCTTCCTAATTCTGTCCAGATCGCTCAGTCTTGAGTTCAGACAAGGGAGAACAGTGTAGTGCTTGGCCAACTGACTATCCTCCCCTATAGTCCACCCACATTTACATACAAACCTGTAGCATATTAGTTAATTTAAGAAGAGTTTAATGTTCCTTGGCAGAGTTAGATGAGCAATAGACAGTTTAGGTTTGTCAATGGGTGGAGAGGGGATACAGAAATAGAGAGAAGAAATTTTTCTTCTTGCTTGATAATGGAAGTTCTGTTTGTGAGAGTAATTTCAGCAGATCATGCTCTTTACACTCTCTACCACCCTTCCAGTGAATCTTCCCTAGGCAAACTGCTTTTTTTCATTTCCCTTTCCTATTTTTCAGTATTGCATTCTACCAGTGCTATGGGTTTTGTTTTGTTTTGTTTTGTTAATGCTGCCCCCCTGAGAGCCCAGGACATTTCTGATTTGAAATTTTTCCTGATCCCCATTTAAACTTGCCTGGAATTCTGTCCTGTTCCCTCAGGACCTGCTAAATCACTAATTCGAGAATCTACTCAATTAATTTGAGCTAAGGTATTAATGACTAATAATGTTTTAATGGATTCCCTTTCTCAGATGTCATATGCACTGGGAGGCAGCTGAGATACTTGCAATGAAACCCTGTCAAAGAGAGAGAAACTCTAGGTTTGAATCCGTGTTCTACTATTTCTTAGATGCGTAAGTATGGGCAGGATGCTTACCTCTCTGAATCTCAGTCTCCTCATATAGACGAGGACATTGAGTATAACAGTCCTTGCAGTATCTAATCATGCTGGTATGAGGGGAGTGCTTTTTTAATCCTATCTTTTTGTTTAAACAAATGTGAGCTGTTGTTTTAATACTGGTCTTTAAGAAGGTCTTAAAACAAAAGGGTGAGCAACTTACAGGATTCCAGGCATGATGGTACGGCGAATGGAATAGAAATCCTTGCTGGTGTCCCTCAAATCAAAATAATAAGGGGAGACTTCTAACTTTGCCACATGAAGGCTGACCTCAGTTGAAGAAATTTTACCTAATTTCTGAAGCATCTTAGCAATGCTGGCAATTCCCCATTGCAAACTGACATGAGCTAATATTCTTCCTATGTGAGGAAGCCATTATTAAAGGAGAGTGTTTTCTCCTAAGAAAGAGGTCTATTAATTATTATTAATAATCTAGCATAGAGGCTAAATGGGCACCACTCAGGAAAGGGAGTGGCAACTTGTGCCTCTCCTTGTCCTTTACCTGCCCTCGTAGAATGCCCTGGGTGCATTGCTCTGGGATTGCCTGTCTTCTCTGTAGAAGTAAGTTCCTAGTACTTTAATTCCACCCCTACTCCACACATTTGTTCCCAAGGAACAAATCTAATTTTAACTTGAGATTAAGGGGTTCTCTTCAGCAAAGGGAGGGAGGAGGTCAAAAATGTACCCAGAATACAAATATGAAAAAAATATGGAATAAGTATTTTTATTCCAACACAGAAAAAGGGAATGATAAGTAATAAAGAAGAATAGAATGGTTATAATAAGTCAAGTGGTTAATATTTAAGTTTCCTTGGGGCATTTGCAGACATATCCTCTTTAAGAGCTGTTCACCTCCACTGAAGACATCCTGATCAGTGCCAAGTAGGTTCTCTCTCTCTGGTGGCTGATTTTGGAGAGCAACTGTCTTTTCACCAGCTAGTCTGCCTCTGCTGCTCTTGCTGTCCCAACTGTTCTAGGAAGCTACTACTCTCTTGATTGGGCCACTCAGGCTGGGGGAGATGCAGACTTCATTTTGAGATATTACAAAGTCCTGCACTTTTGGGTCTCATGGATTGGACAACAATAGGTCCTTGCCCAAGCATTGCTTAGTGGTTATTTTTGGGGTCCTCTTGGCTCAGAGTGAATATAAATGGTAATTGTTTCTCTTTTTGCCAGCAACCCTGAGGGTCCTCCCCTCCCAGTATGATTTTTTTTTTTTATTACAGGGGTCATCCCTTGACTCACTTCTTAAAGAGGCCTATTCAAGGGAAGTAAAGCACAAATAAAAGGCAGATAATAAGGAGACGTGGGTCTCCTTAGGAGACAAGGGCTCGTGGCTTCTACCTAACCCTCAGTTGTTTCTGCATTTCAAAGCCATCAGGAAGAAGAGGTTTGAGGGACAGAGCCCTTTCTTCATTCCCCTTTCCCACTTAGTATTTTCACAGAGTTCTAAAGAGTAGGCAATTAAACACTTTTTGTTACCATAGTAGAACTCGTGAGTTATCATGCCTAACTAGAAGAAATCAGGTGATATCTGTCCCTGTTCTGAAATGCGTGTGTGGAGGTAGAAAAGTCCCTTCATTATATGCACAAGGAAGCAGGTCCATTCCATACCTCCATGGAACACTGAATAAGAATGCTCCAAGATGGGCTGACACAAGGGCACACTGCAGTGGAAAAAAAGAAAGGAGGAAAGAAAAGAAAAAAAGAGCGAGAGAGTGATTGCAATGGTAAGAATGTTATACTTGGAGTCAAGGGATTTAGGGTTTGATTTTGTACCAAAGTTCAAAGTACATTTTGGGAGGGTACAATCTCTAGGATACCTCAGTGACCTAAATTTCTGATTCTGATATTGTATTTCCTGGAATGAAACCCTGAGTGGCAGGTTATTTTTTATTTTGATACTTTTCAGATATAGAAATTTAGATACAAGGAAATTAAATTTGTCCAACATGACACAACCTCCTAAAAGAAGAAAAGAGATTTAAACTCATACAATTCATAATCCTTTATACTGAAATAAGTATGGGTGAGAAGGTGTTTCTCACCCTGGATTATAGGCTGCTCCTCGGACACTGCCACCATCCCGAGCTGAACTCAGTTCTTCCTCTGGCATGCAAGGGAATTCATATGTTGTTTTCTGTTCTGTAACATGAACACGGAAGACACTGGGTAGAAGTTAAATACTAATATTTATATTTCAGGAGCAACTTTCCTAGAGAGGATCAGAGCACATTAAAGCTATTAAGCAAGTAAATTGTCCCCCATGCCTCCACAATACACTCCTCATTTTGACATACAAAAACAAAAAGAAATTAAGTCAGCTATGTAAATTAGCAGAGGCCCATGGCATCAGGTTCTATTAAAAAAGACGCTTTAGGCAAAAAATAATTGTGATAAATACGTAAAATATAACTCCCAAGAATTTTGTTTCTCCAACAACTGTTACTCACTGCCTTTAGATGTGTTGACATCATTCTGGGAGTGAATATGGCAAAAGATTGAGATCATTTTACAAGTTGAGGACTTTGTGACGTTTCTCTGTTGGTCTTGGGTAAGTGGTTTGTCTAAGGTCACTTAGCAAGCCAGTAATAAACTCAGAGCACGGGCAGTCAGTCTAGTAATCTATTTCCTAGACCAATGGATCTTAAGACTGACCAAGTCCTTGACAGAACACCTGTTTTCATCCTCCGCTTTGTCTTGGCAAGAGGAGCTATTATTGTATTGCAACAAGAAGGCATCATGCTTAGCCTTTGCCAAGGTGAGTCGAGTGATTAGTCCTCCCTAATTCTTAATTCTTTATATCTGTGAAATATAGTGCTTCTCTTCATCATAGAAATACAAACATGCACACTCTGATAAAATCACAGAATCACAGGCTTAATCCTGGAGGAGCCCTAAGACGTCATTTAATCCAGCCTCCTTATGTTACAGATGAGGCAGCTGAGGCCCAGAGAGTTTATGACTTATCTAAAGTCACACAAGTGATAGGCATGTGCCTTTGGTTCACCTTTAAGTCAGCAAAATATTATTAAAGTGAGGTGTAGCTCTCTGAACCCCTGATACCTCTTTCTTTGGTCCTCCAAGAAGAACTTCTCTGTGGGTCTCACTAACACAAACATATGAGGGCTCCACGAGGAAAGAGAGTGTGCATAATGACTCAGTGTTTGTGAGACTCAGTGTTTGTGAATTTATACTTGCAAGGGCCAGTTTCTGGGAGTCTAACAAGGGTTTTCTAGAACTCAGTCTTCACTTTGGACTTTACAACAATTTAACTGCTTAGGAAGTCAGGTTCCATCTCCTCTTTCCATTTTAAAATCTTCACAGTGAAGACTTGGGGCATTTTGATTGAGTAAGAGGATAAAAGGGGGCTGGTTCAGCTATTGGCTGGCCTCATTACATTGGTGGGGGGAGGGTAGCTACATGGCCTAGCATATGTTATTATACATACATCTAAGTCTTTTAGGTCTTACATTATGAGGCCCCTTGCAAAATCTAGGAATATAACAAGCACATGCACTTATGTATACACAGATATACAAATTGACGGCTATATTTAGAGTTTCATATCTTATGTATTTATACCATAGGTATTTATGCAAACTTTTCTGTCATTACTAGTGATCTCCCACACAGAGGTATGTTCTTATAGAAATATCATTGACACATGATAAGAATTCATGGCATATTAACAGTCACTTATTTTGAATTCCAATTCATCCCGTCCTCCTCATTCTATAGCGCCTCTACCACCTATCTTTCCCTGAAGTTCCTGTTTCAGGAGTTTTCACTGCTATTTGGAACCTTCATCTCCTATCACAGAAGACTCTAAAAGTCTGAATAGGAAAGTAGGGATTGAGCCCATGAGTGGGAGACATATAAGTATGATGTGGTGGAAAGAACATTGGACATAGGTTCAGGATCCCAGTTGAGTACTGATTCTGGCATTCACTAGCTTCATGACTTCAAGCACCTCATTTTCCTTTTCTGTCTCAAATTTTTCAACCATACTATGGAGGTAATAATACCTGACTGCTCAACCTCATAAGGTTGTTGTGAACAGAGAGATAGAGCTAGGGATAGGATTTTTTAAAAGGACTTTAAAAACATTTTAAAAATGCACAAGTTATTTAATGCTATAAAACTCCATTTCTTTTAGCATTAATTTTGTGCTAACTCAAAGAATATATATATTAGATAGAGCCAAGGCATGAAGTCCTTACTGGACATTTACCTGATGAGGAAGTGATTTTCAAACCTGGCACAAATGGGTACACAAATGTCTTATTCCAGATGGGATTGTTAAAATCAGATGAGACAATGTATTGACAAATGCTTTATAAAGAAGAGAACAAATATAAAATATTGTTACTAGTGCTGCATTACATATGGCCAGAACTGAGTCATTTCCATCATGCTATGTTTATTTTAGAAAGACAAACAAGCTTGTTGTTCTGTCATGATCTATAAAATACTTAATGAAGAATTTTTTTAAAAAAGAAAGAAAATTCAAGTGTAAGGCAATGTTGACAAATAAAGGTAATTATCATCATTATTATTAACAAGCAATGACAATAATTTGCTTGTAAGATTTCCCTAGATAACCACACATTCGGGCCACAATACAAAGACTCAGCTAAGAGTTGACTTCCAGAGGGAAAATAAATACAATAGTTGTACAATAGCCTAACAATTCCTCTGTGTTCTTTCATAAAACCTCGTTCTGACATGGATGCAGGAGGGATTGTTCAAAATCTCAGGATCAGACTCTGCTTCCATCTAGGTAGTTATCTTTCTAACTTAATACACACGTAATGTATGCAAAACATCTAATAGATTTTCATCTCAGCTTCAGCAAACTCAATACCAATTAATAAATTTCATCAAAGCCACTTAGCATCTTCACTTAGGAATACAGGCTGCAATGCTTTTTTTTTTTCTTGGATATAACTCTCCCTCTATGAGGGAAGGCATTGAGGGACTACTGGACTGAAGCTATGTGAGCAGCAGTGAGAAGTCTGTGGACTGATCAACGCCTTAGTCAATTCTTCAGCAACTAATGTAGCTTTAATTGCACTCCTGCACAGCTGTATTATACAAGGAATCAAAACATTGGTTAGATAAATGCAGATCCTGTAACAGTAGAATGGATGAGCTACCTTTTAGGAAGAGTCATGAACTTTTAGAAAAATATATTCTTTTTTTTTCTCTTTGATAATTAAAAAATATTCTCCACATATTTGTTTATATTATAATCTAATGGAGTGTACCTATTTTTATGTGAGTCCTTGTTGTTTCATGAATTTAACATGCCATTTTCCAACTTTCTCCTGTATTCTTCTTTCAAAAACATGTTAGATGTTTTCCTTCCTCTTTAATCCCATTGTCATCCCATAGTAAAAGTTCTACTGACCATTACTTGAATGAAACAAAACAAAACAAAACAAAATATTTATTGCTCTGTTCCAAGTGCTGTGCTAAGTAAATAAAGGGGATACAAGTAGGAATAAAAAGGAGAGACAGACAAGATCCTATTCTCAAAGAGCTCACAATAATGGAGGAGATAATACATATAAAGAATTCAGCTAAAAGGCAAGAGAAACATCGAGAGGTACTAAGCTGCTGAAGGTAAGATGATAGTGAACAGTGTTCTGGAAGCCAGAGAAGTAGGGGTAGGACAGATGGTGAGATTTAGTAGTTCTTGATCTGATTAGAAGGTTTGTGATTGGAGACTCTGATTCTTCCTACTCAGCCAGGCTGATCAGAGTCTGGGTGCCCAGGGTTAAGGGTTATACAAGAATAAAATTTCCAGTTAAGGGTATATAATAATTGAAAAAGGTTTCATTCTTCTAATATATATGTATGTGTGTGTGTATATATATATATATATATATATAGATAGATATAGATATAGATATAGATATAGATATGTATACATATAATTAACAAACATTCATTTTTGCTGTCTTGTCCCTCTCTCTCTCATTGGAAAAAAAAATGAAAAATGAAAAGAAATCCTTGGAACAAATACATGTGGTCAAACAAAATCCCACATTGGCCATGTCCAAAAAAACCATGTGTTTCAATCTGCGTCTTGAGTCTGTTACTTCTCTGTCCCAAGTTGTGTAGCATGCTTCATCACTGGCCCTCTATAATTATCATTATTATTTTTTTGCCCTTTGGAGGGGGGAGGGTAGGGCAATTGGGGTTAAGTGACTTGCCCAAGGTCACATGGCCAGTAAGTGTTAAATGTCCGAGGCCAGATTTTAACCCAGGTCCTCCTGACTCCAGGGCTGGTGCTCTATTCACTGCACCGCCCAGCCACCCCAGCCCTCTGTAATTATGAGTGTCCATTGCAATGACCAGAATTCTCAAGTCTTTCAAAGTTGTTTCTCTTTATAATGTTATTATTGTACAAATTATTCTCCTGGTTCTGCTCATTTCTTTCTGCGTCAGTTCACACAGGTCTTCCTAGGTTTCACTGGAACTTCACCTCTTATGGCACAATTGTTTGTTCATGTTTAGGCTAGCATAATTCCAATGACTATACCTATATCCTAAAAGCCTTTAATGTTGAATTCGGTTATACAAAAGCTTGTATATTTTTTAAACAGTGATATTTGGTTAAACAGTCAGTAGTCACTGGGCAGTAATAACTGTTGAGTTGCTTTTTTAAAGCATTGGTTGTTTACTCCTTCCTTTCCGACTTTCTTTCTCTTGTCAAGGGTACCACTTGCCTCTCATTCGCCCAGGATGACAAACTCGGCGTTATTCTCAGCTCTTTACTCACGTTCTTCTCACATATATAATCTGTTGTCAAATTCTGTCACCTTTAATCTTCACAACACTCTTGTATACCTCCCCTTCTCTCTACATACATACAGTGTCATCACATTCCATTTATTTCAGTAGCCTTCTAATTGGTCTCCCTGCCTCAAGTCTTTGCTCCCTTCAATCCAATTTTTACTCAGCTGTCAAAGTGACTTTCCGAAAGCACAGGTCAGCCTATGTTCCTCCTCACTAACCTCCAGTGGTTCTCTTTTACCTCCAGGATTAAATATAAATTTGCTTAGCTTTTAAAATCATTTAGAACTGGGTCCCTCTCAACCTTTCCTTTAAATTCTTGTTATGCTTTCCTCCCACCTACACAGTCTACAAGCCAGCAACACCAACCTATTTCTGATTCTTCTTCGTTCACGACATTCCATCTCCCAACTCAATGCATTTACCCTGGTTGTCCCTTACTGTTGCCTAGGCTGCTTTCTATCTTCTCCTGTGACTCCTAGGCTTTCTGGCTTCCTTCAAGATTCAGATAAAATCTTCATGAACCACCCTTCCTTTACACATGCCCCTTCCCTTCAAGCAAATAACTCTTCTTCAGGACCACAAATTCCATCCCATCTCCCTGTTCTGGCCAGATATTTTTCAAATTCTTTTCACTCATCAAAAACAGAACAATGATGAAAGACCATGGGAAGCTTAGTTAGGGATCGGGGTGAACCTCAAAGCATATGTCCCAATGATAGTGCATTACACTACCATAAAAGAGACATTCCTTTTCTTTATTTTGCAGATGGGCAAAACTGAAATAAATTTTCATATGTTATTCCAAAATTAAAATTCTGCACAGGTCTTTGCAAGCCCATGTCTGAAAACACAAATGGCATAATTTGCCACTGTTCTTCTATCTACAGTAATTTCTCTGTTTCAATTTTAGCAGAGTTGCTCTAATTCCTTCTGTCCTTGTGTTTATTCTCAGATGAACAGCTACTCTTTTCACTTATAAATTGACTTGTGTATCTGTTGATGAGTGGTGCATTTTAATGATGGATTCAGCAAAGCCATTCAATGAGAGTGCTATTTTTACTTTAAGGCCAAGTATCCTCAGTTGCATTGCTCCCTACAGCTCTTGAGTGACCAGAATAGAGATGTGGTTAAAGAGCTAATGATCCATGGAGACAAGGTTTAAAGTTAAGATACCCATGCTTACAGAGTCGCTTATCTGTGTAAATAACTATTTGGACACAATGACAGCATCTTATGACACTTTTTAATGGTTTTTAACTTTTTCTCCTTTCCATCATAATGGCTACATAGTGATGAAATGGATCATCACCAAATGGTTGCACCAATGTTAGAAGTGTAGAAAAAAAGTTGTCCCCTTTCATCTCTGATTATGTCCCACAGTCCTGACCACATTTCTCACATGTCTCTTTGAAGCACTTTGAATGAAGATGGAAGAACAGAATGAAGTGAAGGAAAAAGGGAAGTGGGGAAGAAGGAAAGTAGAAGAGGAAGAAGAGGTCTACATAGGAGTGATAACTAAGAGTTCCTTGGAAATGGAATTCAAGCTATCAAAAGAAGAACACATAAACATAGAGGAGTCGCTCTTCTTTGTTTCCTCCTCCACTGCCTATTATGAATACCCTTGAAGCCTTGCTTTAAACAAATTCATAGACTCTAGAAGTGACTAAAATACTTAATTTATCCACATTACTAATCACTTCTCTTCTGAACTCCAGACTCACATCTTCACCTGTCTCTAGGACATGCCACATACATTTCCTCCTGACATCTCAAGATCAATATATCCTAAATGGAGCTAACTTATCTCCCCCTAAAACTTATTTCTGCTTCTAACTTGACTCTTTCTGTCTGTGGCAACACTATTCATTTAGTCTCCCATGTCCACAACCATGGGATTAGCTTTGACTTATCATTTCCACTGGGCATTTCATAATCAGTTTGGTAACTAGCCCTCCCTCCTTTGCAACTCTTTAACATACTCTTAGAATGTTGTGTATTACAGTTACCTGTGCTTGTCTTTTAGCTTCATACCAGATGCTGAGTGCATCTAGGTGACACAGTGGATAGAGCCTGGAGTGAGGAAGACTCATCTTCCTAAGTTCAAATCCAACCTTAGACACTTACTACCTATGTAACCCTGGACAAGTTACTTCATCTTGTTTGCTTCAGTTTCCTCACCTATGAGCTGGAGAAGGAAATGACAAACCAGTCTCATATCTTTGCCAAGAAAATCCCAAATGGGGTCACAGAGAGTCAGACAAGACTGAAAAACAACTCAGCAATGACAATAACAGCAAATTTTGTATCTCCCTCAAGACCAAAATCTTCTACCAAATTGTAGCTAACTGACAGAAAGGGCTTTATAAAAATCATGGAGTTATTTTTAATCATATTTTTATGATTTGAAAAGTTAAGTCTTTGATTACTTACTACTATGAGCTTATTGATTCAGCTGTTGACTTATGGTAGCAAGTGCACACTGTTTTTTTTCTTTAAGAAAGGTGATGTCAGAGACTAGAAAAAATATATGAAACATATATTGGATTTATACACACACACACACACACACACACACACACACATATATACATATATATATATATCCAACAAGTATTTATTGAACGACTACTAAGTCTTTAGTCAGGTGCTAGATCCAAGGTTCTTAACAGCCTCAAAGAACTTATATTTTCTTCTGTACATGTAAGAGGTACTTAAATTTTCTTTGGAGATATTCAGAATTTATATAGAAACTTAAAGGCATAATAAAGGCAACACTGGCGGGGCAGCCAATGTGGAACAAGAGAGGTACATTTGGAGTTCAAGGAACTGGGCTCAAATTTTAGTTTAGCCATTTAATGTCTTTGTGTGTGTCCCAGTTTTCTCTTCTATAAAATGAAGAGTTTGGGTTAAATGACCTCTAAAGAACCTTCCCACTCTACATGTATGATCCTATGATCAATTCCTGTGTTCTATTTCTGACAAAAGTGCTCAGAGACAGTTTGTAGTCAGGATACCATATTTGTCATCCATGGTAGTAACTTCAGGTAGTTAAGAATGTATTTCAAACACTTTGGGTTCCCTATTACATACACTCCTATATACCTACCAGCCAGAGATTCATCGAAGCATTTTGAATTTATTTATACTGTGTACCTTTACCACTTTTTATAGTAACACATATATGTGAAGGATTTGATGTGGAAAGTTTTCCTCAATACAGATGTCAACCCTATCCCAATCTAGTCTAAGAAAGCAGCTAAATCCTAGGAGATTGGGGCTAACAGACAATAAGTGATGTGGTCAGGTCACACAGTCATTAAAAGTCAAGTGGACATTTGATTCCAGGTCTTTCTAACTGGATGTCTAGTGCTATATCCATCAACATGTTTCCATCTACTGCTACAACTATAACAATGGTAACAACTACTACTGCTATTACTACTACTACTATCACCACTATGACCACCACTACTGCCACCACTACTACTACCACCACCATTACTACTACTACTACTACTACTACTACTACTGCTACTACTACTACTACTACTGCTACTACTACTGCTACTGCTACTGCTACTACTACTACTACTACTACTACTACTACCACTGCTGCTGCTGCTGCTACTACTACTACTACTACTACTACTGCTACTACTACTACTACTACTACTACTACTACTACTATACTTCCATACATTTATTACCCCTTGAAAAAAGTACATCTTTGTATTTGTCCTAAAGTTGCCCCTTTCAAGTGTTGCTTTATTTCATATTCAGGGCTTGTTATGTGTGGTTTTATAGACAACTGCTATATTCTTTCTCAGCCTCTCTTTTTCCACACTCATGAGTTGTGGCATTTTTGCTTTTGTATATTCTCATGGACTGTGGAGTTTCTGACTATTGAACCAAAAAGACACATTTTGGGAAGTGACGTTGAAGATGCTTAAATTATATTTGGAGTAAGCTGAATATTACTCATTGAACACTGCCAGATTTTAAAGTACTTTAATTAAAGTTACCTTCATTAAGGCCACCAGAGGAAAGGGGAACTATTTTAAGATTGCTTCAATTAAAGTTGTCTAGTTAAGAACACCCTATTTAAAGTTTTCATAGTTAATCATTCTGTGCTTATAAAGCCATTTTGATCCAAAAAATGCCTAAAATAATAATACTTTAAAATTTATGGAGGAATTTGTTGACATGATTTCTCTTATACTTCACAACTATAGGTTTTGTTACCCCTACTATCCCATTTTTAAATGAGGGAACTGGGGCTTAGAGGGGTTAAATGGTCACTCAGCTACTTGACTGTCTGAGATAGGATTAGAATGTTTATCTTCCTGGCTTTGAATCCAATCTCCTATCTACAATGCCATGAATCCTTACAACCCAACCAGCAGGGAAAGGCAGGTATCCCTCATTCTGCATAGGAAATACAAGTCGCAAACATCTGCATGATCAGTGCCTGGAATGTCCATTCCTGAGGCAGTCCCAACCTTCACTCTTCATCTCTTTCTTTGGGCATTGGGAGGGAAAGAGAAGAGAAATGAAGAGTCTGAAAAGAGGATGACAGAAAAAAATGAAGGAGAAAGAAAGACTAAAAAGTATACCCTTTTTTGGTAAACATTGCTAAATAGTTTCTTCCCCTTTTAAAAATTTCTGTTTGTTTTAGAACTCTCTTCCTCACTTGAATGTTTTTAATTGATGTTTTTTTTTCCCTATCACATTTATTTCTGAATATATTTCAGCTTGCCGCCTCTAACCTGCAAGGAGCAGCTAGTTGGCACAGTGAATAGAGATCCAGATCTAGAGTCAGGAAGCCTCATCTTCCTACATTTAAATCTGACCTCAGACACTTGCTAGGTGTATCTTACCCTGGGCAAGTCACTTAACACTGTTAGTCTCAGTTTCTTCATCCATAAAATGAGCTGGAGAAGAAAATAGCAAACTACCCTAGTATCTTTGTCAAGAAAATCCCAAATGGGATCATGAAGAGTCGGATATGACTGAAAAACAATTCAACTACAACAAAAGGCAGCAAATCTTTTCCTGTAACAAAAAAAGTAATGGAGGGGAGGGAGAGTAGAGCATTTTTCACCCACTCAGAAATACCAGTGTGAAATAAAATACCCAAAATGCGAGAGGGAATTTTATAGCTCCTTGATCACTGCCACCAATTAATTATTCCCTTAGTGTTATATTAGGTGTACTTGGCTTTATCTACTGTATCTTATTCCCCTCCCCCCTTTCCATACCACCTGAACTCTGGCCATAGATTCCTTTCTCCTCCCCACTCCCTCCCTAACTTGGAACTAAATTGGTTTCTGGTAGGTGACTTTTTTTTTTTTTAAACTTTATCTTGTGTGATACCAGGAAAAGGAATGTTACTTCTGGCCATATCCAAAGCATACCAACATGACTCTATCTTGCTCCTCTTTGTGTATTATCTTCCCACCATTAGAATATAAGCTCCTTGAGGTCAGGGATCGTCTTGTTTTCTTATCTTTTTATCTCCATCCCTTACTGCACTGCCTATACATAGTAAGCATTTAATAAATGCCTTATCATTGATGTATATTTCCTTGATCAGTTGCATTGAAATTTAATTTCTGTAAATGAAATGTATTAAAAAGGATTAGGAGAGCTTATTATATGTTGCAATGCTATTATGAATAGTTTTAGAAACCAAATGATCCACTATGATTTATCTTTCATTTTTAAATCTGTATTTGTTTAAAATGAGCTATGCCTGTAATTAAATTAGGATCTTGGAATAGAACCCAGATTCATGATCAGATGCTATTATCCACTTTCTGACTAGTTAAACCAAAAATCTAAAACTTCAATTCTACTGGCAGTTCCCCTCATTTGTTTTTTTAGTATATTTTAGGTTCCTCTCTATCCTTGAAATATTTTAATTGATGCTTTTTTTTTTACATAACATTCATTTTGAATATAGCCTTGCCTGTAATTCCAAACAGCAAAACATCCCTTGTAATGAGTTTTTTAAAAGAAGAAAAAGAAAAAGAAAGTAGTTCATCAGAACACATCAGTTCCATGTGACAGTAAATTTGACTTCAACACCTATAGTCTTCCACCTCTGCCATGAAGTCTTCTCTTCAATGTTTTAGAAAAAGGATTTTGAGGTTAGGAAAAATCAAAAATACCTTTAATTAAGGTTCTACGGATTCATTCCAACACATTGCAAATATGTAATTAAAAATAAATCTTGTTTCAATGCATTAATTTACAGAATATGAAATATTTTTTTAAAAAGTCAATGTAGAAACTTAACATACTAGATGCTTTCAAACTGAAAACTGCCATTTCTAATGGTAATTCTGCTTCTAGGTGCTACATGTACAAGTACCATGCATATTATATGACAGTGGACAGCATATTCAGGGGAAAAAAATTAGTCGTTCATGTTAGGAAATAATTTTAGTTATTTTAGAGTGACAGTGACAAATTCTTGAATCTCATTAGAATATATTGGTGGATGATTCATTTGACTTTTTTAAATTGATGTTTTTATTTCTACCATAGTTTATTAAGTTGAGGACATGTTTAAATGAGACATTTCTACATTTTGTCCATTAACGATTCCAAGCTAATTATCCAGAGGTGTGAATTTCTGGGGGAAATTTGAGGGTCATACTCTTTAGAAAAATAAGTACATTTTCCTTCACTTATTTATTTGGTGTGATGTTTATTTTCCATTGAAAATATTGGGTGATAGGGGAAAGAGAGAAATCTGACAGAATTAGAGTACTGAAAAGTTTTGACAGGGTAGAATGGCACTGTTTCTTTTGGAAGTCACACTCCTTTTTGACATCTGTCTTGGTAGGCAAGGCTGTAGCAAGACAGGCTGGCGCCTGGGGCAGGATGTCAGTTGGGCATTCTCCCTCCCCCCACTTTCAATTATACAGTGGCTGATAAAAAATAAAATAAAATAAAGTTTAAAATTTGACATGATTCACTAAGTTAGTCATCACAAGTGTGCATGGAATTCAATTTTGGAGCTATCTGCCCACTCCTACCAGTGGGAAGAAATTTGATTGCTTACTGTTGGAGACTCATCAATTCTTTCAGGCCACTAGGGGAGCATTTAATGCTGTGGAAGAAAGGATTTCTTAACAGATTAATCTCTACAGCTTAAAGAGTTAATGAATTCATAGAATGGAAGAATTTTTTCCCTCCCATTGTCAAATCTTCATTGTCATACTTCACTTTTGAGAATTAAAGAAAGTTTCAAAAGTTGGAGAAGATCTCAGAAGCTTTCTGATCCAATCTGGATCTGAATAGGAATCGCTTGTACAAAATCCCTAGCAGTCATCTAGCCTTTGCTTGAAGAATGTCCGTGATGGGGAACTCACTACTTCCTGAGATAGCTTGTTTACATTCTCGATAGCTGCAGGTTATTAGGGTGCTTTTCGAGGCAGAAGTGTATCTTCCTATAAACTTCTCACCTTGGAGTTAAGCAGAATAGTTGGGGAGGGGAGGAAAGGGACGAAATAAAGACTTTTATAGCATTACTATGTGTGAACAATTGTGCTAAAAGCTTTGCAAATATCTCATTCTATCTTCACAGCAACCTTGAGACGCAGGTGTTATTATAATTCTCATTTCATAGTTGAGGAAACCAAGGCAAACAGAGTGACTTGCCCAGGGTCACACAGCTAGTAAGGGGACAGATCTGAACTCAAGTCTTTCTGACTGTAGAATTAATCTCTCTTCTCCATGACTCTCCTTTCTTCAAATATTTGAAGATTGCGATTATTTTCCCCCTCCATCTTCTCTCCTTAAGAACACTCTCATTCCATTCCACTGACTCATCTTGGATGCTCTGGACTCCCTCCAATGTATCACCCAAAAATGTACTTCATACTGTTGATATAGTCTGACCATGACAGAGCCTAGCAGTAGGATCATTCTATTTCCGACAATGTAGCTTAAGAGCACATAAGTTTTTAAAGACAGCGTAGTGTAAGCAATCAAGTAGTGGAGGTGTGTATGAATCCTGCCTCTGATCCATCTAACTATGTGCCCATGGACACGAAGCTTAGCTAAGGCTCAGTCTCATCATTTATAAAATGAATAGAATAATATCTGCAGTTTCTACCTCACAGGGTTGTTATGATGTTCAAATGAGATAAACAAAAGAAAATACTTTGCAAACTTTAAAGTGCCATATAACTGTTCATCATAGGGAAGGGAATAAGTGTTCATGTAGAATCTGTTATATTTCAGGCACTGTGTTAAGTATTTTTTGCAGATATTATTCATATGATCCTCACAACAAGCCTTC
>CM053580.1:258653920-258708908 GCA_028627135.1 Pseudochirops cupreus
TATAATATTAATATGTAGTTTTCTAAAGCAATGTGGGCCAAAAGGATCCTTATGCAGTGTACGATGGTCAGATTTCTATTTGAGTCTAATACCATTGCCCACTTGAGACCACTACTACTTAGAGAGAGGTTAACTGACTTGCTCAGGATCACAGAGTGAGCATCTGCAGCAGGATTCAAATACAGACCTTTCTATCTCCAAAGCCAATACTTATTTACTATTCCAGGTTAAAAGGTACATTTTCTATACCCGATGTAAGGGACGGCTTTAAATTATATTTAATGCCAATAAACTACACTATAACATAATACACATTTATTATATCTAAGAGAATTTCAAATAAACAATTCAAACTAAAGAGGTTCTTAAAATACATACACACACATACCTGAAAAAGTGTTTTGCTTCTCTGCTCCATATGATTGTCCATCAAAAGTAGTTAGCCAGATTAGAATTCCTATGAGAATTTACCTGATTTAAGCCCTGGAAATGGAGTGATTTAGCACTTACTATAACCATCAGCAACAAATATTTATTGAGTGCCTGCAGTGTTACATTTTTATCTTTTCAATACACTTTACAAGTTGCAGAAATATCTTGCATTTATATAGCACCTTTTTCTCTAAGGAACTCCATGTGCTTTAAAAATAACATTTTTTTTTTATCCTTTGGAAATCCCTGGGAGGTAAGCAGGGAGTAGGAATCATGATCTACATTTCAAAGGTGAGGACTTGGGAGGAAGGTTAAGTAGATTTCCCAAAGTACGGGATGAGAATAGAATTGAGGCCTGAACTTTGAGCAAAGGGAGTGTCAGGTAGCAAATTGATCCTATCAGGTTCATAGTAAACAGAGGTTAAGGAAATTTAGGTAGCCCATCCTAAAGTGATTTTCGTCATATATGTGTATGTGTATACATACATGTGTATATATATGAGAGACAGAGAGAGACAGAGACAAAGAGGGATATGAAGGATCCCTTACTCAAGACTATGATATGCAGTTGAGTGATCAATGCACTGAACTGATCAGTCAATCTTGGACAGACATTTCAGACAGACAATGAATTGGGGCCAGAATCAAATAGAAGGAGAAAAAAATGAATCAATTGCCGTTGGGAAGTTGTACAGCATTTTTAATGATCCCAAGCATGAAATGAAAACCATCAAAAATTTAGAGCTAGCATTCATCTCACAGACCATTTAGTCCAGGCCCCTCCTATCACAGATAAAGAAACTGTATGTGCTCCGTGGTGGTGAAGTGACTTGCCTGAGGTCACCTAGACAGTAATTATCAGAGGTGAAATTTGAACCTACGTCCTCCGACTCCACTGTACCACATATTCCACCAATGTTCTTCTGGTAATGCTGTGTGTTTTTGAATCATATCATATGACAATCTCTAAAGGTGTTGACCCAGATTCTTCCTTTCCCCCCAATGTGACACCTTAAGAAAGCTGTGTCATTCAGAGTTAGTTCATCTATCCCCATGCAGTGACAGAGTGGACATAAGCCAGATCTGGGTCAAACCTAGAGCAAAGCATAATTGTACTATTATCCCTCTAAGCTATACCATAGTGTGACACAGGAAACTCAGAACTGTAACAACTCCACAAGTGTAGAGTACAGGGGAAAGAATTGTTTATGGAATTCAGGGTGCTTTCAGAACTAAGGGCAAATCTCATGGATTCTTCCTAATAGTACTAGAAAAATGATTAGTGATTTCTAGCTTATTTTGTATTACTTAGTTGAAATTCAATGGCTAATGGTTGGTCATGGTAAAGTAGCACCTATTAATACTCAATTAATTAAATTCAATGTGCAGCGATTTCCCCACTCAAATGCTATGTACCATTTCACAAATGGTGGGACTTAATGTTGGTGTCAAGAGACAAGCACCTTAAGGACAAACCACATTATATCAGACTTTTTTTCTACGGTAGTTACGTAAGAGGTTGAATTCATAATAGCAGCAGCAGAAGTAATAACAAACATTCATATTGTACTTACTTTGTCAGGCACTGTGTTAAGTAATTACAGTTATCACAATTACAATTAAGATCTCATCAGACTTAAGGTGTTAAAAGAAGCCGGAACCATTTTTGCAAGGGTTAACCAGATTCACCATTCTAAAGCCCCCTCCTCAGGTTTTTTTTTATTTGTTTGTTTTGCCACAGAATCATAAAATGTAGAACTGGAAGGGCTGTTAGAGGTTCTTGAGCCTAACTCCTTCATTTTACTGATGAGAGGCTCATCTGTACAGATGAGTCTTGAAGTAGTTACGTGATTTGTCAGAGTGGCAGAGCCTGGATTCCAGTTCCTATGTTCTGGCTCCAAATCCTGTGATCTTTTTACTGCTTCCTTTCCTCTCATCCATGTTCATAGGGCAAATGAGTAAAAGTGAGGAGTCTTTCATAAATTAATGCCATTGAACTCTAATTCCAGTGAACAATGTTTTGAAGGACCACATGTAAAAACTTGCTGGTGGTAGGGCACCTGTTCAGTCTGGGCCACTCTACAAAATGTCTAGTGATCCGTCCTGCTGTGAGATGGGGCAAGTGAAGGAGTGGACAGCAGGAACTGGGTGTATATCTCTAACACCTCTGGCTGGCCTTGGAGGCTGCTAGTGGTCTGCATTTCTAATTGAAGGTTTAAATGCAGATTTAATAGCTGCCTAAGGGAGGATGGGATATGAGATGAAAAGGGGTACAGTGTGGCCTAGAGTGAAGCTCCTTAATCCTAGCTCAATGTATCCTGAGTCACTACATAGACTAGAGACACAGTCAAGAGAGAAAAACCTGCTCAGTAAATCTAAAAAGGGCATAAGAACATTCTGTCTTCAAGGAAATACTTTTAAGATTCTTTATGGTTCATTAAAGAGTAAGAGAGTATTAAATAATTTTATCTGAAATCTGAAGTGCCCAATGAGTAGGATAAATGTTTGGCTTTGTTTTTGTAGTGCTGATAGATGCCTTTGATTTCTAGTACCCGCTAATCTTTTACTTTTCCTGAGGACAGGTATTCTATTATAAATTAACAAGGGAAAGCAAATTAACACAGGGGCTTTAATTGCATATAATTACTTGATATTCCAAAGTATTTTACAATTGGGATAATTTGCCTGAAAGTGTTGGTATTTAGAAAATGGAATTTTTTTAGTAATTCCTTTATTTTCTCCCCCCTTCCCCCCAGCCCCTCCTACCCAACAGATCTTTCCAAAGAGGAAGTAGAAACACATCAAGCATTCTAAAGTGAAACAAAGCTATACATGAAAGTGCTTAAAATGTATCTGTTTGCCTTTTGTTTCAATAGGAATCCAAAACAAAGTTAATCTGATCAACAAGGATCAATAGGAAAGGGAGTGAAGATTCCTATTTCTTTGAAGCCAGTAAAGGCAAGGAAATAATCCTCCTAAACAATAGAGGCCTTTAATTCGGAGGCTGGAACACTGAAAGGCATTGTGAAGTGGGATTTGCTGTGTTTCGGGTTTTAATTTGAACTGTACAAGCAGGTGCAGTGATGGAGGGAGAATTGCTGTTGTTGTTACAGTGTTAGCCTGTGCTAGAAGATGAAATTCACCACAACTCCGACTTTATTTTGTGTTAAGTAAGACAATTTTCTGAATGTTCTTAACTTTTTCTTTTTTTTTCCTCCTTCAGTTTTTTCATTTCATCTCTTGGGTACATATCTGAAAATTAGCCCATCATATTAAAAATGAGGGAAAGGCATCCACCATCACTTGACAACAACAAAAATAATCACTCATCTTTATGTGCTGTTTTAAGGTTATAAGAACTTTATAATTCTATGAGACAGCTTGTTCAGTATAATCATTCCCATTTTACAGATGAGGAAAATGAGTTCCAGGGAAATTAAGTGATTTGGCCACAGGCACACTGTTAATTACTATTAGAAATGTATAAAAGATGTACAAAGTACAAATCCATGTCTCCCCACGTCAGGCCTATCTCTGCATTGCAAATACTCCCCACCCCCTACCTGGCTCAAACCAAAAGAAAATAACTTCGGGAGCAAAAACATTCCAGGAACAGCTGGCTTAGAATACCTTTAAATGTTCATCGAGATAGAATTACCTCACATTTGGCAACTGGTCAGGTAACTAATGCAAAGAGAAAAGCCACCATAAGTGGCTTTTCAAGGAGATTTTTCTCCTTGAAACTCTTTGCAATATGTAAGAAGGTGGGGGAGAAAGAAAGAAAAGATAGATGACTTCATTTTTGCTATGCAAAATTAATTAAAAGTCGTCAAGAATATCAGTTGTCACGATAGGAACATTCAAAATAATAATAATGATAACACACTAATATAGCACTTGAATTTAATAAGATGTACAACGTGCTTGACTTCAAGTATTAGCATAAGAGACATTCCCCCATTAATAGTCAAAGGGTATGAACCGGTAATTTTCAGAGGAAAAAATCCAAACTATCAATAGTCCTTTGGGAAAAAAATCTGAATCACTAATAATTGGAGAAACACAAATTAAAGCAAATCCAGGGTTCTACTCATACCCATCAGATTGGTAAAATTGACAAATACTGGAAGGTCTATAGGAAAACAAACACATTATTGCACTCTTGGCGGAGCTGTGTGTTCATTCAGCCATTCTGGGAAGCAATTTGGAACTATGCCCAAAAAGTCACTAAACTGCATGTACTCTTTGACCCAGTCCTAGGTCTGAAGACCAAAAAGACCAAAGAAAGAGGAAAAGAACCTATAGGCAGAAAAATATTTATAGCAACTCTTTTCATGGTGGCAAAGAGACAGAAACTAAGATGTCCATTAAACTGGGGAGTAGCTGAAAAATATATGGGAAATATTATTGACTGAAATTAAACACTAATGGGACTATGAAGAAATACTATCATGTTGCAAGAAATGATGAAGGGGATAATTTCAAAGAAACCCAGATTGACTCATATGAACTGCTACACAGTGAAGTGAGCAGGACCAGGAAGACAACTTATACAATAACAACAATATTGTAAAGGACAATCAACTTAGAAAGACTCAAGAACATCAATCACCATACCAGAAGACTCATAATGAAACATGCCACCCACCTTCTGACACGAGCCTCAATGACTGATTCAGATTGTATACTGAGATGTATATCTTTTGAACGTGACCAATGCAAGAATTTGTTTTGTTTAATTCTGCCTATTTGTTATAAAGGTTTTGTAAAAGCTCTTTTTCAATGGAGGTAGAGTGGAAAAGAGAGAAAGTTGATTTTTGTTAAATAAAAAATAAAATAATTTTAATAAAGATAACTGAAATATATTATTTTACTACAATTCTATGAAGTATCTTTTTTTTTGAGGGGGAGGATATCTGTACTTGTGATTTCATCAGGGTGAGGATCTCTCAACAGGGAAACTGCCTCTGTAGAAGAAGAGTTGCCAACTGTTGAATAATTTCTAAGCACAGAGAGTTGTCTGGGCCACTGAGAGGTTAATATTGCATATTTATAGTATTTGTAACTGTTAAAATTAGGAATCAATCCCCAGTCACCTGATTCCAAGAGTTTTGCTCTTGTTACTAGCTCACATGCCTGTCGATCCCATAGCCCCAGTGTGGACACTTTCCTGCTTTGGGTTTCCTCTTAGCTGAATTTTATTTCTTTTTCTTGTGAGTAGAGGGGTGCAGAGGCCACTGTCATGTGTAAGTATGAAGCACAGAAGTGAGTGGTTAGAAGAGGATAGACTGATAACCTTTTTAGAATAGCTGATTTTTAAAGTGAGAAGCAAGGGTTTTCTGGTAAATGCTTAACAACCAACCAGCTCTCAAAGAAGATGAAGAAGTATGCAGGATATACTTTTAAGCTTAATTTGCATTAGTAACATTTTCTCAGTCACTTTTTCAAAAGTCTAAACAATCAACAAAACAATAAATTAAGCCCCAATTTGCAGTTGGCAGAATTCCAAGGTGCCAAGGTTCAATGCTCACACTAAATATTAACAACCCCCTCATTTTATAAATGAAGACATCTAGGCCCAGAGAGGCTAAACAGCTTTTTAAAGGTTACACAGATAGTAAATCAAGGTCCAAACCTATGTGCTCTCAATGCAAATTCAGTGGTCTTTTCAGTGCGTCACACTGCCTCCATCTTCTCTTCATTCCTGTTCTACTAAATGTCTTGCTGTTACATTTGCCCTCCCCGGGGTGGGGAGTTGGGAGGAGCGGCTCAAATTGGATGTCTCTGGCCATCTATTAGATTTGAAAATATTAAAACTACTTGTTCCCACAAATACGGAAGAATGTTGATCTATGCAAGTTGAAAAATAAAGAAAATCTTTTCGTCGTTGTTTCTTTGCACTAGGTATAGATGTAGGTAATATCCTATTGATTCACACTAATGGTCCTTGAAGATTTCTGTTCTCCTTCTGACAGTGATGATGTAGTAGTGATAACAGTAAGTGTTCTCCATAATATCCTCAAATAGTTAAAGTAAGGTCAGGGGTGGGGAATGCCTGGGACATGCTTGAGGACCTAGAGGGCCACATGTGGTCTTGAGGTCACAGGTTTTCCTCCCCTGGCTTAGGTGAAGGATCACAGAACCCTGAAACTGGAAGGAAATTTAGAAGCCATCTAGTCCAACTACCAGCTCCCTTCACAATTCCTCCAAATCCTGGTCCTCCAGCCTCTGCTTTCACCTCTCTAGTGACAGGGAACTCATTACCTTAAAAAGTCTTTATCCCACTTTCAGGTAGTGGTTTTCATTAGGAAATTCCTCCTTGATTGCTTTTATCCATCATCCATCAGTACACTAATATACATTTAATATGTCTTTGGAAAAGACAGGTTGACAAAATTTGACCAGAGGCTAGGCAGCACAGTGCATATGTTTCTGGACTAGCAGTGAGGAACCCTGGAGTTCCAGTCCAGCTGAGTGATCCTGGGAAAGTCATTTATCTGTCTATCTCACTTTCCTCATTTGTAAACACGAGATGATAAAAGTACTTCCCAGGGTTGTTGTGAGGATGAAATGCGAAAATATTTAGAAAGCATTTTACAAATATTAAAGTGCTATAGAAATGCCAGTTATTGTTATTATTATTAGATACTTATAAAATGTTATTTTTAAAATATTATTAATGAATGTGCTCTTTCAGATTTAATACTTGTCTGACCATCCCAAGTCATTTAACCTCACTCGACTTCAGTTTATCCCTCTGTAAAGGCGGCGCAGTGGATAGAACCTGGAGTGAGGGAGACTCATCTACCTGAGTTCAAATCTGGCCTCAGACATTCACGAGCTCTGTGACCCTGGGCAAGTCACTTCCCCCTGTTTGCCTCAGTTTCCTCATCTGTAAAATGAACTGAAGAAGGAAATGGCAAACAACTCCAGTATCTCTGCCAAGAAAACACCAAATGGTGTAGGGCATGACTGAAATGATCAAACAACAGCAACCAAATAGGGATCATAATGGTATCCTCCTCAGGAAGTCCTGAGGATCAAATGAGATAGTACATAATAAGTGCTTTTTAAAATGTAAAACATTATACGGATGTTAGCTATTGTCATCTGTATCATCAACATACTCTCTGCTCCCATTTAAACTGCATGTGAACCACCCAGTTTCCAGCAGATTAATTGCAGTCTGTTATTATTGTTGTTAGTGCTATTATTATTAACTTCAATACTGCTGCGGATAATACATTAATTACTTTTTTTGTGTGTGAAAATGCTGCTTCTGCCTTTGAGTAAAGTATTTGAGTACAGAAGCATTTTCTCGTCTTTCAGTTCTTTGTTAAGCAATCGCTTTGGGAATTCTGTGGTTGATTTTAAATCTTCTCTCCCCTCTTCATTCTCTCGATCTGCTCCCTTCCCATAATTGATCAAGATTGTGAAAACAAAAATGGCTTTGAGGAAAGTTGGCTCTCTAAACTCCCATTTCAAGAGGTTTCTCCTGATAGCTAATGCAAAACAGCATGAAAATACCAAATCCACACTCATGAAAAACAAAACCAAAAAAAGTATTGTAGTCAGCGGGTCCAAGACCACAGTGGTCACTTGAATGATCTGTGTTTATTAATGCTAAAACTTCCCATCATCAGGTTCGATAGTACAGTGCTTTGGTTTTATGACCCTTATTTTATGTTTAACATTTATTGCCATATTGGTGCTAGGTCCTTCCACTCAAAAATGTTTTCATTTTGCTGACTTGGTTTCTGACTTTCTTTTATGCTGGTTTATATCTGCATCATTAGAAATCATATTCCGAACACACCAAAACTTCTTAAATGTATTTAAGTGTCTGTTGGCCATGTTGTTTCTAGCTATGTGAGTAGAACTTCCTAATCATAGCTGGTGACATGACAGTAATCTGCAAGCAGATTACCAGTTTATCATATTTTTAACCTAAAAGAGCCGTATGGGATGTGTTTTCTTGTTCATATTTTCTTTTTTTAAAAATTAATTTGTTTATTTACTTTTAGTTTATAAGATTCAGTTCCACAATCCCTTGAATTTCAGATTTTCCCCGTTTCCTCTCCCCCCTCCATGGCGACATGCAATCAAATATAGGATCTGCAAATACTTTCACGTTGGACATTAGTCTGGTTGTATAGAAGGGTTGTAACCAATAGAGTGTTGTTCATGTTTTCTTCAGTGTATGAGACTCTAGATCATAGATATGATACCCCTTTTTTTTTTAGCACTTTCATTAATTATATCAAGATATAAATGGGGTTATCATTTCACAGATATCGGGATCTCCTCTGGATCTTTGGAAATGTACACCACATTAGCAAGTTTAAGAACAACTTTTCTTCTCTTTACTCTTCTGTCCTCCCATTCTGGCTCTCACATGTTATAAATCTTAGTATGTGTGATTTCATTTTATTTCTAAAACTTTAGAAATACACCATCTGTTCCTGAACAATTTAATATAGTTGAGTTTGTAAAGTTATCCTTTGACTTTCTCTCTGGAGACCTTCATCCTTGTCAAGACCATAGTAGAATATTCCCTCCAAAGTGCTTTTGGAATAGAAATGTCACCATGAGCTTCATTAGGTGCTTGCTGACATTCTTTATATAGTGGAGACCGATGCTCAGAATTCATTTAACTTCTTTGCCCCTTCAGCATCTCCTTTAATCATTCCCCCTCCCTTTGTTAATTTAGAGGGCCTACAGCCACAAGGCAGACTTCTTGCTTCAAATGTATTTAAAGCATCTTTTATTAAACCTTTTTATCTCTTTCTCTCTTCACATTGTCTCACTGCCATTTTAAATTCTAATTTCAGGCTAATCAGGCATTGTTTGTGCTCTGATCTTTCTATTTCTTCAGACAGGAGTTCCAACTGTAAAGGTTGCTTTGTGCGACTTAGTACATTTCTTTACTTAACCACGCAAGCTTGCCTTGTCCCTTCTTCTGGGTTTTTCATTTCAGTCTATTTGGGCCTCTAATACAATGTTCCCAAATAGCTTCCAAGCTGACTGTATTTTTAAGAGGTTTTATTTGTTTGTCGTTTGTCCTATTTTGTTTTTTACCCTATACCCCAGCCTGCTGTTAAATATTTTCTTCCTAGTTTTAAAGTCTGTCCTTTTGAAATGCACTGTTTCTGTATTATCCCCAGAGGAATCACCCTCCTCTTAAAATATCAAATCTAATTGTGCAGTGATCATTGATCCTAGTGGGACTCCTTCCCTGGTCTTCTTGACTCATTTCCTGTATCTGAGGGTCCTGGAATATCATTTGAATAGCAAGACATACATTTGAATCTCATATGAACGAGAATAATGGGCTGTTTTCTTAGCACTCTTGTGAACACAGTAATGGATTCTTTCCAGACTGGCTGATGATCAACCAGGAAAATACATTAAAAAGGGACTACAGAGTCTCAGGTTGCTTTTCCCCTGTACAAATTTCACAATCTTTAGCCCATGACTGGAGTCCATAAGGAGAGCAGAATATTCTGTCTGGGTAGCAAGGAAAATGCTGCCCACTCTGTGAACCGGATCGCGTGTAAGAAAAACACCCCAAATAGCTAAGCAACATTTTACAACTCAGTTAACTCTGTTACCAAGCACAGAGCCTAGTCTTCAACAAGGAATCAGCCTAAGAAGTAAAAGAAGGACCTGTATGAATCAGAAACCAGTATGTTACACCTTCCTTCTCTTACTTTGGGTTTGCCTCCCTTTTAAGGAGAGCTCACATTTACAGAGCACTTAGAAGTCTGTAAAGCACTTTTTACACAATGGTCCTGTGAGGTAGGACAAATGTCAGTGTTCCCACTTTATAGCTGTGGGAACTACGATTAAATGTCTTACCTTCTCCAAAGGGATAGTGCTGACAGGAACACTATTAAGTTTATTTAGGATTATAGGTGTAGAGCTTGAAGAACTTGAAAGATCATCCAGTTCAATGCCCTTCTCCATTTTATAAGTGAGAGAACTGAGGCCCAGGGAGATGACATGAATTGCTCAAAGTTACCTAAGTAGTGAGCGTCAGAGCGTGATTTGGAACCAGGTCCGGATGAGGTAGTTAGTGCTCTTTCTACCATACGGTGACTTGTTTACCCCTTTAAAAATGTGTCTCATTGGTGCCTTTCCTGATCCCCCACAACTGCTAATGTCCTCCCTTTTAATTGCGCTTGTGTTTAAATACTTTGTACAAATTTATATCTCTTTCCTTTATATTTCTGCTGTATGTGTATAAGTATAGATACACACACAACCTATTTATTTTCTTCCTCACTAGAATTTCAGCTTTAGAATCAGCATTGTTTTATTCTTTGTTCTTGTATCCCTAGTGCCTAGCAAGTGCTTGGCCTATAGTAGGTGCTTAATTAAATTAAATAAAGTAGGTGTATTGATTGAGGGATTTTGGTTGTTGTTTTTCCATGGTTTTTTTTTTGAGGGGGGGGAATAGCAATTCTCCACTTTCCAGATTGAATTTGCCCTAGTTTAAAAAAAAAAAACATAATCATTAGAAGGTGACCTGGTACTAATTTGGTCAAATTAGTGAGAAGGTACTATATCACATAGCCTCATCATATGATAAAATTTAAAGGACTGTATATTCTTTTCAAGGGGTTTTTTTTGCCAGATTTCAATTCCACTCTCATTTAGAATGCTATTCAATTTCCTAGAAAAGTTCTAAATTATCCCCAAGAAATACTCACCCTCTGAAGAATATCTACAAGGTGGAACTGGTTTTAAACTGCTCCTTCAAAAAAATCCATAATTTCATCAATTTGGGTGGCCTTTCTCGCAGCCCAGACCATGACTCCTGGGAGTTTTTGTAGATGGGCTTTTTGAGTTGCTGTGTCCACGAAAAATGATCCACCAATAGCCAATGTCCTGGTATGAACTTTCGAGCTTCTAATAGCCACAGAGTAGGTTGCTGGACCTCTACTTAAAGCTTAATAGTCTTAATGGGATCTGTCTGATCTTGGATACTGCCTTGCACAGTCCTTTAGAATGAAGAGTAACCTTGGCTAAACTTTGTAAGGCATTACAATAGGCCTTAAGCAGATATTTTAAAAAACAAATCATAGTTTACATGTAGTATCAAAAGAAACTTAAATCATGAAAGCTAAAGATGATTGATCATGTCTCTAGTCTTTGCTACCAGAGAGGCTGAAGCTTGTAGATCTCTTGAATTTGGGAATTCTGAACTGCAATGGACCAAACTAATTGGGTGTCCAAAGTAATTTAGGATTTACAATAAACCCCCAGAAGCATGGGACCATCTGGGTGCCTAATGGAGATGGGGGTAAGCTGCCCCAGGTCAGAAATGAAGTAGATTACAGTTCCCAATCTGATCAGAGATACCCTGTGAATGGGATACCCTCTGGAGATAGCCAATCTGAAAAAAAAGAAAGGAAGGAAAGGAAAGGAAGGAAAGACAGAGGGGAAAAGAAAAGAGAAATTCAAATCATGGTTTTCTTGGCCACATTTATCTGTCCTTTTTATCCCCCTTTCCCTCTATTATTACAATAATTCTGTTTTGGTGGAGACTGAAGTGTATTTACTTCAGGTAAGCAATGGTGTCATGGTTCAAGAACTTAGGAAACAAGAAGAGGTAGAAAAAGCTTTAGTGGAGTCAGTCATGGAAGAAGTGGTCGTGATGGGTGTGCATTTTATGGGCACAATTGAGTTTTGAGGTTTCTATTCTTTTTTTATTTCCCTTTAAAACTATTTCCCCTTAGAACTAGATTTGAAGGATAGTCATACATCTTGAGTTAGAAATGTGGCATCAAGCTTATTTCCTAGATTTTCTTAATTTACAATGAGGCACTTTCCCCTCCCCAACTTATAATCAAAATTAAGGTGAAGTGATAGCTATGTCAAGTGGTAGAATTGTGTCATTTGGGAGGACTGGACTTTGCTCAGTACAGTCCTATTAATTGGAAGGCAATAAAGGCTGACTTGCTTTTACATTTTCAGCTACTTCTGTTTCATAGCTATTGTGCCATATCAATGAAATATGCCCTTCTTGATTATATTGCCCATGAAATGCAGCTTTCGTCAATAACTTTAAGTGGAATTTTTTCTATATGAATACTCTGTGGTTATAAAAGTAATCACACAAACTCTCTTTTTCCACAAAACGATGGTGTAAATTTTTCTAGTCATAGTATAAACACAAGCTTGCTTTATGGACCATATTTGTGGTGGGCATCACAATTCCAGCAAAGTAGTCTATTTAGAGTTCTCAGAACTCCTTGCCCCTGGCCAGGGAGCTCAAGCTTATTTTTTTTCTTCAAAAGGCATCATTATCATCATCATCTTCATCTTCATCATCATCTTCATCATCCATACATGCTACTAAAGCCCTTGTTTCTGAGAAAAGGATAGTACCCATGTCAGAAGTTTTATCTTCTTGGTTATCTCTTCTCAAAAAAAAGTGACATAGATGTTTCTTCTTTCTTGTAGATGAAAACAGACCAAATTATAATCATTAGGAAGATGCTCCCTTCATCTATTAACAATATATTTGCTAACTCAATTTTGAAATACTGATATCTTCAATGGATCAAGCTAATTAGTTGTCCAAACTAATCTAGGCTTTAATATAGTGAGCCTCCAGAAGCATGAGGCCACCAAGTTGCCTAATGGGGAGAGGAGAAGAGGGGAAAATGGTTAAGGTTGGCCTAGTTATATTGAAATAAATATTTAATTCTTTCCCATTCTAATTCATGAACTCCTAAAATCTAACCGTAAATCCTGTGAACCCCATGTGAAGAACCCCTGAACTAGAAGAATTCAGAAAGTCTTTCCATAGGAAATGATATTTTAAATTGAGTCTCTTAGGTGGGCAAACATTTGAAGAGGTGAAGGTAAGAAGGCCATGGAGCCATAGGATGGAATTCTGAATTTAGGGAACGACAAGTTTTCCAGTTTGTCTGGAATGTAGCATATCTGCATTCTACTCATTTTCCTTATTAGAATATAACATTGATGAGTGCAAAGACTGTGCCATTTTTGTCCATGTACCCTCAAGCTCTCAAATAGTATCTGATGCATAATATTACTTAATGAAGAGTGAAATAATTCTGGAAAGGTGGTCTTTTCTCTTACAGGTACTAAGGGAACCACTGAAGACTCCTGAACAGGTTTCAGTTGTTTTTATTTCTATGGTAAAAAAAAGTTATAATAATTATATTTATTTCTAGATAAGGAAATTAAGATATGGAGAAGGCAAATAACAGAAGAAAATGAATAAGGGAGGAGAAGAGAGACTTAAGCTTCACTACAGCACAGATCTGTAGATAGAATAGAATATAGAATATCTGAGCTGTCAAGGAGCATTAGGTCCTCCAGTTACTTGTCTTCTTTTCTTTGCTGCCATTTTAAAGATTCGGTTATAGTGTTAACCAAATTAATCTACTCAATGACCCTAAGGATATTTAATACAACTCTCATAAAATACAGATTGTCTGTAAAGGGTGGCCATCCTTCTACTATGACACTAACATTTTGATAAGGCTTTTCTATATAGAATATTATAATCACATTTATTTTTATATCAAACATATAAGATAAATATGATAAGAATTAATATCAGCATTTCTAAAATAAGGAAATAAGGGTCTGTAGCACTGGAAAAAAGAGAACTCAGGTATCCTGACCCATAAAATGGATCATAACATCTCAGAAGACCAGTGGATTCTGACTCTAGTATGATTATTGAAATGACTGCCCTCTCAAGATAAGTTTGATTTTAACTTTTGTTCTCCATATTTCCAGTCAATAGAAGTACTTTTGGAGGAGGAAAAGACTGAAAAGTAGGACAAAGAGCTTTGTTTTAGGAAATCAGGTGAGCTTTAAAGGAGCTAAAGATCTATGCAATTTGACTGGAGTGCACATTGTTCTATGCAATCCCAACTTTTAACTATCTTCTCTATAAACAGTAACCTACCAAACCTGTCTGGTCTGTCTGAATTGACACCCATTCAGTTTGACTGAATTTGGCACATATGACCTGTGTGACCTTGGGCTGGTCACTTAAACTTTTTTGGACCTTAATTTCCTCCTCTGTAGAATGATCTCTATGGTCTCTTCTAGTGCTCAATCTATGACCCTATAAACAACACTCTCATTACACAGTAAAATCAGGTGTTGGTTGGTGGATACTATTTCAACGTTAAATTAGCCTTTTTATCAGCATGAGAGGTAGTACATAATCATCTACTAAACTCTAAGCTCATGCACATATTTAAGCTTGGTATCTTTCATTTTTCTCATTTAGGAACTCTGCTTGAATGCAAGAAGCCCTAACTGTCAGTTCAGTGTCTGGTTGATACTGGCTGTGTGACCTTGGGTATGTAATTTACCTAGGTAGTAAGCCCAGCTTCTTTATAAGAATATGTATTTAAGACTATGTTAACTGAAGGAGAGTTGCTGAATTGCATTGATAGGGGGAATTTTTTTTATCAGAGAATTTCCTACACCAAGGAAATCACAGGTCCCAACAAAAAAAGTGCTAAAAATGTTTTTACTCATAATGGAGATATTGATAATGTTCAAGTCAAAGAAGAATTCTTGCAATAAGTTTTAGAAGGGAGGGGGAGAGGATGAGTGTACAATGGTGAATTAGTTATAATTGTAAGCCCTAAACTCAAGGAGCTTATAAGCTAGTAAGGGAGATAAGAGAGGAACACACATAGCTATATTATAAGTTAGAATATAATCAGTTTATATGAGAAGTAGGATCAAAGTGCTTATGAGAGATTTGAGGTGAAAAAGATGGCTTCCATCTGGCGAGATAAGATAAGCTTCGTGGAAACACCTGAGCTGGATCTGGACAGACAGGAAGGATTCCAGTGGATGAAAGAGAAGGAAGGTGTGGAGGGGACAGTAGGCTAGAGCTGAGAGAATACATACAGCAAAGAGGTAAATCACAGTTCCACTTGCTGGAAGTCAGTTCTGAACTAGATTAATATTTTACAAATGGCCCCTAACATGACCATATTTCTTTAACCTATCTAAGATCTCTTTCTGTTTTTTTGTTGTTCAGGTGTTTCAGTCACGTCCAATTCTTCAGAACCCCACTTAGGGTTTTTCTTGGCAAAGATATTGGAGTATTTTGCCATTTCTTTCTCTAGCTCAATTTTATAGATGAGGAACTGAGGCAAACAGGGTTAAGTGACTTGCCCAGGGTCACACAGCTGGTAAGTGTCTGAGGCTACATTTGTACTCAGGAAGATGAGTCTTCCTGACTCCAGACCTGGCACTCTATCCGCTGCACCACCTAGCTGTCCTCTTCCTGTGCAACGCCCTTCTAGTCCATTTGTAGTTCATAAGAGACATCCACATTGATCAAGGCTTTTTCCACATATAACTTTTGATTAATTTGATTATATGAAGTCATTCTCACCTGGTTAAGAACAAGGAGAGAACCCTTTAACACTTACTTTACTGGGATCAGGTAATGTGTTTAATGGTGAAAAGATATTAACATCTTCTACTTCAAATCTCTCATGAGAGTACTTTTTTCATACTTATTAATTTGCTCTATTCCAGCTGATGACATAGCTTATTTGCATGAAAAGACATTTAGACTAAAATAAAAAATGGACTACTGTAGCAAGAGTGATGGTGGGATAGGGGGCGGCTAGGTGGCACAGTGAATAGAGCACCTGCCCCAGAGTCAGGAGCACTTGAGTTTAAATTGGGCCTTAGACACTTAACACTTACTAGCCATGTGACCTTGAGCAAGTCATTTAACCCCAATTGCCCCTCAAAAAACAAAGAATGATGATGGGAAAGCCTGGATCACTGGAGGAAGATAGGTGGTTCAGTGGATAGAGGTCAGGAAGACGCTAGTTCAAATCCATCCTCAGCCACTTACAAGCTATATGACTATCACTGGGCAAGTCATTTAACCTGTGTCTGTCTGTCTTGGTTTTCTCTACTGTAAAATGTGGATAATAATAGCACCTACCTCTCAGAGTCATTTTGAGGATCACATGAGATAATATTTGTAAAATATTTAGCATAGTGCTTGGCAATAGTAAGTGTTATATAAATAGTAGCTCACCATTGTCATCTTTTGGTTGTTGTTGTTATTACCCAGAAGTGTGAAAAGAACCAGAAGGAAGCCTCCAGTGCATTGTGTGAGACTTACCCTCCATTCAACTCCCTATTTCTATTCAACTCAAACACTACCCAAATTCCAGGTTCATTCTTTTCTGCTTCCTCCCCTCCCTGCCTCTCTTTCATTATACTACTGAAGCTTCAAGTCTAGTATATGTCAGATTTTGAACTCTCAGAGCAGCAGATATTCAATTTAACCAATTTACCACACAAGCTAGGGACAGTCGTGTCCATGTGCCACCTTCATTCTTATTCTTTCCATTTCCCCTACATCAAGGTTCTTCCCTGAAATCACCAGGAATCTGTACCTCAAACACCCATAAGGCTGCTGGGGACATGTATCCAACACACTCCATCTCATTCACAACATACTACATTCTTACATATGCTCTGAAACACCCTACTACTACTCTTAGCACCATCTCTGTCACAACAACACTGCTACTATTCCCTATAGGCTCAATTTTGTTTCTCAAAATCCATGGTCTATACATAGTAGGTGTGGCTTCTTCATAAATCTGCTTTACCAGCTTCCAGTATAAGGGGCATCTGGGGGTGGCGTAATCTCTTCATATCTTTTAAACCTAGGGTAGGGATTGTTTAAGAACAGCAGCTATTCAGCCCATTGGGGTACAATCACTCTCCTTCATAGTCTACTATGAGTTTGGTTCTCAGTAGATAATTTATAGAATCACTCTACCAATAACCATATATTAAGAACCAACTGTGTTGGAGCAGCTAGGTGGCTCAGTGAATAGAGCACCAGCCCTTGAGTCAGGAGAACCTGAGTTCAAATCCAGCCTCAGACACTTGACACACTAGCTGTGTGACCTTGGGCAAGTCACTTAACCCCAATTGCCTTGCCTTACCCCCTCAAAAAGAATGACAACAACCACCAACTGTGTGTCAAACACTATGCTAGGTTCTGGGGATACAAAGATAGAAATGAAATAATACTTGATTCTAAGCATCTTATATTATATTCCATGTGAACAACGGATTATGGCTCCATGAGGTCATGGTGTCATCTAAATTTTAAAGTTTTGGTTTGTTTCTGCTGGTCAGACTGGCTTTCTATATTATTCAAATTTTCCAGATATTTGCTCAATTCTTTATTTTACTTTGCTTTTGCAGGGAGTCCAAGAGTGCTTAGTCATTACCCAAAATGTAATAGTGATCTTTTTTCGGTTTCTGATGATAGAAGGGAACGTAAGAGTAAGATGATAATGACATGGCAAAATAAAAAAGTGTTATTTGTCACTGTTTCAGTGTCACCAACTTGTTATTTTTTATTGTTCTTCAGAATAATGGGATTTATTAAGGCAATTTATCCTCAAGTCGCATGGGCAGTGTTATATATGAATGATGAAGAACAACTCTGAATATCCTAAAAGGACAAGAACCTGCAAAATGAATAACTATGCCTGATTTTAAGTAATGATGTGCTTGGAATTCTGACCATTTGTTGAGGGCAGAAATTACTCCCTTCATTGTAGCAATAAAACAGAAATAGATTTTTTTTTCAAGCTCAATTGGGAAAAATGCGAAAATTACAAGTCTTTTGTGAAATCCCAGACACCAAATAAAATGAAAACAGCTGTGTATCCAAAATACCATGTAGACAGTGGTGGAGGCATGTATCTTAAAAAGTCAAGAAAGGATTACATAGACGTATTGACCAATATACATCTGGGAATGCTACAGAAATTATTTAATAATCACAAATCACTGAACAGTTGTTGGTCACTAGAAATTCCAGTGACTAAGAAAGTATGGCAAGGAAGGTTGCTTCCAAAAAGGGTGCTTAGAGACTATTACAAAAATTTGCTACATATAAGGAACCAAGTGATCAAAGTCTACTATTAACAATTAAATTAATTAATGAAAGGCCTTGTGGCACCTCTACATGGTGACTTTTGTCCCCCAAAAGAGAAAACTGTTTGCCACAAAGAGCAACATAATGTGAAGGCATTGGAAGTCAGGCTGCTGAGAACAGCAGCAACTTTAAGTCTCTGACGGTTATGAATTAGGACATAAATTCCACTGAGACAGTGCCTTTGCTCCTAAGAAAATCCAAATCTCCATTTGAAGTTCCAAGGACTTTAAATCACACACCAGTGTCTTCAAAAAAAAAAAAGCTGATGGAAATTAAGAATGAGCAGGCCAATCTTATCTGCTCCTATCTGTTTTCCACCAACTGAAAAATGAGCAGAGATTAATAAAAAACCCAAGGCACTAGATGGTCCTAGTAACTCGCGTTCCTTGGGAATTGTAATGAGCCTGAAAATATAAATGTTTGCAATTTGAAATCACAGTAATTGTGACTGGTTGAGCCAGGTGATGTGTCTTACAAGGTAAGCTATCAGCTAAAAATCGGCCCTGCAGATCACATGGGAATGTTTGACCCCAATCCGCTTTAGATGACCCCTGAGGAGGCTCCAGCAACGTTTTCCTCTTGAACTAAAGTGAGCAGCCATCCCTTAGTTGGATTACCAGGAGGGGTCATTGTTCCGTAGCCCAGGGCTCCATTTAGAGGGAGGATGCCCTGATGTCCCAATTAGAAGAAAAACATTGCCTGAGAGAAAATGAAAAGACAAATATGAATGGCCTTACCTTAATTTATTTTGATAGGAAGCCATTCAGCATCCTGGGAGGACAAAGCCGATTTTCATTATGTGGTTGGCAAACCAAAAGAAAGTATTCCAAGATTATAAGAGAACACAGTCCCCCTAAATCTGGCCTGAGGTGAACTGAACAGTACCTCCGGGCAGTTCACAAGGACAAAGCAAACACTATCAGTAGCTCCACAAAAGCTGGTTCTCAAAGTCTGCTAGCAAATCATAGGCCTTTAAAGGTGTCATTGGCTCCCTTTCTCCATACATTCTGCCTCATAGTTTTCTTTAGAGCTACACCATACAAGTGAAAGGAGGCTGCTAGGTGGCACAGTGGATAGAATGCTGGGCCTGCAGTCAGAAAGACCCGAGTTCAATTCCAGCCTCAGATACGTACTAGCTGTGTGACCCTGGACAAGTCACTTAACCTCTTAGTGTCCTCACCTGTGAAGTGAGCTGGCAAAGGAAATGGCAAATCACTCCAGTGCCTTTGTGAAGAAAACCTCATGGACAGTACGATCCATGGGTCACTGAACAACAGCAACAACATAAGTGAAATCTGGTTCTACAGAGCAATGTGTGGCTCAGGGTATGGCTATGTAGGTTTAACATATGACTAGCAAGATGGTTGTGTTGTAATCAGTCTCTTATATGCAATTTGACACATATCTATCAGCTTAGGACAAAATTTTGATCCCTCACTAGCATAATAACAGCTTACAATTAGGTAGAGTGTGGTAGTGGACAGAGGACTGGCCTAGGAAGTAGGAAGAGATATTACACAACATACAATGCTTAAGTGACCCTGGACACATCACTTAAACCTTGCATTGCCCCAGACAGCTAAGACTGTAATGGTATAGAGTGGTCTGCAACAGAACTTTCTCACCTAAGAGGTCTTGGTACCAAGGAAATAATAGGTCCGGTCTTCCCTTCTCCCCACCAGTCCGCCGCCTGCCTAAAGTATAATGCTCATTTTAGAGGTAAATATACTGAATTTCAGAGAAGTTAAATGATCAGATATCAAGGAAGAGTCTGAGAGTCTCAGCTGGGATTCACATCCAGTCTTTCGATTCCAGATTTGGGGCTCTTTCTACTACACTGCCGCCAGTGGGTTATACGTAAAGATGCGCTGGTAAATATTTGACTACCTATTCTCAGGGGGAAGAAAAAGAAAATAAAAGTTTGCTCAAAATACTTATTTGTTTAATTTGCATCATTAACATTTTCTCCATCATTTTCTTAAGCCCCTAGACCAGTGGTTCTCAACCTTCCTAATGCCGTGACCTTTTAATACAGTTCCTCCTGTTGTGCTGACCCCCAACCATAAAATTATTTTCGTTGCTACTTCATAACTGTAATTTTGCTACTGTTATGAATCGTAACGTAAATATCTGATAGGCAGGATGTATTTTCATTGTTACAAATTGAACATAACTCACAGGTTGAGAACCACTGTGATAATCAACCGCAATACAAAATTAAATCAAGCCCAGATTTGTAGCATTTCCTGATTTCTAAGGTTTAAATGCTCACACTGAAAACTTAACAATTAACTCTCAAGCTGTTTAGAGCTGGCTCTAGCACACCCCTGGACTAAGCTAAAATATATTCTGTATTATATGAATGAAAAACAAAATTAGTGAAAAATCATTTACTAAACGATTACTATGTGCCAGAGAAAATACAGAGGCAGTCACTCCTCTCAAATTGGAAGAGTCAGCAAATACAAGAATGTTTAGCTGCAGGCCAGAAGGAAGACACCAGGAATCCTTAAGGGTACAGTGATGGATTAGATGGCAAGGACCAGGGGTCATTAGGGTGCAACATCAGGTCAGATGGCAATATCTGGGCATCTGGAAGGTGTAGTAGCTAGACAAATGGCAAAGCTTGCTGATTCTTCATTTTACTAGAAGGGTTGAGCTCATCCAGCTATATGACTAGCCAAGTCTATTCTTCAGGGTAGTGGGACCTGAGAGTCTGAGTGAAAAAAAGAGAGGTGGGGATGAAGGAATCAGTGTCTATCCAGGACAGGATACACACACATGCAATCATATACACATACATACATACATACATACATACATACATACACAGAGATTCATTTTAATAGGAAGTTACACATTTACACAATCTATGTATATCAATAACCATTTTAGGGTTAGGTGACTAAGCTAGATGACTCAAAAGATAGAGCATTCACCCTGGAGTCAGGAGGATCTAAGTTCAGACACTTAGTAGCTGTATGTCCCTGGACAAGTCCCTTAACCCCAACTGCCTTCCCCATATCCCCCAAAATAAGCATTTGTTAAGCACCTACAATGTAGCAGGCACCATGCTAAAATATATATATCCACTGAAAAACAACAACAAGAAGACTTAAAAACCCCTGTACAATGCTATCTGACCTACTGATCTACCCTAAGGATCTTGGACTTTGTGCCAGCTAGGATATCCTAAAACTGAATTCTGCTGTTTTTGATACCTTCCTCAGAGTTTTAACTCCTTGAGAGCAAGGTCTGTCTCCTTTTTCTATCTGTATTCCCAATCCTTAGCTTGATGCTTGGCTTAATAAATGGATTTTTCCTTCATCTATTCATTCGTGGACAGAACCGATGACTGCGATGTACTTGTTTTGCAGGTGACATGGCACAGTTCTTCACAGAATCGGTGCTTCTTCATCTGCTTTTCTATAGTCACTTTCCAGCAACTCTCTCCTTTACTCTCCAATGATCTCACTTCTTGCTGAACTATTAGGATTCCCCCACCTAAAGTACCCCATTCAGGCTCATCTTCTATGGTAGTACCCCAAATCCCTTCAATTCCCCTCGATCCATGTCAAGTCTACATTAGCTAGCTATTAGGATGTATCTGACCACAAAACTCTGAATAACTAATGAATGATCTGTTAACCCTCACAAGGAGGCTGCATGTGTGATGTGTGTGTGTTTGTCTGTGTGTGTGTGTTTTAAAAGAGTTTATTAACCCAAAGAAGTTGCTACCTAATAGTCAAAAATGTCTTCAGAATATTTGTTTATTTGGGTGGGAGTAGGGGAAATAGGCTTTGTGGAACTGATCTGAGTATATTACATAGGCAACAGACGAGTCTAACTTGATTTTTATGATTCAAGGTATCTGATTTGATGCACAACCTAGTTCAACATTTATGCTACTAATTCTCTAAGGTTCATTCCAGCTCAAAAATTAGTTAATTCTATAAAATATTATAATTACATTATTAAATTCATTGTGGCGTCATGGAAAAAGCATTCATTTGAGATTCTGGGGAACTGTGTTATTGTCCTAACTCTAACTAGCTGCATGACCTTGGGCAAAATATTTCACATCTTTAGATCTCAGTTTATTTTTGTTTTATTTATTTATTTAAAATGAGATTGGACCAGATAATGCCAGAAGTCCCTTCCAGACCTAAGAGTCTTTGATTCTAATTTTCAATCCTGTTTCTTTCTTCAGTTAGCTTAGGATCATTTTTCAAGTAAAACACAACTGAGAATCAACTAGGAGTATGTGCAATTTAATAAGCTGATATGTAAAGGGTTGGAGGCAGAGAGATACATATTCAAAAAGGTAGCTATCATTGAAGCATGCTCACAAGCAATTTATCAGTAAACCTGGCCACTGCATAGGATTTCAAATCGGTTCAACCCTTTCATATCACAGTTGAAGAAATTGGACCCCAGAAAGCTTAAATGATTTTTCTGGGGTCCCAAAGATAATAAGTAGCCAAACCATCATTAAGCCCGAGTTCCCTGAATCTAAAGCCAACACATTTTTTGCTTTGCCCATGGTTTAAGTAAGTGGTAAGCTCTCTCTCTTAATCAAGATTTAGAGTGTCACCTTTCTAAGCTGATTTTACTCGTAAGATTATTGTTATTATTATAACTATTTTAATTGGACCAGTTGATAGCAGAAAGTTGAAAGTAGGATTGATCTTCAATTATTTAAGAAAATTACCTTAAAGATTCATTTTGAAAGAGAGACCAAGGCAATGCATTGAGCAATCAACAGTCAGTCAATATACATTCGTTGCTAACTATATGCCAGCCAGTGCACCAAGCATCACTCATACTATAAAATACAAGCATTAAGACACTTTCTGACCTGAAGAAGCTTACGTTATAATGGGGGAGGGGAGAACAGCACATAAAATAAAGCTGAAAGTGATGGTGATGGGGAGTAGGGGTGACATGTCAAGGTATGGAAGAATGATAGAGAAAAGTAGAGAAAGAGTTCAGCTAGTCATTGGTGGGTGCACTCTATTTTATTTTATTTTAATTGATTTGTTTATCTACTTTTAGTTTACAAGATTCAGTTCCACAATCCCTTGAGTTTCAAATTTTTTCCCCTCCCTTCCCCCCCTGCCCCATGACAGGATGCAATCAAGTACAGGATCCGCAAATTCTTTCACATTGGACGTTAGTCTGGTTGTACAGAAGGGTTGTAACCGATGGAGTGAACAATGGGAAAGAAGAAACAAAACCAAACATGGAAAAGAACGAGAGCATGTAGATTGCTTCAGTCTCCATTTAAACTCTGTTCTTTCTAGATCTTTCTCTGAATGTAGACATCTCTTTCCATCCTGAGTCTTTTAAAGTTTGTCTTACAACTTTGTGTTGCTGAGAAGAGTCCAGTTTATCAAAGTTGGTCATCACACATACGTTGTGTCTATCATTGTGTACAAATTTCTCCTGGTTCTGCTCTTCTCTCTTAGCATCAGTTTGTATATGCCTCTCGAGGTAAATATGAAGTCCATCTGCTCCCCATTTCTTATAGCACAATAGTATTCCATTACATTAATATACCACAACTTGTTTAGCCATTCCCTAATTTATGGCATTTATTTAATTTCCAATTTTTTTGCCCCCACAAAGAGAGCTGCAATAAATATTTTTGTATGTATGGGTCTTCCTCCCACTTCTATGATCTCTTGGGGATACAACCCTAGAAGTTGTATTACCGGGTCAAAGGGTATGCAATTATTTATAGCCCTTTGGGCATAGTTCCAGATTGCTCTCCATAATGGTTGAATCAGGTCACAACTCCACCAACAATGCATTAATGTTCCAATTTTTCCACATCCTCTTCAGCATTTGTCATTTTCCTGTTTTGTCATCTTAGCCAATCTGACTGGTGAGATGTGGTACCTCAGAGTTGTTTTCATTTGCATTTCTTGAATCAATAGTGATTTAGAGACTTTTTTCATATGCTTATAGATATCTTTAATTTCTACCTCTGAGAATTGCCTGTTCATATCCTTTGACCATTTATCAATTGGAGAATGACTTGTCTTCTTATAGATTTGACTCAATTCCCTGTACATTTTAGAAATGAGGCTTTATCAGAGACACTGATTGTAAAAATTCTTTCCCAATTTCCCACTTCCCTCTTAATCTTGGTTACATTGGCTTCGTTTGTACTAACTCTTGTTTGGTCATAAAATCTTCCCTACTCCATAAATCTGACAGGTAAGCTATTCCTGGCTTCCCCAGATTGCTTGCAGTATCAGCCTTTATACCTAGACTGTGCACCCATTTAGACTTGATTTTGGTATACGGTGTTAGATAATGGTCTATGCCCAGTTTCTGCCATTCTCCAGTTTTCCCTACACTCTCTTTAAAAGAAAATTCTGGGAGGAGACATTTTTTTAATCGGAAAGAGAGGATGCAGGCACTTAAAATGCATGAATTCCAGGACTGGAGTGTTTCCAGGATTGAAGAGGTTTCTAGGGCATGGTAAAGAAAGTCCAGAGTTCAGCCTGGAAAATAATGAAGCACTGAACTCAGAGTCAGTGTAGGAGGAAGATTGTCAGATGGTGTCATGAGAGACTTGAGTTTAAATTTCTCATTCAGCACTTAGCACCTTGGATAATAATACCTAACCTTTTTCCTCTAAAGTATTGTGAGGTTCAGATGAGCTAATGCAGGTAAAGGTTCTTTTTTATTTAGCTTGGGCAAACTGGGCATATTTATACTACAAAGTACTATAAAAATCTCATATGACCCTTGAATAATCACATAGATGAAATCATAGATTCCCACTGGAATACTGGAGAGTAGGCAAAAAGGGGAAACATCACTTTCTCTGACGCTTCCAGAAATAATACGCTAGCCTGGCTAAGCTTTCAACATGACCCTGCAGTTAAACGGTATCATCTGAATGGCTGTGCCCTTCCTTGGCTAGGTAGCTTAAGTTTTAGTAGCTGGATACTCCCAAAGGGCTTTGGGTTGCTACTTGGTGTAGACAGGTATTTGGTTCACCTTTTTCCCCCCTTTTTGGAGCGAGGAGGGTAGGACAATTGGGGTTAAGTGACTTGCCCAAGGTTAAGTGTCTGAGGTCGAATTTGAACTCGGATACTACCTGACTCAAGGGCCGGTGCTCTATTCACTGTGCCCCCAAGCCGCCCCTTTTGAAAGGCATCTTAAAGGTTTGTGTAGATTGTAGTAGAAAGTTAAGTTCCTTCAGGTCAGGGACTCTGTTACATTTGTTTTCACTGCAGTAGCAGGGTGCCTAGCACAAAGTAAGTGTCAAACAAATGTTTGTTGATTGATTTTGCTGGAGGTGAGTTTTCCAGCCTACCCAAGAAAGTGGCTTTCCCAAATGATAATGAGCTTTTTCATTAGTGTAAATAAACGAGAATGGACTCATTGTTTTCTACTTCATAGGTAGTTACCTTTACTTGAATGGAGATATTAACAACTGAGATTAGAAATTAACAACTGTCAGGTAAGAGACCTTTGAGGAAAAAGAATCGGAGAATGCTTCCTACATTAGATGATTAGATGGTAACTCCACTGATCTTGAAACAAGGGAAGAACTCCAACAGGTAAATGTTGGGAGTGTTGATAGGAAAGGATATTTCCAGGTATGGGGAAGAGCAGGGTAAAACAACAAAGAAAGAAGTAAGGGTTACTAATGGGGGGCTGTAGATAATATGATTTCCTGAGTAGGATTTTTGCAAAATACTATGTATACAAATAAACAGAAAATGTAGCGAGAGGCAGTGTTGAAGGCCTCGCAATGCCCTTTACCTGGTAAGTAAATGGGGAACCCCTGAAGATTTTTGAGTGTAACAAAATCAGAGCAAGTATTAGAAAGATTGTACTGGTAGGATTACCTCTTTTGATACCTAAAACAATGCTCTAAATTTGGATAGGAAGGCATTAATATCTCCATTTTGAAAAATGAGAAATTACAAACCAATCTTTGGTTAAGTAAATTATCCAACATTGGGGAATTTACCAAATGATGGCTTGTTTACTCACTGGCATGGCAATATATGATTTCATAAGCTAAAAAAGCTTTGGACCAGTGGAAGATCCAAAATATACACCTTATTATCTACTATCAGAATGTAGAAGAGTAAGTCAGTCATGTCTTCAGAGTTCTATGACTAGCCCAGGAAGATTTCATGGGTCACATGGAACCCCACAGCATTTCCCCAAACTTTCCACAGGAAGCAAAAGAAGTGGGTTTGACCAAATATACCAGCCTGCACAATCCCGGGGCCGCTTGCAGCCACCAAAGGATTTCGAACCATCTTCAAAAAATATAGAGGATATTTTCCTCTGCATTTTTCACAACCACCCAAAATCCTTTGGCAGCCTGCAGCTTTGTGCAGGCCTGATCTATACTATATTAAAGAAATATAACATGAAATTGTCCAAGATGACATGCAGTTTATCAAATTTCTCTGTTAACATGAATCAACATTGAGATGGGATAATGCACTTGGCTCAGAAGAGATCAGGAGAGATTTCACTGGGAAATTGCAGAGTATGGCTAATGACCCCAAATTATCCACTGCTTCAAAAACCCCTCTCTTTGACATCAGCATTCTCCCAATCCTACGTAGATACGAATTTTGAAATAACATGATCTCAGGAGAATGAAAATTAAAAATACCTCACAGGGCAATGGAATGATGGGTGCATAGTGAGGGTAAGGAATCTATAGCATGTTTCCAATTTTTAAAAAAAAGTACACTCTAGGTGTGAACATTATTATTGAGCACAAGTGTGAACAGAAAAAAAATTGGGTCATTCATGTATGGAAAATGAGAGACAACAGAAAGACAATTGAAGGGGTGCATTGGTAAACCTGAGATATTGTAATATTAGAACCTTGGGTAGATATTTTTTTTTGGAAGGGGGGAGGCAAGGCAATTGAGGTTAAATGACTTGCCCAAGGCCACACAGCTAGTAAGTGTGTCAAGTGTCTGAGGCCAGATTTGAACTCAGGTCCTCTTGATTCCAGGGCTGGTGATCAATTCACTGGGCCAGCTAGCTGCCTCAAGGGTAGATCTTTTACGATGCACTTAGAGAGGGGGGAAAAAAACATGGGAAAAAAAAATCACAGAAAATAAGAGGTTGCAATCTGTAACAATGGATGCAGATTGCAAATATTTCATTCATTCATTCATTCATTCCTCTGTTCATTCGTTTGTTCATTAATTCATTCGTTCGTTCATTCATTCATTCGTTCATTCGTTCATTCATTCATTCATGCTTATAAGCTCTTTAAGGGCAGAACAGTCTTAACTTTACATTTGTAATACTGGGGAGGACTGGTGCAGTATTTGGCACATAGTCTTCACTTAATTCCCATCTTCGATTGATTTATTGATCAAACAAGTACCTACTAAATTTGTAGCAAATGTGAGGTACTGTGCCAGGTCCTGGGAATCCACAGACAGAAATATAACTATGTCTCCCCTCAAAGTGTTTAGATAACTAAAAATACCAAAGTACCATCAGGGTTAAAAGTACCTGAATAGGGGAACCATTATAATGTGTATAAATGAACTTTTGCATATTATTTATATATGAACACTATGTAGTAATCTTACATACCTCAAAAAAAATATTAAGCCAAACTTAATGGTACCTTCATTGTTGTTGTTACTTATTCCCTATTATGCACATTCCTCTCCCTTCTGTAGGAAAAGGTAAGGCCAGAGAAAAGAGATATATTAGAGACTTAATGAGGCCAAATTCTAGTCTACAAAAGTCTCTTGGACTCCTATTAGTGATTTTGAGGGCTAAAGACTTCTGTTTTGCTATAAGTGGACTGAGATGAGAAGTTCTGCTCATCAGGAAACATAAAGAAGAAAAAAATCAAGGGCCCCGTAGGTGATGGTGGGTTTGTACCTGCCCTGGATTCGGCAAGAACACAGCCACTGACACACCAGGCTTCTCCATACAGTCTTGAGCTTCTCCTCCTTGGTGCCCAAGGGGAGCCTCCCCTCACTCTGGAGTGTTATTCCTTATCAAAGAGTCTGAAACAGAGTGTTCCCAGAACTTCTCAAGAGCCCCTTAATGGGCCTGTTGTTCAGTTCCCCAATATGAATTCCAGGCATGCCTGTGGGCCTTTAACAGATGTATGGCGTAGTTGGGTTCAGAGTCGTCCCTGCCTCTTAGGTCTTCCAGGGCTTTACTCCTTCTATGTCACTTCCATTTGAAGGAATATACCCACACTCTGTTTTGTATAATTTAAGAAAGAGAACATACACTTCACTTAACAAGAGACGTTTGTTTGGGGCCACTGGAAGGAGTGGTGACTCAAGTGGAGAAGTGCTTCAGGAAATAACACTTGAGATCCCTTTGATGGAAGGACATACCTACAATGGTCATCTTTGAAGTGTATGATGTTCTAAGCCTGTTTGGGGAGGAGGAAGGCCAAAAAAGGTGTTAGGGTAGTGAGAAGTCAGGAGCTCTGCACGATAAAATGCTACAAAACACATAATGAGACTGAATGTGAGGGCAAGCTTTCTTTTATGGAACTTAAGCTCCTTTGGAGAACATTTTATAAAGAAGCACAAAATCTGGACTCTGGGGTCTTATTTTTGAACTGTGTGACTGATTTTCTAGTGGGCTGGATATCCATGCAAGAAGAACAGTATTAGTCAGGGGACATAGATACAGCATTTAAAATAAATTTGAAGCACAGTTGGGAACAATGAGTGACAGTAGCACTAAGAACTGATTCCATACAAGCCTGTGGATTTTTTCAAATAGTGCCAGCAATAAGTTTAGTAACTCTTGTTGTTCAATTGGGCCTGACATTTTATGACCTCATTTGGCATTTGCTGGCAAAGATGCTGGAGTGGTTTGCCTTTTCCTTCTCTGGCTTATTTTACAGATGGAGAAACTGAGGCAAACAGGGTCACACAGCTAGTAAATGCCTGAGGTCAAATTTGAACTCAAATCTTCCTGACTCCAGGCTCTGCACCACTTAGTTTGGCCATTTAGTAGCTATTATTTGCAATTATTTTTAAAACCTCTCTCTGTGTCTTTTTGTATCTTTCTATCTCTTCCTCTGTCTATGTCTCTTCCTCTCTCTGTCCCTCTGTTTCTCTCTCGGTATCTCTCTCTGTATCACTCTCTTTCTCTCTCTCTCTTTCTCTCTCTCTCTTTCTCTCTCTCTCTTCTTTCTCTCTCTCTCTCTCTCTCTCTCTCTCTCTCTCTCTCTCTCTCTCTCTCTCTCTCTCTCTCTCTTTTTCTCTACATACACACATTCCTACATACATTCAAGAGAAGTAGGGTGGCAAACTAGATAGAGTTTACTTTGGAGTCAGAAAGCCAGGTGTGTATTTTGTGAAGGGTTTATTTAAGGGAAACAACAATCATTTTGCATAACAAGAATAAGAAGTGGTTGAATTGTGATCTGCGGAATTGGAGAGTCATTTATAAAATGGATCTACTGAAGTATTAGAATAGTTAGACAGATAGATAGGGAGAAGGGGAGAGAGAGACAGAGGCAGAGACAGAGAGAGACAGACAGAAAAACAGAGAGAGGCAGAGAGTGACACAGAGACACAGGGAGATAGAGAAACAGAGAGAGAAAGACACAGAGAGATACACAGAGACATAGCAGGAGACAGAGACAGAAAGAGATAAAGGATGTTTCTGGACTATACTTTCCTTGTATAGGGAATTTTTAAATAAGAAAATTCCTAAAATGCAGATTAGCACCACCTTCTTTGTAATTCATATTCAAATTATTGCAGAGAATACTAAAGGTTAAGCGACAGGACCAAAGTCATACAGTTAGTACGTAGTTAGTTGGATTAGTGGATAGACTACTGGGCCTGGAGTCAGAATGACCTGAGTTCAAATGTGACCACAGATACTTCCTTGCAGTGTGACCCTGGGCAAGTCACTTGACCTCTATTTGCCTTAATCCACTGGAGAAGGCTATCACAAATAACTCCAGTATCTTTGCAAAGAAAACTTCATAAACATCAATGATATACTGTAGTCCACAGGGTCATGAAGAGGTGGACCTGACAGAAAAACAACAAAGTCACTTAACCCCTCTTTGCTTCAGGGTTGTGGTGTGAGGATCAAATGAGAAAGATCTGTATAAAGTGCTTATCACAGTGCCTGGCTCATAGAGGGGACTACATAAATGCTAGCAATTATTATTATGCGTCAGAGGTAGATCTTGTCTTTCCTGGTTCTGAGGTTAACTATATGCATTATGCCATGCTACCTCTCTTGTGTGCGTGTGTGTTTGGATAATGAGTGACAACCAATGAAAAGCAGAGAGGAATAAGGAAATTCTCTGGATAATTCAGGCAAATTCTCTGCATTTTCCCAAATGACCTAATTGGACTTTTTCCTGGCTTACTTACACAAACATCACATCCCTCTGTGTCATGTCAGCTGTTGCCCATCAAGTTTAGTTTCATCCAGCTATTTACACACAAGCACTTGTGATTTGTCAGAAGGATCATACAAAGAATATATGAGAGTTTCTAGCTTCTCCAGCAATGAAGAAGCTGCAGAGTAGAGTAGAGGAAACTTGGATTCTTGTTGCAGTTGTGTGAACTTGGACAAGTCCTTTCCGTGCTTCAGATTTTTGCTACTTAAATTTTCTTGTATACATATATACATGCACATATGCTTGTATTTAAAACAAAGGCATTGTACATATGTATGTATGTACCTATACATACACGTACATATATACTTGTATTTAAAATGAAGGCATTGTACATTGTACATGTGTGTATATCTACACAGATATATACACATACATGCGTATATACATATACATATATTACATATGTGTGTATACATATATATGTATATGTACGTGTATTTAAAATAGAAGCCTTGTACATTGTACCTTAAAGGTTCAATGAGATTTGCTGGATATGTAATTGTGATGATGAAGGAAGTTTCTTTATAAATTCTTCAGATAATTCAATTTAATAAGATGCCTGTTCCTTGAATGTTTATTGTGTCCCAGGAGACTAGAAGGAGGCATAGAGTTGTTAATTTAAAATGAAATGATTCCTCTCGTGAAGTCATATTCTTATATAGGAAACCCCTAAATCAACACAGACTCCCAATTACATTTACATATTTAACAATAACAACTATTTCTGAGCAGCAGTCCCCAGATGGACATGTTCAGAGTTTGGAGAGCCTCATGAATTAGAGAGGTTAGGAGATCCAATGTTTCATATGTGTGTGTGAGTACAATGCATATATACATATACGTGTGTACACATATGTGTATATATGTCATGCATATATGTGTGTATATGCACATATATACATATGCCAAAACTATGTTATAGTAGTATTACAATAGAAATGAGATTCTGCTAAAGAGCACAAAATAGAAGAAGTAGTCAAAGGCCCAAGCTCAAGGTTAGATTGCTGAGTTCTCTAGCTGCATCATGGGGATCAGTCACTGTGCAGCCCAAATAGAGAAAGTAATCCTCTCTCCAAAGACTCCCCATCCTGTCATGAATAGGAAGCCCCAGAGGCAAAGTGTTGAAGGGTTTGGGAAGAGAGAGACAGAGAAAGATAGAGACACAGAGAGAGAGAGACACAGAGAGAGAGAGAGAGACAGAGAGAGACAGAGAGAGAGAAAGAGAGAGAGACAGACAGAGAGACAGAGATAGACAGAGAGAGACAGAGAGGGATGGAGACAGAGAGAGACAGAGACAGAGAGACAGAGACAGAAAGACAGAGACAGAAAGACAGAGACAGAAAGAGACAGAGTCAGACAGAGACAGAGACAAAGAGAGACAGACAGACAGAGAGATAGAGACAGAGACAGAGAGAGAAACAGAAAGAGAGAGACAGAGAGACAGAGAGAGGGAGAGAGACAGAGAAAGATAGACAGAGACAGAGAGACAGAGACAGACAGAGACACAGAGAGAAGGTGGAGAGAAAGATAGAGAGAATGTGGAGAGAGAGATGGAGAGAGACAGAGACAGAAACAGAGATATAGAGAAAAACAGACAGAAATAGAGAGACAAAGACAGAGAGAGGTGGGTAGTGAGATAGAGAGAGAGACACACAGAGAAACAGAGACAAAGATAGAGAGAGGGTAGGGGGAGATATGGAGAGAGACAGACAGAGAGAGGGGATGGAGAAAGACAGAGGCAGAGACAGAGATGGAGACAGACAGAGAGAATATGGTAGAGGATTGGAGCCACTTCTTTTTAAAGATACACCGACTCAGTGGATCTTCTTGTTCAATGACTGATATTTCATCATCTCAGAGCACCAAGTCCTTTCAGCCTGAGCCACATAGATCCCTATATTCCTTATAATTTCTAAGCGAGTTCTTAGGCACACTTAAAGGGATGATCCTTCTAAGTCCATTCCAATGTACTTTTCACGGTGCACATTCCCTGCTATATACGTACACATATATGTAAATATGTCTGTATATCTGCATATGTATATGTATATCACATGTAGTCTATTTACTGACATTTTGAATTTTTAACTTGAGGTCCATAACTATTCTTGTATTTGTTTTACCTCTTATAATAATATTGTATGCAATTTTGAATCAGTAATGACATGATACATATCATATAAAAATGTATATTGGTAAAATAGATTCACATATGTGATATATGCATGCATTTGTATACATAATACACATAAGCAAGCATGTGTATGTCCACAAACATATTATGGCACAGGGGAGTTCTCTTCTGTTGTTTATCCAAATACATGAAGAAATAAACTTGTTTCAGGTAGCCTGAATCAATGTTTTGAATTTTTAATCTGAGATCTGTGTTTACTACTTTATTTGACTCTATTCTCTATAATATTCCTGTATGTTTTTCAGTTTGAATAATGGCATTATATATTATAAATAGTAGTTTGGATAATGTAGGTGTTGTATATAATAGAAATGTTTATATAGCATATACGTATGTAATAGAGCCATGCATCCATGCATGCATATATGTACATTACACACATACATCCACACAATATGTATGCATGTACATATGTATACATACATATATGTGTGTATACACATACATATATGTACACTAAAACAAAACTATAGTAGTATAATGGAAATGAGATTCAAGAACAGCAGTAATGACATACCTCAGATTAAAAATTCAAAATCTCAGCTTTGGATACCTGACTTGCATTTATTTTTACCTCTGTTTGGGAGAATAGCAGAAGAAAAAACTCCCCATTTCTATAATTTGCTTGCTTCTTTAATTAGCTCACCTGTTTGTCTCTTAAGAAGGAGCGGCTCAGCTTCAGCCTTTGCTACAGACTTTAGACATTCTCCCAGGTTTCAAAGTTTTTCCCCTTTCTCCCCTTGTACCTCTTTGTTTGGAATCCTTCCCTGTAGGTGGGTACATCATTGAGGTGCGACAAGGCTGGGTACAGGAGAGGCTCAAAAAGTTAGAGGGAGGAGGCCAGAGTAAAGAATGAGAGCGAGAGGCCTGGGAAGAATTCTGGGAGAAGCACATTGGCTTGGCTGGGGATATTCCTGTCATGGATGGCATTTTATTTTTTTTTTTACTGTACGCACTCTTGAAGTTTTTCTCAAATCATTTTAAACATTTTTTTTGTCTCTATATTATGCGTGAAATTTTTCCACTACTAAAAACTAGGCACATGGAAAGTTTTAAAGCCTAGTCATTTTCTCTGTACCCAGAAAAGATTTTTCAATTGCTTTTCAAATCAGAACAATGTGCTTTTGAAACTCACAAGCAGCTGAGTGTATTTTACTTAATCTTTCCATAAAAATCCACGGCTGGTCTGCAACGTGAACATTTTTAGTCCCAAAGGATAAGTTTTTGGTGGAGGTATGAGCAACTTAAAACAGGGAGTAATTTAGGATAACCTCAATTATGATGTTTACTCCAGCAAACGCTGTAATGATAACCACAGCCCCCTTGGAGCTCATGGCCGTGAAATTCGAGGCCTGAATACCAGTGGTGGTAGCAGCAGCATCAGTGACTAACAAGGGCAGAAATCGGCATGTGGGTTCTCAGAAGTGCATACATATGTCGAGTCTCAGTTCTGGTTCAGAGCCTCGTCACTGTGGGTTTGCTTGCTGTGTTGGTGAAGTCAGTTTGCCATCTTAATTTTGAAATATTCATGAAGCTGAGTCTGGTAGCTGTGTTAGAAAACCAAAGCTCCCCACCCACTGACTAGTGGACTGTAGTGAAGGGGGCATGGGGGCCTGCCGTGTTTCGTGTTTTAAGTCTGTTGGAAATTTTCACTCCTGCACATCCAGCTGCAGAGACAGGGCAAGGCCAAGGGGGCTGCCTTGCTGTCCTTCTCCACCTTTCTGGCAAATTAGCAATATGACTCTGATAGGGCTCTAGAACACTGATTGACTTAATGGGCCATTAGTATAAACTAGATGAAGCAAGCAACGTATGTGACCCAGGGAGGTGTACATATCAGTCCCAAGATAGAAAGCTAGATCCGTAAAGAATCAGCAAAATTAATAGATCCAGTCTGGGCACATGTTGAGGGGCAAGTGAACTGAGAAGGAAGACTAGAGATGGTTAAGACAGCTCACACAATCAGGCCCCTATCATCAGCATCCTATTGTCTTTAATATACACTCATTCTCAGTAACCCTGACTTCTGGCACATGCTGATGGTTTCCTGAACTGGACCTATAGATTTTCTACTAATAATTGAGCATTTCTCTCTATAAGACTGTCAAATTCATGGGACTTTCATACCTTTACAGATATAATCTCTAGCTTTACTAAATTTTTTCCCCTCTCACACAAATGTGGTCAATGGATTTAGCAAAGCACATAGTCTATGTTAATTAACTTTTGATGGGGAAAGGAAAATCAAGATTTACATTGCATTTTTTTTCTGATCTGTGATTTATTTGTATAAGGAACCTCACAATATGGAAACTCTCTCTAACCATACAGATCAGAAACTGTTAGGAACTGATCAATCCATAAACATTTATTATTGCATCTACTATGTGCTAGGCAAGACACCATACTAGGAACTAGAGAAAGGCAAAATAGCTTTGCTTTCAAGGATTTCATATTCTACTGGGGAGACTAATAATAGTCTTTGAGAGTTTCCTGGGGGGCACTGAGAGTGAAATTATTTGCCCATCATCACACTACCATGTGAGAGGCAACATGTTAATTTAAAAGACCAATCATCTATTCACTATACCATGCTGACTGTCAATGTTTACACTCATAAAAATAAAGATCATATTGTATATGACTTTAAATCACCATTACTCTGACCTTCCTTTTTTGGTTTTACAGAGTTGAACTTTGGGTAACCAGGCCTGGAAGTGTTTTGTTTTCCCAGTATCCTATTAAAATCACTAAATGACAGGGTCTTCAGATCTCCCTAAGTTGCTTCTCATCCCATGGGTGTTCACAAACACATCTAAGAAAGCCACTAAAAAAGGGAATGCTTGAATGAGTCAGAAATACAAAATGCCTACGAAAGCATGTCACATTTCTCCACGCCATGAATGTTCTTTCCCAGCTAACATGATGTACTGTAAATGCCAAGTTCAGATTTCAGAACCAGGAACCAAAGCACTGTCATCACATTATCAAGCAACAGATAAAGAAGGACTCAAAATGAAGGCCTAATATCACTTAATCTCTTGTGTTGTGAAATCTGTGTTTTGTAAAAAGCAAAGCAAAACAAAACAAAACTTAGCCACTGTTTTCCTTTGTACCAGGAGATAACTTCCTTCAGTATTTGTCACATGCAAAAGTTTGACACTGACAGGCTACTTCCCATCTAATTCCATTTTCTTTGGCAAGTGTGCCCAACCACATTATATTGTAATAATTAGATTTGGCCAGATAGTGCAGTTCAGGGAGACGGAAAACACGTGAACCAACATTAACAACTTTTAGTTAGATATTCTCACTTTCAATCTCCTATGTACTCAGTTTCACAACGAGAAAACATTAGCGAGAGCAGTTACCTGCCCATATCTCACATTTTCAGGAAAAGCCAAAATAACAAAATTAGATGGAGGACTGATTTTACAGAGGCAGTTTCTGCTGACTTACTGCACAAATATTGTAAACTTTGAGGAAAATTTAATATAGAAGAAAGAAAATAGAAAATCCAGGCTGATAATATTACTGATTCCCTTACTCATATAGTACCTTAAAGTCAACAAAGTCACTTCCCAGCAATTCTGTGAGATGAGTAGGGTAGGTTTTATTATATCCATTTGACAAAGTGGCTTGCCCAGGGTCATAAACTGGCAAGCGTCAGAGACAGGGTTCCCATGCAGGTCTCTCCTGATTTGAGGTCTAGGACCCTTTATCTGGCTACCCTGAGGTCTAGGAAGGTAAATGACACCAATCCCTGCCCTCAAGAACCTTACCAGATGATGGGTAAGATTCCCCAGCGGAGACCAATATATATCAGTCAGAGATTAGGAACTCACCAAGTCAGATGGGAAATATCCTTCTAGGGAAAAAAGGGGGTACATTACAAAGTACTGTTGTTAACGAGGGACCAGGTCACAGTAGGTCAGTAGGTAGAGTTTCTTGGAAGCACCCAGTGGAGCGAGTAGAGGCAGGAGTTGTAGGCCAGGAGCAAGATTCAGGCTGTGATCCATGTAAGTCTGTAGAGTGAGAAGGAGCTATGCTACCAGAGGTGTTGGGGCAGCTATTGCTTTTTTGTTTAAGTGCAATCTGCCTCCTGGACACTTTACACTCTCATGCTGTTGCCTGGCATTCCTTTAACATACCTTGTGCTGACAATGACCAACGGATACATCATGTCCTCTCCTGACAGCTATACTGATGAGATTATATAAGCTTGGATCGCCTCTCTATACATGAAACCACCGATCTTTACCTGCTTCAATCACCATGAGGTGATGAGGCAGGGGTGGGGGTGGAGGGGGAAGGGAGGATGAGGAAAACAAGAAAAAAACCTTCCTAATGAACAAGTCTGAGTATGTCACAACTGTGTTTACTACTATGTTAGAAGAAATGATGAGCTCAGTGACATTAGAAAAAAATGTGGAAAGACTTGCAAGAAATAATGAAGAGATAAATGAGCAGAAACAAGAGAACATTGTATATGGTAACAGCAGTATTGTTTTAAGAATGACTTTGAACAAATAAGTTATTTTGAATATTATCAATACCCAAATTAACTATAAAGGACATATAAAAAGATGTTATCTTCATCAAGAGAAAAAATGATAAAGTATGTATAGAATAATTGTATATATCTATCTATCTGTCTGTCTATCTATCTATCTATCTATCTATCTATCTATCATCTATCTATCTATCTGTGTCTAATGGTAGCCCTCTCTAGAGTGGGGGGGAAGGAAGAGAAAAAAGAAATTTACATAATAATTTTGTTGTATATTTGAAAGGAATAGCAAATTGTACATAGTAGATTATAGTTTCATATGAAAACATCTTTTTATTGTACAATATCATTGAAATTCTTGGTTTATTCCATAAATTAAAAAAAAAAGTTCAGTGGCTGTCCATTGATTGTAGGATAAAATACAAATTTATTAGTTGGCACTTAAGACTTGTTGTGATCTAGCTAGCCTAACAAACTTTATTTCACTTGACTCCCTTTTATATATTGGAAAACTGAACTTTTTCCTGTTCTCCAAATGTATTCTGCTTTATTCCATCCCTTAGGCATTGGTGCAGACTATTTTGTATACCTGAATCGTGTTGATTATCATACTAGTTAGCATTTACATAATGCTCAGCATGTATCAGGCACAGTGCTAAGAATCTTACAAAAAATCATCACATTTGATCCTCACACTAACCCCAAGAAGTAGGTACTATTATTATCTTTATTTTACAGATGAGGAAACAAAGGCAAATGGAGATTAAGTGACTTTCCTAGGGTTATATGATTAGTAACTGGCTGAGGCTACATTTGAACATGGACCTTGCTGACTCCAGGCTCAGTGCTCTATCAGCTGTACCACTGAGCTGGAACATGCCACATCTCTGCCTGCTATATCCTTTCCTTTTGCTTTTTTTCAAGGTTCATCTCAAGCTCTACTTCCTTTCTGGATTCCTCAGATAAAAATAATCTTTCCTTCTTCAAATTTCATATAGCACTTTGGCCTTCCCCTTTGTTCTTCTCAGTTTTACCTTGCATCATAATTGCTGTATACATGTCATACTCTATTACATCGCAGAGTCTTTGAGAGATTGTCATTTTCTATCTTGGTATCCCCAGTGATTAATTCACTGTCTTGCACTTAGTAAATGTTTAATGAATCTTTAATTACACTGAATTGAATGTTTATTTTCTTCATTAGATCAGAAGCCTCTTAAAGGAAGGGTCTGTGTTTCTTTTCATTTTTTATATCCCCAGTACCTTATGTGTAAGAGAAGCACAATTATATATTTGTTGGATTGGAGATGCTCTGGTACTTCAAAAACTGACATTTTTGAGAGAAAATTAATTTTGATTTGCCAAGATTATACTTAAATTTACATTAAATCTATTAAATATTATAGTTGTACTATGAAGGCAACACAAAGTAGTAGGGAATATGGCAAACTAGGAGTTAGTAATGTGACTGCACCGAGACTCAGGCTAAAACTCACCATGGAGAGAGAGAGATGAGATGAAGGCCCAGGACAAAGCCTTGGGAGATAGCCACAATTAAGAGTTATAATATGGATGGTCAGCAAACAAAGAAACTTGCAAAGGAACAGGCAGGCAGGTAGGAGAAGAACCAGGACCAGGATACAGAAGTGCTATGAACACCCTGAGGAAGGACAGCATTCAGGAGGAGAAGCTGGTCAATATACATTTACTATGGCTGAAACGGTGTCTGGTACATAGTAAGCTCTTAGTATTTCCTTCTTCCTTCCCACTTTTTCTCTTTTCCTCTCTTCCTCTCTTCTTTCCTATTATGTGCACAACAATATGGTAAGCGCTTAGCTTCAGATACAAAAACAAAGTAACTCCTGCCCTCGTGGCATCCCCAGACTTCTCCCGGTATGATTTAATAAATTGGGATTAGGATCAGAGCAAGTGAAGTTTTCACAGGGGGCAGTGGTATCTCCTTGAAGTGAAATGGAGAACTTCATAGTTTGAGATCTTGGAAGCAGAATAGTTTTGGACAGAGTCATAAATAACACGGGGAGACTGGGCATTGACATCAGGGAGCCCTGTTGTTTCCCTAGGGCCTTACTCTTCTCTGCACCAATTGTCATAATCATATTTTTGCCTTGAAGAACCTATAGATCTTCACTACAAAATCACAGTAACATATATTACAGGTGGAAAGGACCTCAGTGATTCTCTAATCCAAAGTCCTCATTGTATAACTGAGAAGTTAGTTGACTTGCTCACTGTCACACAGGTAGTACCACCAGAAGCAGTGCTCTTTACAGGACAAATTTTCCAAGGATTGAGCCCTACTCACATCTACCCCCACCCCTCTTTATCTTACCCCTCAGACTGCACTCTGCTGCTGACATTGCTGCCAGGTCCCACCTCCAACTGCATTTGTATCCTCAGACTCCTGCATTTAATGATATAAATGTGTAAGTTGTAACCACTGCGATGGATTCATGGGCTCATTCTCCCTCACCTCCTATATCTAGTCAGCTGCTAAATTTTGCCATTTTTACCTTCATTACATATCTTAAAATAACTTATTTTCTCTAATCTTAAAGCTGCCACCTTAGGTCAGGACCTCATTATCTCTCATATATATTATTATAACAATTTCCTAATTAGTCTCCCTGCCTCCCCGCCCCTGCTGGGGTCCTATACACCTGGGGCTTTTCCATCTTTCTGATTGAAGTGGATAGAGACTGGACATCAGTGAGCTCCTCCCACCCAGATACTCCACCATTTAGGGAGGGCAGCCAGGACATACACCCCATTATTTCTTACCCCAGTTGTGAATATCTCCCAATCACCTCTCACCACCTTTTCAGATATTTAATGTGTTCTTTTGTGATTGTGAGCACCTTGAGGGCAGGGATAGTTTTAAACTTTTTCTTTTGTAACACAAGACTTTTTGCAAAAGAATGTTTATTTTAAGAGGTATAATAAAAAAAATATATACAAACTTACTTTCCCAAAACCTTTGTGGTCTTTCACCTCAGTCTCAGGGGAGAGAAAGAGGAATAGGTTCATAGCTTAGCTTATTTCCTATAGGCACAGTCTCAATTCCAAGTTCAACCAATATCTTGAATTCCCACTTGGAAGTTGTAATGTTAATGGGTAGAAGATCTTCCCTACCCACTAATTGGCCTCATGTGGAACCCATTAAGAGAAACTTGCTTAGGGGAGTCTTGCTTGCAGGAAGACTTTCACACCTTTTGTTAATTTCTAATTAGGCACTGAGTCAAGAGAGTTGTGATGCCTTCTGTTTCTGAGAATTGTATATATACTACCAGGTTAGCATTTTGCTTTGGGGCTCAGTCATTGGAAGAGTGTTCTTGTGACCAAATGAGACTCGTTAAGGATCCCTTCCCCCGCCCTTTGAAAAACCCAGATGTTTGTGCTTCTTTCTCTGGTAACTATGCATGTATTGCCTTGGTTGGATCTGTCTGTTGATCTGTGCTAACTTCTCAGACAGTTAGAAGCCCTGTCTATTGATCTTTATTTCTCTGCTTGAATTTTCTGTTTGTGTTTTCTCTGAAATTCAGGGTGATGATGTTTCTCCTGAACTAATGGATGTAATTAAAAAAGATTGTTGACCTCTTGAACAGCTATCTTTCCTAGTAAAGCAGCTCTAAGAACCTGTCCTAGCACCGATCCTGTGTATGCCAGTGTGGTTGCCATTACAGAAGTGGGTAAAAAAGGGAGAGCAGGGGAAGGATAGTCCTTCTTCTCTCATCTGTTCAGATCAAAGCAAACTAGGCATACTCCAAAGGCCCCTTAAAGGACATGCCCAGAGAAATTTGGGTTACATTTATATCCCTAGTGGTTAGCCCAGTGCCTGGCATATAGTAGGTTTAATAAATATTATTGACTATTAACTGTCCCTCCCTATTCCAGTTCATACTATATCCTGCTGCCAAAGTAATTTTCCTTAAGCATCAATTGGGTTATGTGACTCCCCTATTCAACCATCTACTCTCTATTATCTATAGGATTAAAAAAAAAAGGCTGTCTAGTTTTTAAAGCCCTAAACAACCTGGTCGCAACATCTATTTCCATCATCATTGGACATTACTCTTTTTTCCTGAGCTCTGTGTTCCAGGAAGACTGACTTTTCTCTGTTCCTCCCATAGGACACATCTCCCATCTCCATTCATTTTTGTTGGCCATCCCTCATGCCTGGAATATACTCTTTCCTTACATCTGTCTCATAGATTTATGTTCTTCCTTTAAGATGGAACTCAAGCCACATATTCTGCACAATGTTGGCACTTTACCTTCTAAATTATCTTGTAATTAAACTACTTTATATATATTCATATTTATATATTCATTTTATATTTGTGCTGTATATATTTTAATATGTACTTCTTGTTCCCTCAATTAAAATGCACTGTGAATAGGAAATATCTCATTCTTCATAGTAACCTCATCATCAAGCACAGTGCCTAGCACATAGTCAATAGCTTAATATTTGATTGATTTATTGGCAGCAGAGATAAAGCTCATGGGACTTGAGAAGACTGAAGAAATGAGAGTGTAGGATGTTAGTATGATCTGAAATAATCAAGGATGAGGGCAGATGATAGGGTGTAATCGTAGGGTGTTTTCAAGGTGTTTTCAAGGTGTAATCATTGGGGAAGGATTTAGATGACAGCAACAAAAATCTAGACAAGGGGATACAGTTGGATGGTGAACTTCAAAGGAGAAGTTGTTGAATTATCACAGCAGAGGGAAGATCTGAAAGGAACCCCAGAGAGCAAAGAGTATGATAATCAGAAACTCAAAATGAAGTTTGAAGTCAGGAAGACTAGTGTTCAAATTTTGTCTTAGCCACTTGCTAGCTGTGCACCTGTGACCAATATATATTTACCCTCTCTGAATCTCAGTTTTCCCATCTGTAAAATGAAGAAGTTGTACTTAATGGCCTCCAATGTTGCTTCTAGCTTGAAATCTATGAGTCTATCATCATTATTCTCCCTGATCTTGTGTAGGAGAAGAGATAGTCAGCAAAGAATAGAGTAGCAAGAGATATGAAGTCTTCAAGAGAAAGCCAGGTTTAAAAAGTGCTAATAGATGGAAGTAATTTAAGAGGAAGAAATAAATGATGAAGAGAAATATTTATTAATAATAGAATGTGGGCTCTGGGAGGTATAGTTCAAGGGGTAGGCAGAAAAGACTAGTGACCAAGAATGATTAGTTATGAGCTAGATGTGATTATGGGGTATCTGGAGAATCACTGAATCAAAGAATTTCAGAGGTGAAAGGTGTTTATTCTCTTGCTACCAAAATAACCTCTGCTATAACAAGCCTCCCTAATTGATTTTCTCACTTCCTTTCTACCATAGCTTTTCCAAACTTCACCTCACCTCGAGTTGCTCACAACAGCGCTTCTGCTGACCCTCTTATCTAAAGGTCTTAGCTCATACAACACTGAAAAAATTGAGAATTTTCTTTGAAGTGTCCCCATCCTCTTTTTTCCTCTTCTCTGAATATTCAGACATCTACTGCCACTATTTCCTTCTTTACCACAGCCTTAGATAAAGATATGACATTCCTCCTCACCCAAAGAAACCCCTTCACATACACTCTTGATCCCAACTCCTCCTGACTTCTATCTCTAATTTCTGTTAAACTGTTTTCCAGTTTTGTCAGTAATTTTTGTCCAATAGTGAGTCCCTAAAGCTTGAATCTTTGTATTTATCAACAATAGATTACTATGGTTATTTACTTCTATGTTATTATGTGCTTCATCTATTCCACTGTTCCATCACTCAATTTCTTAGCCAGTACCAGATTGTTTTGATGATTACCACTTTGTAATATAGTTTGAAATCTGGAACTGCTAGGCTACTTCCCATTGATACCCCTGATGTTTATGACCTTTTGTTTTCCTAGATGAATTTTATTACTATTTTTTATAGTTCTATAAAATAATTCTTTGGTAGTTTAGTATGTCACTGATTATGTAAGTTAACTTAGGCAGAATTGTAATTTTTATTATATTGGCTCAGCCTATCCATGAACAATTAATATTTCTCCTTATTTAGATCTGTCTTTATTTCTGTGAAAAGCATTTTGTAATTGCATTTATATAATACCTGGATTTGTCTTGGCAGGTAGACTCCTAAGTATTTTATGTTGTCAGCAACAAGGAATTTCTATTTCTTGCTGCTGGGTTTTGTTGGTAGCATATTGAAATGCTGATGACTTATGTGGGTTTATTTTAAATCCTGAAACTGTTGAAGTTGTTCATTGTTTCTACTAGCTTTTAATGTTGGTTGTCCAGAGTTCTCTAAATATACCATCTTATCAACTGCAATGAATAATAGTTCTGTTTCCTCATTGCCTATTTTTATTCTTTCAATTTGTTTTTCTTGTGTTATTGTTCTACCTAGCATTTCTAGTATAATATTGAAGAATGGTGGTGATAATGGACATTCTAGTTTCATTCTTGATCTTATTGGGTAGGCTTCAAGTTTATCTCGATTACAGATAATGTTTGCTCTTAGTTTTAGATAGAGACTACTTACTATTTAATGAAAGATTCCATTGATTTCTATATTTCATAGTGTTGTTGTTGTTTTTTTTTAATGGGGATAGGCATTATATTTTGACAAAGGCTTTTTCTGCATCTCTTGAGATAATTACGGAATTTTTTTTGTGTTTTAATTATTGATATGGTCAATTATGTTGATCGTTTTCCTAATATTGAACCAGCCTGTATTCTTGTTGTATATTCAGTCTTGTCATAGTGTATGATCTTTGTGATATATTACTGTAATCTCCTTGTAGTATTTTCTTTAAAACTTTTGCATTGATATTCATTAAGGAAATTGGTCTATAGTTATTTTCTCTTTCTCTCTATACTTGCTCTCCCTGGTTCGGGTATCAAAACCATATTTGTGTCATAAGAAAAATTTGGTAGAACTCCTTCTTTACCTATTTTTTTTCAAATAATTTATATAGTATTGGGATTAATTGTTCCTTAAATATTTTGTAGAATTCCTTCTTAAGTGTATCTGGTCCTGGGGATTTTCTTCTTTAGGGAGATCTTTGGTGGCTTGTTCATTATCTTTTCCTAAGATAGGGTTAAGTTACTCCATTTTCTTTTTATTGATAATTTGAGCAGTTAATATTTTTGTAAATATTTATCAATTTCACTTTGATTGGAAGTTTTGCTGGCATATAATTGGACAAAATAGATCCTAGCAATTGCTTTAGTTTCATATTCATTGGTGTTACATGCCCTTTTCATTTTTGATACTGGTAATTTGTACTGGTAATTTTTTTTTCCTTTCTTTTTTTTTTTTAAATCAAATTAACCAATAGTTTATTTATTTCATTGTTTGTTTGTTTTTTTATAAAACCAACTCTAAGTTTTATTTATTAGCTCAGTGGTTTCTTTTCAATTTCATTAATCTCTTTTTTGATTTTCAGCATTTCCATTTTAGTGTTAAACTGGGGATTTTTAATTTGTTCTTTTCTTAGTTTTTTTTTTTTATTGCAAGATGAATGAATTGATCTGATCTTTCTTTTCTTTTTTCAAATGGATGTACATATTTAGAGATATAAAATTTCACCTATCTACTGCTTTAGCTGCATCCCACACATTTTGAAATGTCTCATTGTTGTCATACTCTTTTAGAGACCCATTCATTTTTTAGGATTAGATTATTTAGTTTCCAATTAAATTTTAATCTTTGTTTCTACCACCCATTGAATGTAATTTTTACTGGATCATAGTCTGAAAAGGGTATATTTAATATTTCTGCTATTCTGCATTTGTTTGTGATGTATATGGTCAATTTTTGTGAAGAGAGCATGTACAATTGAGAAAACAGTATACTCCTTTCTTTTCTCATTCAGTTTTCCCCAGCGATTTATCATATCTAACTTTTCTAAGATTCTATTCCTCTCCTTGACTTCTTTCTTATTTATTTTATAGTTAGATTTCTCTGGCTCTGATTAGGAAAAGTTGAGATTCCCTACTAGTATAGTTTTACTATCTGTTTACTCCTGTAATTCATTTAGCCTTTTATTTAAGAATTTAGATGCTATGTTATTTGATACATATATGTTTAGTGTTGATATTACTTTATTGCATATAGTTCCTTTTAGTAAGAGGTGTTGTCCTGCTTATCCCATTTAATTAAGTCCATTTTTACTTTTGTTTTGTTTGCAATCATGATTACTATCTTTGCATTTTGTGTGTGTGTGTGTGTGTGTGTGTGTGTGTGTGTGTTTTACTTCAGTTGATGCATAATAGATTCTGTTCCAGTCCCTTATTTTAACTCTATGTCTGTCTATGTGTTTCTTGTAAACAACACATCACTGGAGTCTGGTTTCTAATACATTCTGCTATTCACTTCCATTTTATGGGTGTTTATTGCATTCACATTCATAGTTATGATTATTAATTGTATATTTCCCTCCATCCCATTTTCTTCTGTTTGCTCTTCTCTGAGTCATTTTATCTTGTCTCTTCTCTCAAATCAATTTTGCTTCTGATTTGCTATTTTCTTTTATCTGTCCTCCCTTTTATCATTCACCTTTCTCTTATGCCTTTCCCCTCCTACTTCCCTGTTGGGTAAGTTCATTTTTATTGCCAATTGAATATATGCGTGTGTGTACTTATATGTGTATATATATATATATATATATATGTATATATATATATATATGTATGTTTGTGTGTGTGTGTGTGTGTGTATACACACACATATCTGTGTGTGTATTCCTCCATCTTTGAACCAATTTAGACATGTCAGGTTTGAATGTTAAATATCCTCCCCTCCCACCCCATTTTCCCCTTCACTGTAAAATCTCTTCCTAGAACACCTTTTTTTATGTGAGATAATTTTCCTCATTTTTCTTCTCCCTTCCCCCTTCTCCCAGGTAGTCCCTCTTTCTTTCCTATCCATTTTCTTTTACATCATCCCAACATAGTTGACACCCTCTTTCTATGTGGAATCCTTTTAACTACCTTAATAATGAAAAATTCTTCAAAGATATATGGATCATCTTTCCATATGGAAAGGTAAACACTTTAACCTTATTGAATCACTTATAATTTGTCTTTTTCATTTACCTTTTTATGCTTCTTTTGAGTCTTATATTTCAAAGTCAAATTTTCTGTTCAGCTCTAGTCTTTTCATCAGAAATGCTTGGATATTCTCTATTTCATTAAATATTCATTTTTTTTCCCTTGAAGGATTATACTCAGTTTTGCTGAGTAGGTTATAATTGGTTGTAATCTCAGCTCTTTTGCATTCCAAATTATCATTTTCCAGGTCTTCTGTTCCCTTAATGTAGAAACTGCTAAAGCTTGTGTGATACTGATTGTGGCTCTGTAATATCTGAATGGTTTCTTTCAGCCTGTTTGAAGTATTTTCTCTTTGACCTGGGAGCTCTGGAATTCCTGGGAGTTTTCATTTCAGGATCTCAGGTGGTGATTAGTGGATTTTTTTCAATTCCTATCTTACTTTCTGGTTCAAAGATATCAGAACAGTTTTTCTGTATAATTTCTTAAAAGATGATGTCTACCTGGAGTAAGGAAGACCTGAGTTCAAATCTGACCTCAGACACTTACTAGCCATGTAACCCTAGTTAAGTCAGTTAACCCTGATTGTCTCCCCCCAACCCTACCCCCCCCAAAAAAAGAAAAAGATGATGTCTAAGCTCTTAATAAAGTTTTCAGGTAATCCAAAAATTCTGTAATTATCTCTCCTTGATCTATTTTCCAGGTCAGTTGTTTTCAATGAGATATTTTATAATTTCTTTCATTTTTTTTTTTACTCTTTTGACTTTGTTTTATTGTTTCTTGATGTGTTAAAAAATCAGTGGCTTCCACTTGCCCAATTCTAACTCTTAAGGAATTATTTTTTTAAATAGATTTTGTACCTTAAGATTTTGTACCTTAAGCTTTTGTGTCTCTTTTTCCATTTGTCTAATTCTGCTTTTTTAGAAGTGATTTTCATCAGTAAATTTATATAACACTCTTTTCCATTTGTCTACTTCTGTTTATTAAGGTGTTGTTTTCTTCAGTATTTTTTGTGCCTCTTTTACCAAGTTGTTAATTTTATTTTCATAATTTTCTTCCTTTGCTTTAATTGCTTTACTTAATTTTTTCTCCCATACTCTTATTTGATTTTGAATTTTTTTTTTTAGACTTTTCAAGAATTCTTGTTGAGCTTGTGTCCAATTCACCTTTTTTTTTTCCTTTCAGGCTTTGCTTATAGCTCTTTTGGCTTTATTATCTTCTTCTGAGTTTGTGTCTTGATTTTCCCTGTCATCATAGTAGATGTCTGTGGTCAGGTTCTTTTGTTGTTGTTAGCTCATTTTTTCCACCCTATTTCTTAAATTAGAGCTTTATGTCAGTTTTGGACTCTGTACTTACATGGGGAGAAAGATAAACTGGTTCAAGCTTCAGGCTTTTTTTTTGTACTGCTGTTTTCAGAGCTACTTCTGGGATTTTGGAAGCTTTTGGTGCTTCCATATGGTGTGACTTGGGGAGAGGCATGATCAGTGCTTACCTTATCTGAGCTCTGTTCCTTACCCAAGAAGGGACCTTGATCCTGTGGGGATATTGCTCCTCAGGGACCCTGTTCCCTTGGAACCAGAGACAATACTGTTCTTCAGAGTCTGTGATCTCTTGGAGCTAGAAGTGATACTACCCCCTCTGGACTTCCACTCCTCTTGCTCTTGCTCCTCCCTGCCCTTAAGCTATAATCCAGAAGTGGGGAAAGGCAATGGAGTTGCCACACAGTTGCTCCTCAGGGCTCCCACTCCTTGATTGTAGCACCTTTTTTTGCCCTTGAACTATGACTTAGAAGTGAACATAGGCAATGGAGCTGCCAAACAGTATTTTGATGGTCACAGGAACGTCCAATGTTTCAACATTCATGCTTTCAACTTTTGTGTCATTTTTGAGAAACATTATCCCCACAAAAATTGAGAACTGATTGTACATACAAGATATATTCAGAACAAATGGAAGTAATCTGAAAAGGGAAGACATTAACCATTGGAGTCGCTGGAAAAGACCTCCTGCCAAAGGCGGGATTTAAACTGAGGGAGCAAAGTATTCTAGGAATGGGGAACAAATCAGTACACTCAGTCAAGGATCATTCATTAAGCACTTATTATATGCACTATTTTAGCCTCTGAGTCTTTCTTCATCTGTGTAAAATGAGGGATTGGATGAGATAGTTTCTAATATACCTTCCAGCTGTAATGTTCTAGTGTTATCCTAATTCTTTGGTGTCAATGAAGGCAAAATCAAGTGGAAGTTTAAAGTTAAGCAAAGTTTTCTGTTATTTCAGTCAGCAAAAGAAAAAAAAGAAGAGAAAAGGAAGGAAGGAGGAGAAAGAAAAAAGAAAGGAAGGGAGGAAAAAGGAAAAAAGGAAGAAAAAAGGAAGAAAAAAGAAAGAGAAAATGAAAGCAGTGGTTTGGAAATCTAAGGGATCCAGGCTGCCTGCTTATACTAATTCCATTTTGTAGATAATTATTTAGCTTCCAAATTATTATTTTTTCATTCTGTAGACAATTTAAGTCCTAATAATGATTAATACTTAGTCCTTTTTTTCAGATTCCTTAGTTCAGATCTTATTATAAGAGTTAATTTGGAAAATTCAAAGGAACCCACCTACCTTCTTTTCATGTATTGTAATTTTTTTTCTTCCATCTATTTGCCTAAATTTTCTTGTCATCAAATAAAATTTATTTAGGTCAATTGGTCTCTTGCATGAGTATTATTGGTCTCACATTAGGATGGCAACAGAGATGCACTATGACAGATAGCTTTGCATGAGGTTTTGCAAGGTGTCAGATGGGAGCATATTCACAGCATAGAATGTGTTGTACCCTCTGTCAGCACCAAAAGGAGATTAGGTGGATGTTCTAGTAGTGTTTGGGTGATAATTCCTGTCCATTGCAAACTGGTAGAAAGTGGTTCTTCATTATCCTCCAAGGCAGAATAACTGTGTATTGGGAAATATTTTGTCAACAAATTTCATAGTATAAGTGCAGACGGAAACGAAGTGTACTGGGTGCTTAGTAGATCCTGGATGTTGAAGACAAGAGTTCCAGAAAAAGGGACATGGTCAAAAGTCCCAGCTTTCTTCTTGTAATGGCCCTTTAATATCCAAGGTAGCTCTCTGATGTTTGTCCTTGATATTTTTTTATTATATAATATATAATTCACTTGTTCAAGATGGGGCTCTCTGAAACTTTCTGGGTGATAACTGGCAGTTAGGTGGTAAAGGAGATAAAACATTGGGCTTGGAATCAGGTAGACTAAGCTTCATGAGTTCAAATCTGGTCTCCGATACTTATTAGCTGTGTGACCCCAGGCAAGTCACTTATCCCTGTTTGCCTTATCTAGAATGAGGTGGTGAAGGAAATGGCAAACCACTCCAGTATCTTTGCTAAAAAGCAAAACAAAATAAAAAACCTAAAATGTGATCAGGGAGAACCAGAAACAACTGAACAACAACAAAAGAGGAGAATTCAGGCATTTTTTTTTTTAAGTACAGGGAAAGGATTATGTGTTGGGGAATCAAGAGAATCTGGATTAAATTCTTTTCTTTCTCACTTACTACTTTACCTGTGTCACTTTGGACAAATTACTTTACCTCCCTGGGCCTCAATTCCCTCATCTGTAAAATGGGGAGTTAGGGTAGATGCCTTCTGCCAGCTGTGGATCTATGAACCTATGATTTCTTAAAAATAATTTCTTAAAAATAAATTCTGTCTTCTTTAAGTCAGATGGTTGATTTAAAGGGCTGAAGTGACACCCTAGTTAGTTGGGAAACAGACAGACTTATTGTCAGGAAAGGAGACAGTGGTGATCTTGCAGCACCTTTACAATAATAATAATAATAATAATAATAATAAATAATGTTAATTTTTATGTATTTAGTAATTTTTAGTTACAAAGCACTTTTTGTACCTTATCTGATTTGATGCCTACCAGGTAAATGGTGTACAGTGTATTCTTTCTCTGTTGTAGATGAAGAAGTTAAGCACCAAGGAAATTCAATGACCTGGCCCGAGATTAGCGAACCAGCCAGAATTTGAACAAAGGACTTCTGATTGGAAGTTAAGTGCTCTTCCTGGGACAGGACACTTTGTTACATACCTATAAATAGGACTAACCCTCTGGGTAAGTGTTTATAGAAGGATGTATGAGGGAAAGCAAAGCCAGGATCCATTTTAAAATATACTTCTCTGACTAGGGAGTCAGGGAATTTGAATTCTAGCTCTGGGCCTGTCATTCATTCACTGAGTGCCCCTTGGCAAGTTATTTAACCGGTGTGAGTTTCAGTTTTCTCACCTGTAAAATGAGCGGGTTGGACCAGCCGATCTCCCAGGTCCCTTCCAGATCTAGCAGGGTCTAGCTTTGAGTTTATGAGTCTTAGAGCTATGTCTTTGATTCTCTGACTACCTTTCCAATATTCTTTTCCCCTCTGTATTTTCCTTCAGTTTGAATGTACTTGGCGACAGAATCGCAATAACAGACAACTGTCTTTCTCTAAAATTGAGTGAGGTTATTCAGTACAAATGGAATGAACCTCACTTTTTCATTTCAGATCAAAGCAGAAATCTTTTGAAGTTTAGCTATTTGATAAAAAGTGTCTTTTATAACAAGCTGATATAGGAGTTAATAGGACATAGAGATATTTTATTAAACTGCAAACCATTATTAATATTGCAGTTTTAACTTGAAAGAAATATGTGAAATGACACCGGAAATTAATTAGATTATTTCATCATTCTTTTACATTATAAACTTTGATACACTTGCATAGATATATAGGTACATTGATAAAAAGACACAAAGACAAACAGAATTTTAATGAGTGGGGAGCTTTTATCTACTATCACTTTGTGACTTAATTTTTTCTGTTTATTCTGCCTATTGATTCCAGTTGAAACCTGCTGTTTTCATGTTATTATTGATATTCTCTCTGGGTTTTCTTCTAATTCTGGCATTGATATTACCTTGATCGGATTTAGTTTATTTGAATTGCCTGTAGGTTTCAGTCTCCGGAGTTTTTCACTGCTTATAGACATGCAAAGATAAAACCTCTCTTTTTATCTAAAAATCCTTGAGAGACTCTGAAAGATACAGTCGTTTTCTGAGAACATTAAAAAGCAAGAGACAACAATCAAAAGGAATCTACTTCTCACCCAGTCTATTCAAGACATCATTTTTATACACCCTGCATATTCCGACACCCACCGACTTCTAATCTCATCAGTTCCATTTTGCATTTAGAAACTGTATGCGGAGAAATTGTTTTGTCATAATGTCACAAGTGGTTCAGACCCAGTGTCACAGGCTTTGCTGTGAAAGGAGTGTTTATTTTCCCGGTCAATTTTGTCAAGGGGAAATAGTACAAATGAAAATGTTTCATGTGGTGGTATTGTTCATTTAGTTGTCAAAAAATACACCAGAAATTGTACTGTCCATGGCTGCCTTGGAAGGTGGCAGCCACAGAGACCTAGATGCTTGAAGGCATTTAAGAAATAGAAGTAGGGGGCAGCTAGGTGGTGAAGTGGATGAAATACCAGTCCTGGAGTCTGAAGGACCTTAGTTCAAACGTAGCTTCAGACACTTACTAGCAAGCCCCTTAATCCCTATTGTCTCCCTTTCTCCTTTCCCCTCTCCCCCCAAAAAAGAAATGGAAGCCAAGTATTTTGTTTAGTGAAGGTGAATTTGAAAGAAAGCTATATTAGCAGAAATTGTTTTTAGGTTAAATATGTGCTAAAAAATATTTATGTCAATTATTGGGCACATAATTAGCCTTAAAGGTACTTCTGCTCCTGAATCATTCTCTATAGCTTATCTTCATCAAATAATCCATATTGGCTTCTAACCACTATACTCAAGAAAGTCTGGGAGATACAAATAGTGTTTGAACCAAGTAAGTACTCAATTATCTGTTCGCTTAGTGAAGGAAAAGAAATGAACTTATTGAAGTATTATAAACGTCTATGGGGAGGACAATGAAATTGGTAAAGTGACAATTTAAAAATTATCTTATAAGTGATTCTATGGGTTTTTTTTTTCATCTACTTATTTCCTTGTCAGACCTGTTGGTAGAGTAGAAAATACTTTTTTCTTCCTCGTTCCAAACTTCTGTGCAACATTTATTTATGTTCTTCTTTCCAGTGAGCACATATATGGTTCATGGAGATCTGGCCATAAAGACCTGAGTTCAAATTCTGCCTCCAAAAACCTACTGACTGTGTCAACCCAGGAAGGTCACTTACCTGCTGAATGCTCCCGACAATTCTCTCTCAGGAGGCAATCACACTTTTAAGAGACTTGACCAGGTCACACAGCTAGCGTCTGAGCTCAAATTTGAACTCAGGTCCTCCTGATTCCAGGGTCAGTACTCTATCCACTGTGCCACCTAGCTGACCCCAAGATAATCCTTTAAGAATTTAAGCTTCAGCAAATGTACTGTCCTCCATTGGTAGAGAAAGTTTACTCATCTCAGAGTGTCCCTATGCCAATGAAATCACAAACCCTCTCTTCTCCTATTCTTTGCCAGCATGATAGAAACCAATGGTGATCTGTTTTACATTTCAGATGTCACTGATCAATAATTTCCTCAATTCTGGAATTACTGGATATATGAAATAGAACATTCTATCTGACTGGCATGCATATGTTAAGTGAAAATGAGAGGAAAAGGAGAGACACTTCATTACTTAGGGAGGAAAAAAAGTGGCATGTTGTAGTGACTAGAGAGTGAAGCAGATTAATAAGAGCATCCTCTTTCAAATACATGTTTGCTTTTTTTTTTTTTATAATAAACCTCCCGGGTTTTATCCAGTCTACTTTTTGGGATTTCTTTTGATAAACTATTCTATAAGCCAATAACTCTCATTCAGGAAGATTTCTCAACCTAATATTTCTTTAATTTAATCATAGCAATACCTCATTTTTCTGTCATTATGGGAGAATGAAATATCTCTCATTAAGTGGATTTTCCAAATAACTGAAGCTTATTGTTTTAAGTGCCAAAACACTTATGTAATTTAACTACATGGATGGATTTTTTTTAAAAGTGGATCATGTCCTTCCCTACTATTTTGAACAAAGTGTTGCCCAAAGCAGCTTTGACCTTTCCTTGTTGCGTCAGGGTCATCATTGTAGACGTAGATTATTGTGTGATTCTAGGACACAGTAGTTACTCAAGGGCCTACTGAGATATATGAGGTTATTTTGAGCTATAGTTAAATCTACAGGAGGTAGAACCAAGATGGCGGAGTAGAAGCAGGAAATAGCATGAGCTCCACACCAACCACCCCCAATACATGTAAAATATGACTCTAAACAAATTTTAGAGCTACAGAATCCACAAAATGACAGAGAGAAACAAATCCGCTGCTAAAGGCAGCCCAGCTGGACAACAGGAAGGGTCTTGTTGCACCAAGCTGGGAGCTGAGTATAGTCCCAGACCTGTAGTGGCCTGATCAGCAGCACAGATAGCCTGGACCAGACTTCAGGAGAGTGAATCACCACCAGCTGTGGTAGTTTCCAGACTGCTTGACCCATAAACACCAAAGAGAAAGTAAAAGGTCAATGGAGAACTCTGTTGGAACTGGGTGACCAAAGAGTGTGGTTCAGCACCTGGCCCTGGGGCAAGAGGTGGCAGAGCCATGGTGGCTGCAGCTGGTGCTGCCATGGCTGCCTCTAGAGTTCCTGGCCTGCAGATTATAGACCAAGTGACCATTTAGAGGGTAATTGCTCTTGCTTTGATATACTTGGATGTAGGTCGCAGTCTTGGGGTCCTGGGTGAGAAATGCCAGTGTGCCAGAGCTTGTGGTGGCTGTAGAGAGAGTGTCCTCCTTAGACCTCTGGCAACATTTGCAAAAACCCAGTGATTTGGCACAAAGCTCCCTCCACTATGGAAGCAGAGTTCTGCTGTGGTGAAGAGCTCAAAAGTCAAGTAATTGGCTAGCAAGATGAGCAAGCAGAGGAAGTGCAATCTAACCACAGAATCCCTTTTGGGGGACAAAAAGGATCAAAACATGGAACCAGAAGAAGTCAATAAAGTCAAAACTCCTGCATCAAAAGCTTCCAAGAAAAATATGAACTGATTAAAGGCCATGGAGGAACTCAAGAAGGATTTTGAAAATCAATTAAGAGAAGTAGAGGAAAAATTGGGAAAAGAAATAAGAATGACGTAAGAAAATCATGAAAAGTGAGTCTACTGCCTGCTACAGGAGACCAAAAAAAAAATACTGAAGAAAATAACACCTTAAAAAATAGACTAACTCAAATGGCAAAAGAGGTCCAAAAAGTCAAGGAGAAGAAGAATGACTTTAAAAGCCAAATTGCCCAGATGGCAAAGGAATCTCAAAAACTCGCTAAAGAGAATAATTCCTTCA
>CM053580.1:258709408-258741908 GCA_028627135.1 Pseudochirops cupreus
ACCAATCACCTCTTGAAAAAGATCCCAAAAAGAAAACTCCTAGGAATATCATAGCCAGATTCCAGGGCTCCCAGGTCAAGGAGAAAATATTACAAGTTGTCAGGAAGAAACAATTTAGTATTGTGGAAACACAACGAGGATAACACAAGATCTAGCAGCTTCTAGATTAAGGCATTGAAAGGGCTTGGAATATGCCATTCCAGAGGTCAAAGGAGCTAGAATTAAAACCAAGAATTACTTACCCAGGAAAACTGAGTATAATGCTTCAGGGGAAAATATGGTCATTAAATGAAATAGAGGACTTTCAAGTATTCTTGATGAAAAAACCAGAGCTGAACAGAAAATTTGACTTTCAAATACAAGAAGCATGAGAAGGTAAACAGGAAAAAGAAATCACAAGGAACTTATTAAAATTGCACTTTCTATATTCCTACATGGAAAAAGATAATTGTAATTCATAAGACTTTTCTCAGTATGAGGATAGTTGAAGGGGATATATATGTATATATGTGTACATAAATATATATGTATATATAGGAGAGTGTATGTGTGTATAAATACATATGTGAATATATGTATATGTGTGTGCATATATACATAGAGTGCACAGGATTAGTTGCATAGGAAGGGATGATATCTAAAAAATAAAATTAAGAGATGAGAGAGGAATATAATGAGAGAAGGAGAAAGGGGGAGATAGAATAGGGTGAATTATCTCATATAAAAGAAGCAAGAGAAAACTGTTACAATGGAGGAGAAGGACAGGAAGGTGAAAGGGAATGGGTCAACCTTACTCTCATTGAATTTGGCTTAAGGAGGTAATAACATACACACTCAATTGGGTATCTTAACCTACCGGAAAGTAGGGGGGAAGAGGATAAGAGGGAGAATGATAGAAGGGAGGGCAGATTAGGGGAGAGGGTAGTTAGAAGCACACACTTTTGAAAAGGGACACGGTTAAAGTAGAAAATAGAATAAGTGGGGGGCAGGATAGGATGGAGGGAAATATAGTTAGTTTTTCACAATGTATCTACTATGGAAACATTTTGCATGACTACACATGTGCAACCTATATTGAATTGCTTAACTTCCCAGTGGGGGTGGATGAGGAGGGAAGAAGGGAAAGAATCTGGAACTCAAAGTTTTAAAAACAAATGCTAAAAAAAATTCTTTTTTGCATGCAACTGGGAAATAAGGTATACAAGCATTGGGGTATAGAAATCCATCTTGCCCTACTAGAAAGTTAGATGGGGGATGGGGAAGGATATAAGAGAAAACAGACTGGGGGAAGGGGCATCCAGTAAACTTGCTATCTTGGGGTGGAGGGTAGGGAAAAGACAGGGAGAAAATTTGTAACTTAAAAATCTTGTGGAAATGAATGTTGAAAACTAAAAATAAACAAAAAATAAATCTACGATAACAATAAAATTAAGTGCCTTCCATATGAAAGTAATCGCCTACATTTCTATAATAGTTGAAGAATTATAAAGTACTTTCATTATTCAGGTAAGTGTGGCAAGTGCCATTAGTTTCATTTTGCAGATAAGGAAACTGAGGCACATAGAGTTGACAGGGCAACCAGTCAGAGTCAGGATTCAAATTCAGGTCTCCAGACTCCAAGCCAAGTTCTTTTCACTTTGCTAGTCGCTGTGTGATCATGAAGATACATGACACAGTCCCTGCTCTCAACAACCTTTCACACAGTAAATAGGCATGTTCCCTGGATAATTACAATACAGAGTAGACCACGGTAAATGAATAAAATAGGTATTCTCACAAGTGTTGTGGGAAGGGTAAGGAGAGGAAAATAAGAATTTATATAGCACATACTATGTTTCAAGCACTAAGTGCTTTGCAAAGATCTCATTTGATCCTCACAACAACTCTAGGAAATAGATGCTGTTATTATTCATTTTACAATTCAGGAAATGGAGGCAGACTGAAGTTAATGTGATTTGTCTAGGGTCATACACATTTGAGCTCAGGTCTTCTCCTGTCTAGACCCAGTATTATATTCAGTGAGCCCCCTAGTTGCCTATTTTGCCAATGGGATACCCACAGCAGCTGCTATGAATATGCAGGCATATTCCAAGTTTTGAATCACAAAATATGGCAGATTCTCCACATGGAAGACAGAAACAAAATATTTATTCAAACATCAGAAAGCCAAATCCCAATACCAGAAAGCAAATCCATCATAGCAACAAAGAAATCTATACACCATAACAACGCAACAGGCACCACCATCCCCAAGCCTTCCCCCTGCTAGGGCCTTCCCACAAACAAACACTCACAGGTCATTGCCTGCTCCCTCTCGCTCTCTCAGCTCTAACCACTCTCCCCAACTTCCTCTAGGTTCTGCTCCACCCTTCCTGCTCCACGTGCTCAGCAACCTCCTCCCACCACAGACTCATGTGACTCAGGCTTTCATGTGACTCAAGCAGGTCACAGGGGTCTATTAATGGTTGGCAAAGATCTTCCCATTTACATTACCATTACACTGCCTCTGTGGAATGAAAGATAGCATTTGTGGGGAAGAAGAAGAGGAGATTAGGGAAGGCTTCATGGAAAATGTAGCATTGCTTCTACTCGAAAAAAGTTGTTTTGTCTATTTTCTGTGATTTTTTTTCTTCTCTTGCTTTATTGTTAGCTTGTCAGTTGCCTTTCTTTCCCCCTTGTCAATGAGTTTGTCTCTGTGACAGAATTTCTAATTCTTATGATTTCAGACAATTGAGATGATAAATGATAATAATAATAGCTAACATTTATGTAACATTTACTACGCATTAGTAATTGTGTTAGGGACTTTACAAATATTATCTCATTAGATCCTCCCAACAGTCCTAGGAAATAGATGATTTTGTGGGGGGGGTGTTGTTTAGTCATTTTCAGTCATGTCTTACTCTTTGTGACACCTTTTGGGGTTTTCTTGGCAAAGATACTGGAGTTGTTTGCATTTCATTCTGTAGCTCATTTTAGAGATGAGGAAACTGAGGTAAACAGGGTTAAAGAACATGCCCAGGGTCACACAGCCAGTAAGTTTCTACTCCAATCTACTGCACCACCTAGCTGCCCAGATAATATTATTATCTCCATAATTACATCCCTCAAATGGAGATGTTGTTATTATTCCCATTTTTACAGTTGAAAAAACTAAGGCAAATGGAGATTAAATTATTTTTCCCAGGATCACACAGAAATATTATACTGAGATGTTGTTTTAAAATATTTATCAAGTTAAATATACCTCCACCCCCAAAATAATGAACCAGTTCTATTTACTTAGAAATTCAGATTCTGTTTCCTATATGTTTCCTTATGCTTAGAAAATATAGTGCAATCTTTTACATCTCTGGTGTCTTCAGTCAGATTATAGATGGAGTGTTTTTCATAGACTTTCAAGTGTGTATTAAATGAGCCAGGCCATGAGATAATTCTAGTTACACATTTTGAAAACACAAATAAATAGTCATTTATAATAGCTGGCATTTATTTAAGTCTGTGTAGCTTATAAAATGCTTTGCATGCATTACCTCGTGTCATACAACAGCTCTGTGATTAATTAGTGCAGGTATTATTATCCACATATTACAGATGAAGAAAATTAAGGCTCAAATAGATTAGAAATTTGACCAAGGTGACACTGGTGGTAAAATATAGAAGTGGAAGTTGAATGCAGTTCTCTTGACTCTATATCCCACACTGGTTTTGTGGCATCTTGTCTTCTGAAGAGCTCCAACTAGAGGAAAGGAGAAGAGAGAAGAAAAAGTTAAGAGAAGAGAAAAATGAGTCACAGGGAACTAATATGACTCACCCACAGTGACACAGGTGATAAGAAGAGAACAAACATTTAGGCACTCTTACCAGGTGCCAGCAGCTAGGGCAACTAGATGTTGCAGTAGATAGAGTAGATGAGTGCCTGGCCTGGAGTCAGGAACATTCACCTTTCTGAGTTCAAATCTGGTCTCAGACACTTACTAGCTGTGTGACCCTGGACAAGTCACTTAACCCTGTTTGCCTCAATTTTGTCATCTGTAAAATGAACTAGAGAAGGAAATGGCAAACCATTCCAGTATCTCTATTAAGAAAACCCCAAATGGGATCACAAAGAGTTGGACATGACTGAAAAATGACTGAACAACAACTATCTGCCTGTCACCCCACTAATATTACCTCATTTGATCCTCATGACACCCTTGGTAAATAGATGTCATTATTATTCTCATTTTATAGTTGAGGAAACTGAGGCAGACAGAGGTTAAGTGACTTGCCCAGGGTCACAGAATTTGTAAATATCTGAGGCAAGATTTGATATCTGATTCTCCTGACTCCACCACACTATCCAATGTGCCACGCAGCTCTATAGTTACACTAGTACAAGTGAGAAATAGGGTTTGAAGCCAGCTCCCCTGACTCCAGAGTCAATGCTGTTTTTATTGAACCATGCAACCATACTTTGTCTCTAACACTTTTATATTTCAGGAATTTTCTTAGTATCTCCATTTCAAAAGGTAAGATAGGAAATACAGATAGCTGAGGGATTCCTGCATGCTTATCACCAGTAGATCACAGAGAAGCAGGGTGTGATGCTATGGACCCTGGATTTAGATTCTAACACCTGTGTTGGATTCCCATTTCTGCTCCCAATTAGCTGTATGACCTTAGACAGGTCATGTGACCTTTTTGGCTTCAGTCTCTTCATCTGTTAATTGAAAGGTTTTGACACGTTAACTCTCTTCAAATAAACTGAAGGAAGGTCAACTTCCTTCAGTTTCTTCATAGGATTACATGTGTTTTCCTCGACCTCAGAGGACAGAATTAGGAGCTACTGTGGGAAACTGAGAGAAGATAAATTTAGTCTTGACAGGAGAAACAACTTCCTAGCAATTAGAGCTGACTCAAAGTGGAACGGACTACCTTGGAGTTACTGGATTCCCTCTCACTGAAGGTGAAGTCAAAGACTAGATAGTCATCAGATATTTTATAGAATGTTGTTGTTTTGTCATTTTTCAGTCATGACTGACTCTTCATGACCCCATTGGGGGTTTTCTTGGCAAAGATACTGGAATCGTTTGCCATTTCCTTCTCCAGCTTATTTTTCAAATGAGGAAACTGAGGCAAACAGTATTAATTGACTTGCCTATGGTAACACAACCAGCAAGTGTCAGCCAGATTTTAATTTAGGAAGATGGACTTTCCTGCCTCTAGGCCTGGCGCTTTATTTGCTGCACTGTCTACCTTGGATGGTTCTAGAGTTTCTTAACCTTTTTATGTCATGAACTTCTTTGCCAGTCTGGTGAAGCCTATGGACCTCTTCTCAGAATAATGTTTTTAAGTCATTAAAGAAAATGAAAATTTTCAGTTAGCGATGAATCAAAATAAAGATGTCATTTTCCCCCATATGAATTCACAGACTCTTTTAGCTCTAACCACAAAAGCGTTTTGGGGTTAAGAACATTTATTATAGTGGGTATAAACTGAAATAGCTGACCATCGAGGTCACTTTCAATGCTGAAATTTTGTGTATGATCTGTGTAATTAGGTGACCTCTATAGTATCATAATCTTATAAAAGCAACAAAATCTATAAGTGAGTCACCAAGTATGCCTCTGAAGCTTTAAGCAATGCTATCTGGGTTACCTGAACATCCCAACTCTAACAGCAACAGACCAATGAAAGCAGAAAACATAGTTAATATTTTTTGTTGTTCCTATGCTTATGGAAAATTAAGCAAGGAGCAGGATAATGATTAAAAAATCAAACCAACTCAGCAAGCAATCAAAAAGCCTTGGTCATAAGAACATGAAGAGATGACAGAAAAAGATAACTGGTTGTGACAGGCTTCTTCCATTATGATTTCTGATCCTTGAATTAAAAAGTTAAACTCCATTAAAAAAAAAAACAGGCTTCATTTAGCAATAATATCACCACCTAAATGTTCAAAAATTCCCTCCAAAGAATAGTCAGCATGTGTAGCAGCAAGCACCCTAGCATCATTCAGCCTATTAGGGGGCAGAGTCTGTTTTCAAAGTAAGGAAGGTCTTCAAATTCCCCCAGGCTTATTAAGGGGCAGGGAAGATCTTCCAATTCCCATTACCATTACAGAATGAGAGAGTAGAAAGAGCTTTGGGTTTGGGGGTCAAAGGAGGTAAGTTCAAATCCTAGACCTCTGGCTTGTTTTGTGACACCATGGAAAAAATTCTGCATTTGAAGTCAAAGGAGCAGAGTTCAAATCCTGACTTTATGGGAAATTCACTTAATTTCTCTGTGTTTCTGTTTCCATGTGGGTAAAATGATGGGGTCAGACTAGATTACTTTTAAAGTTTCTTCCAGTTCTATTTATGATACTATGAATATTTGTTTACCATTGGCAAATTGAATAAGTGACCATTTGTTAAGTGCCTACTATGAGTCAGTCACTAGGGATTCAAAGAGAGAACTGAAAGCAAATACAGTTCCTGCCCTCAAGAAATGCTCATTCTAACACATGTATATGTATTTATATTCAAAATATATATAAATCTATACAAAGCACGTATAAAGGAGATAAAAAGGTATGTGTGTGGGGGAAGGTGGGGAATGAATGATCCCATTCTATGCTACACTTTTGGTACCTTTATCAAGTGAGAATACCTCTGTTGAAGCAGTCAATTAAGAAATTCAAAAGCCCTTAATTAATTTGAAAGGAGAAAAAAAAACCATTGGATGAAATGAAATGAGTACACAGAAGGACTGCTGGGACTGGTTGAGGAGACACAGTCACACCCTTATATAAAATAGCCAACCAATTCTGGCATTTGAAAATGAACCATAGAAGTGGTGGCAGCAGATCCAAGTAAACAACTTGACCAGATGGCCTTGTGAACTTCAGATTTTGGATTTCTCACGAATTTCCTAGTCACTTGTACCAGTGGCTGTGGCACTGTCTTCATTGAGAGCCTTGGACAAACTCATTGCATTGAAGAAGGGCAACTTAAAAGGGAAAATGACACACTTTACAAAATATTTATAGCAACTTTTTTTGTGGTAGCAAAGAATTGAAAACTGACGGGATGCCCATCAATTGGGGAACTACGGAACAACTTGTGGTATATCTATGCAATAGAATACTATTGTTCTATAAGAAATGATGAGCAGGCAGATTTCAGAAAAACCTGAAAAGACTTACATGAACTGATGCTGAGTAAGGGGAGCAGAACCAGGAGAACATTGTACATAGTAACAGCAACATGGTGTGATGACCAACTTTGATAGACTTAGTTCTTCTCAGAAATACAATGATCTAAGATAATTCTAAAAGACACATAATGGAAAATACAATCCACATCCAGAGAAAGAACTATGGAGTCTGAATGCATATCGAAGTATACAATTTTCTCTCTATTATATATATATATATTTTGTGATTTTCCCTTTTGTTCTGATTCTTCTTTCACAACATGACTACTGTGGAAATTTTTTTTAAAGAAAGGCACCTTAAGACTCCACAAGGACTCCAAAAGGAAAATAATGAGGATTCCCTGAGCAGAGAGGACTGTCATTCAACCAGGAGTTGTGAGTTAACCACTTCACTTTATAATGCCTTCTAAGTATGAAATCTCTTTTCTGTGGATTTTGTATGTACTTGTAGCAGAATATGCTGTCCTCTCTGAGAGAATGTTACACCAGCTATTCTTATAATAATGATTTAATAAATATGTTTCAAAAAGCTAATTGACTCTGACTGGTTAATTGATATCAACTAATCATCGTTTAGGGAAATTCATTGGTGAGTTTTAGTATTAGATAAACTACCACCCTCCCCAGCGCCTGAGAGTTACTCCTAGAATCCTCGAGGGAGAAGTAGCCAGTCACTCTCTGGAGGTCTGACCTTTGAGTCCAAGCGAGGGTTGGGAGAACGATCCAGTGAAACAGAGATACAGGGTAACTTTGAAGGAGAAGGCACTAGCATCTGGGGGGACTATGAAGTGCCTTTTTAAAATTGAGTTGAGTGTTGAAGCAATACCAAAAATTCCAAGGGGTAGAATTGAAGGGAAGTCCATTCTAGGGGAAAGCAAGTTCAAAATCATGGAGCTAAGATAGAGTGCTTTATGTTTGAGTAACACTATGTAGGTGTAGAGGGTGGGATAGTGAGTAAGAGGTCTGGAAAGCAGCCACATTATGAAAAGCTTTAAATGCCAAACAGTAAGTTTTATATTTGATCCAAAAGTCAACAGAGAACTATTGGAGTCAATTGAATCAAAGGAACGACATTGTCAGACTTGTGCTTCAGGAAAATCGCTTTGGTTTGTGGAGCGTGGACTGGAATAGGGAGAGACTGGAGGTAGGCAGTAGGGAAGAGGCTCATGCAATAGCCCAGGTGGGGGTAGTTATGAGAGCTTGAACTGAAGTGAGACTGTGTGAATGGAGTGAAAGGGTTATATGTGAACAACGTTCACATATATAGATGGAAAAGACAGGATTTGGCCACTTACTATATATACATGCATTCATATATGTATACCCACATATGTGTATGCATCGTGTATATACCTGGGTATATGTGTATGTATATATGTGTGTGGGAGAGAGAGAGAAAGAGAAAGTGAAAGAGAGAGAGAGGGAGAGGGAGAGAGAGAGACAGACACAGAGAGAGAGAGAGACAGAGAGAGAGAGAGACAGAGACAGAGAGAGAGAGAGGGGATATAATTGAGGATTACACAGAGACTGAATGACTAGGACAGTATTGCCCTTGACCATACAAGGGAAGTTGAAAGAGGGGTGGGTTTGGGACAAGTGATTGAATAATGAGTTTTGTGTTGGCTCTCTTGAGTTTGAGATGACTATAGGATTATCTAATTTGACACGTCCAATAGGCAGTTGGTGATACAAGACCTGAGTTCAGGAGAGAGACTCTAGCTGGATACATAGATCTAATGATTATTTGCAAAAAGATAAATAATTGAACCTATGGAAAGCATTCATCCTCTATGGCTGCGTACTTGTTTACTCAACAGTAAAATGAGGAAGCTGGACAAGATGATTTCTAAGGTCCTCTGCAGCTCTTGATTCTTTTGATTCTGGATCCCCAGTTCTTAGCTCAGTGGCTGGCAGAGAAAGCACTTCATAAATACTTGTTATAAATACTTGTTTGTGGAATACACACACACACACACATATATACATATAATATACACATACACACATACATATACATATACATATGTATGTGTGTATGTGTGTGTGTGTGTGTGTGTGTGTGTATACGTGAAGATTCCACAATGATTCTATCCTACAAGAAGAGGGAGGGAAAAGGTAAAGACAAGGAATTCTGAATATTTTGGTGTTTTCATTTACATAGTCGGTTACTATGCAGTAAATACGTTTTGTTTATATCTAAATACATCTTCCATATAAACATGCCTTGTATCTTTTGTTTAACATGTATTGCGTTATTATGATTTAATGAACATAGTATAGGAGGATGAAAAGAAAAATGGCTCTGCCGTAAGGGGACCCAGGATCGAATTAAGCCGCTGGGTAGCCCAGCAGATAAAATACTGGCCCTAGAGTCAGGAGGATCTACGTTGAAAATCTAGCTCAACCACTTGTGTGAGGCTGAAAGTCACTTAATCTTTGTCTGACCCAGTTTTCTTATCTGTAAAATGGGGATAAATACATTCACCTGGCAGAGTGGTGGTGTGGATCAAGTGAGATAATATTTGTGGAATGCTTTCTAAACTTTAAAGCAGTATATAAATGTTCTAATACAATGAGTACTAATGAGTACTAATGCAAACTATCCCCCGTTCCTCAAGGGCATGCCTGATTCACTTTTCTTTTGAAGCTCAGCTTAAATGCTGCTTCTGATTCTCCAAGATGCTAATGCCTCTCCCTGCAGAAATTGCCTTGTACTTACTGTATATGCAGTTTATATTAATTAAGTCATATGTGTATGTGTTGTTTTGCCCTCTAGAATGTAGGGTCCTCGAAGCATAGATTGGTTAGTTTGTATCTTTGCATCTCTAGGATCAAGCTCCACACCCACTGAATAGCAAGGGCTTGATAATTGCTTCTTAATTAATTAACTCGTGTACCCTCAGGCAAATCACCTTTCTTCTCTGAACTTCAGTTTCTTCCTCAAAATAGATATAATACTTGCACTACCTACTTTTCAATGTTGTGAGGAAAGCACTTTGTATACCTTGAAGTCTTCTCTCTCTTGTCTCTGTCTCTGTTTCTACACACACACACACGTTAGTATTATTACATCTCATATACACCTACATGACCATGTCCTACATACTCAGACTATGAGAACTAAAGAGGACTTTAGAGATCATCTAATTCCAGTCCAGTCCTGCCAATTTTCAGATTGGGGAAAATAAGGCCCAGAGAGGTGAATGACTTGCCCAGGGTCTCAAAGTTCCTGGTTTCAAAGCTGGTTCTCTTATTTCCCAATCCACCATTTATTCCATTGTGGTATGAAATATATTCTAACATACTTATATTTTTGTTATTGAATATTTTTGACATTTCAGCTGCTTCAGTTATTATCTTCTGAATAATGGCATAAAGCATATATATTTATGCATTATGCACAAGGTAGTTATAAATATAGTTTGAGTACATTCATAGAATGTATGATGAATATGAACAGCATCATTAAATTAGCAGGCTTAATGTCAGTTCTAAATAGCTGAAAACTTGTCCATAGCTTTTACATGCATGGTTTTTGTATACCGCCCATCATTTTATATGATCACACATATCTCCATGTAATATTCCAACCAATTTTTCCCTTTTGTTTATGTATGAAATTCATGCTTGTTTTTTGTTTTTTTTTTAAATTTCTTAAGGTTGTTTGTGCCTAATTCTACATACCCTGGAGAAACTGTTCCAGAACTGTTCATCCTTATGGAAAGAGTCTGCCAATATCAGAGAGACTTATCTGTTATGTAATTGCCAGTTGACTTGCAAAGCTGCCCTAGGGCATTTTGTCAGGTGCGCTTACTCAAGGATGATGGTCTTAGGGAGCAGAAAGTGAAATTTCACAAGAGCGGTTTGGTCTGTCCCTTTAAAATCAAATTCTTGGTGGAACTTGGTGCTCTGAATGCTGAATCCTCACTGGGTATTACCCTTGTAACCCTTTCTCTCACTCCCCATCTCCTCCTCCTTGTGCTTTTCCTCAGATCTGGTATCATAAAAATACAATAACCAATAGATTACGTTATACCAGAATATGTGGCACATGTACGCACAATAGCATAATCGTGGATGTCTCTACATTTAAATCTTTTGTTTATTTAAATAGGAAACATGTTGGTTTTCTGGGAGCAGTACCATAGACTTTTAAAATTATCTCTCACCCTAGGGTCAATCTGGTTCCCTCTATGTCTGAGCTAGACTGATGGTCTTTACGTGTTCCTTGGTGGGAATACTATATGAATTCTGTAGGAGGTGCTTTTACCACATACCACAGGTGGGACAGGCACATTCTCCCTCCTTCCTCTTTTTTTCTCCTGATTCCTCCCACCTTTTTTCCTTTCTCCTGTCATCTCCTAATTCCACAGCAGGTTTTTTCACTTTCAGAGCCTGACATTAAGCTCCCTCTCCCTGGCCCTGTCCTTGATCAAACCAGTGATTTCATGGTTTTAGGTACCTCCCGGAGAGAAATGTCTTCTATCAATGCAAATTGGCCCTTTCTCTAGCAGCTAAGTGGCACAGTGGACAAAGCACTAGGCCTGGAGTTAAAAAGACCTGAATTCAAATTCAGCCTCAAACAATTCACTAGCTGTGTGACCCATGGCAAATCACTTCACTACTGTCTGCCTCAGTTTCCTCATCTGTAAAATGGAAATATTAATAGCATTTACCTCCCAGGGTTTGTTGTGAGGATTAAATGAGATAATATTCATAAACTACTTAGCACAGTGCCTGGTACATAGAAGATCCTTCTTCCTTCCTTCCTTCCTTCTTTCTTTCCTTCCCTTCTTCCTTCCTTCCCTTCTTCCTTCCTTCCCTGCTTCCTTCCTTCCCTTCTTCCTTCCTCCCCTGCTTCCTTCCTTCCTTCCCTCCTTCCTTCCTTCCCTGCTTCCTTCCTTCCTCCTTTTCACATTTCTTATTTATTTTTATTTTTCCCTTCTTTCCTTCTTTCTTTCTTTCTTTCTTTCTTTCTTTCTTTCTTTCTTTCTTTCTGTTTTGAGACTTAGAGAACTGCCTATGCACCCTGAGAGGGTACATGACTTCCAAACGGTTTCAATTTGTTTTTGTCAGAGTCAGAATTTGTATTCAGGTTTTCCTGAATGTGAGACCAGTTCTCTGTCCACTATAACATGCTGCCTTTCACAGGCTTAGTAAAAGAAAATGAGACTACCAACGGAACTGCTCTTTCTCTTTTTTAGGTCTCTATGCTGGAAGAACCTTATAGCTAAGAAGAGGAGTTAGCCACATACATGCTGTGATTTAAAGTGTGTCAAAAGTTCAGTGACCCACTGCTCTGCCGTGATCCCAAAATTCCAACATTATCCTTATGATCTGCACTTTCCACTTGTACCAATCAAAATTCTAGCTGTCCCTAAAAGTAGAGATTGCATGATGCTTCCTAATAAGAAAAGACTTTTCTTTTCCCTGAGTTCCACTCTGCATGTTTTAGGACATTTATTGCACCTTGCTTTGCTTATAATCATTTGTTTTACTTACCTTATGACCCCTCCCATAATATCTTCACATTGAAAGAATTTTCAGTATTTCTTATCATGAACCTGTGAGGTATATGATACAAATATTATTATTTCCATTTTCAAAATGGGGAAATTGAGGGTCAGTGAAGTTAAGTGAGTAACACTTTGTTCCACAGTGAATAGAAATCAGAGACAGGGAGCAGCTAAGCGGCATAGTGAATAGAGTACCAGTCCTGGAATCAGGAGGACCTGAGTTCAAATCCAGCCTCAGACACTTGACACACTTACTAGCTGTGTGGCCTTGGACAAGTCACTTAACCCCAATTGCCTTGGCTTTCCCCCTCCAAAAAAAGAAATTAGAGTAGAGCAAGAAAATTTATTTGTAAATGGGAGCACTTTTATAAAGTGTGCAATTATTCTTTATTCGATTTGTACATTTGGATTTTAAAGTCTTCTCAAAAATAGAAAACCTCTGCATATATAAGCACAAAAGAGTCATACATTTATGTCCACTAGTTCTTGGTATAGAAAGCTACAGAATCAAATGACTAGAAGGGACCTTCAAAGGGTCATGTAGACTATCATCCCCTTGCGTCTGGGCAGAATTGAACCTAAATTATTCTGAACAAATGGTATTTTTCCATTTTTTGAAAGTCCTCAAGGGAAGGAGATGTGTTCTTTCAAAAAAAAATCTGTGGAGAAAACCAGAAAAAAACATGTTTAATAAACGTCTGTCCCGTACCCACAGCCCTCTAACATACCACAATGCACAACAGTTTATAACTGCGACCTTATAAAATCTAAACTACCACACAGTTTTGTATTTCATCTAAATAAACTGAATAAAACCAAAGCAAAAAAAAAATACTCAAGGTCTGTACAATAGAATTAGAAATCAGGAACTGAGCTTGAATTTACTCAGCATTTCTAATGGCCAATTTAGAAGAGCAGAAGAAAAAAAAGCTACTAAACATCAAAAATTCTACAAATTTGAATGGCTCTGAAAAATTGGGCAGTTGAAGAAGAAAAAAATGTATAGATTTGTTCAGTCATTCATTTACTCACTTTTCCAGGAATTCATTCAACAAACATTTGTTAAGACATTTCCTGGGCTCTGGAGGAGATATCAATTTAAATGAGGCATGATTGGTAAGAGTTTGGTGTAGCGGAAATCCAATTGTATTTCAAATACAGAGGCTACTGTTGTTTAATCATTTTCAGTTGGGTACAACTCTTTGTGACCCCCCCCAATTTGGAGGTTTGCTTGGCAAGGATAGTAGAGTGGTTTGCCATTTCCTTCTCCAGTTCATTTTATAAATGAGGAACTGAGGCAAACAGGGGTAAGGGACTTGTCCAGGGTCACACAGCTAGTAAGTTTCTGGGGTTGGATTTGAACTCATGAACATGAGCTTCCTAATTAGAAGCCCAGACTGGCTCTATCCACTGTGCTACCTAGCTGAGAACTGCTAGCCTCTGCTACTTTAGCCAATGCGATCTTGGGCAAGTCACCTGATTTCTTGGGCCTCAGTTTCTTCATGTTTAAAATGAGGGGTTTAGACTAGAGGACCTCTAATGTCTCTGCTACATCTAAACTCGAATATGATTATCTCTACCCTCAAGTAGTTTACAGTTTAGTAGAGGATATTACTGGAGACCTAATAGATAAGCAAATGCTGTTAGTGTGTGGGGAAATTCACTTCCCAAAATAGTTGGGTTCATATGTTACCTCAGTGGTAATAGATGTGGGTGGTAATAATAAAATAAAAATAATAATAATAAAACAGTTTATTGAATTTACTATGTGCTACTGACATGGCTTATCTACCACACAGGTTGGGGAACCACATTTTAAAGGCTGTAAGGTGTTTTGAAAACAGTGTAGCCCATAAATCCCATTGATTGGCAGAGGAACAAAATTATTTTGGCCTGATCCTATGGTGAGTAAACTATTTTCTCTGAATAACGTGAATGAAATGTGCCAGGGCACCAAGAGTTGGATAGGAAATTTAAGAAATTAAAAAGCCCCATGTAGTCAATGACATTTTACAATGGGGTGAATTAACTGGTAATGCTCTGGAGGAGTTAATTTACCTCACATGAGTAAGCACTTTACAGTCAGCCAAGGAACGACTTGCTCATTGTGGAATCAGGCCCTTATGTTTTGCTTAATAAGATCAAGGTGAAAGAATAAGTAGGACTTGGGGTAATGAGATAGATCAGTGATAGCAATTTCCACTGGTCTGTAGTCCCTGCCGGGAAACGAATTACCGTATTCTGGGATTCAGGTTAAGATTAGGGAGAAAACGGCCCATGGAACTTATTTTATACTTTTGGCTATGCCATTTATTTCCTGATTTTTACAATGAAAGTTTATGAGTTTGAGGGATTACTAATTTGGAATTGCAATCATTTGACTTGGTTTCTTTAAATTCACCTCATTTTATCTGTGCTCTCCAAACAGAAAGCAGTTTCTCCAGGATAGGGGTTGAATCTTTTTTGTATCTTCTTTTTATTTATTTTTTTTTTGGCCTTTATAGCCCTAGCACCTAGGGTTGTATCTGTGCAGGTAGTAGGTACCTGAATGCTAATTTATGGATTGATTAAATAAGCATTTATTAAGCTCCTTTTATTTGCCAGATACTGCACTAATCTCTTCAAAGGACAATTTTCAAAATCCTGCTTTGTTGCAAGTTACAATGGAATAAAGGGGAGGAGAGAAACACTGGTTAGCAGCCTTAGGTGATGCCAGTTGAAAGATGAATTTATAAGCCAATCCTTGTGGCCCTCTAAGGAAAAGAAGGAAGAAGCCAGGTTGACAGGATTTAGAAATTTGTTTGGGATTTAGGAGATCCCACCTCCTCACAGCAACTCATACTCAGATTCAGTATGTTCCTGTTTTTCTTTCCCTCAATAGGCCCTTCCCCACTCCCTAGTCCCAGCCTGACTAGAGTCCCTGCCAGAGACCACAGGAGCCAACACTAAGCGGCTTGGAGCTGGGGGAGCGTCTTCCGTCCCTGCCAGGAGTGAGGAATAACAGCAGCTTTGACCCCACTGCTGTGGGGGGAGAGAGGGAGGTAGCTGTTTTCCTGCCATCCCAAGTTGGAATTCTGAAGGAGCTTAGAAACACTGTGCCATGTGGTGGTCAGCCTCTAAAGTACTGCAAATATGGTATTAAACTTCAGGCATGACATGGATTAAATAGGTTTTGATAGGCTATCCTAAGACTCTAACCACTATATGTAACATTACTTTATATGGGAAAATGCTTCTCAGAGTTCTATACAATTTGCTCATAAATTGGGAATGTCTGTAAATATTTTATAAAAAGAGGTTGTATTTCATCCATTTAAAATTATAATATCTAAGGCATGTTCCTTTTGAATAGCATTAAGTCCATCTTTTAATTGGACCCTATGAAATTGCAAAGGGAACATGCCACTAGGTATTCTATTCTCTTCTTGGCCTGGCTTCCTTGTTGTAGTCATTTCTGGAATCCTCAGTGACTTGCTACCTCTGCCGATAGTAGTTGCTTATCTCTTGACAGTGGCTTTTGAAAGGGATGGTAAAGTGGGTGAGCAGGCCAGGACCTCTCAGGGACTACAACAAGGCACATTTCCTACCTCTTTCAAATGGAGGTGAAGAGTCAAAAAAAGTCCTGACCCTTTTTTAAGAGACTTCACTCTGCTCTAGCCCAGCAACTTCTTTTTCTTATTGTTTCTTCAGGACTAATATTAAAGTCAGAGGCCAAGAATTGCCAGCACCATCCAGCCCTTCCTGACATTTGGTACCCAGTGTAGTCCTTATTTCCCTAAAGTGCTTCTGAGACCTTCTGTGTTGTAGGACACGTGGAGGATCAAATGTGTCACAGGTTCCATTCTATTTCTCCTTCATATGAAATAAAGTTGTCCAAACCTTTTCAATCCTCCCACTAGTTCACTACCTATTTTTGTATTTTTCTTTTTCTGCTTCAAAAAGTCTTATCTTCTTAGATACCCTTCTTCCCTCTTTCAAATCCCTCCTCAGCACGATCAATCCCATTTCTGGAGAAGGATTTTCATCCATCTATTTTTTGGCCTTTGAAATCCACTGAAACTTATTTTTATGGGGAAAAAGAAACAGAATCAGGGAAAGTGAGGCCTAACAATGACAAGGAGAAAGAGTTTTTGAAAGGACAAAGAAGGGAGGGGTAAATGAAGCAGGTACTGGAAAGCATTTTTATATAGTAAATTTTTTGGTGGGTAATTATTAATTTCTTCCTCTTAGTTTTCCATAGACTAACACCAAATTTAAAAAAAAACACAAACAGGAAACAGCTATTTATTTTGTGTCTGACCGTCATAGGCTATTCAATATGATGATGACCTAATTTCTGATCTCTATAGAACAGTCAACCAGCATTACTGAAGGATCCTGGCAAGTTGGCAGAAACTGAGTTCCTTTATGAGGTTCCTTTTAATTAGTGAAAAATTTTCAATTTATTTGTCTTTCTAGTGTTTACTTTAGATACAGAGAAAGAGAGATGTAGGTACTCATTGAATATATAAAAACTTTCAAAACAAAACAAAATGATTCTCTCCCCTCCTCCTGCCCCCATTCCATACAGGGAAGCACTAAATTGAAAGCTGATACCAGTCCACCATTTGTTTAATCATTAATACAAGAACTATTAACATTTTAAATATCTTTATATGCAAAGGTGTAACATTTTTTATCTCTTAACTGATAGTTCCTTGTTGTATACCTTTCTGTTCTTTTCTTCAATTCTGTGATATCTCTCCAGTATGTCTATTATGGAATACTAAAGACCAAATGCTAGCCAGTTCAAGTCCTGAGTAGAGGAAAAAAATGACCAAGTCTTAAATTGTTTTCACGTTTTACACTTTGCATTTCCTTGGCTAATCATTTAGGTAAGAAGATGACCACAACCATTAAGTAAATGCTTATTGATGATATTTCACAAATATATTTTCATTTTGCAGTTTACATTCCACCAGGAGCCAGAATGAGTCAATGTTTTCATTTGTTAAAACTTTTGTTCAGAAGCTTTTCAAATAAGAATCAGAAACAGAATTGTTTTGCCCAACACCTGACCTAGCACCTGGAAGATTTTGGGCTTGGCAAATCTTTATCAATTATTACAATAAAAACAACAGTGACATAGATTTCTAGGTTTGTGAATGGGCAGCATTTGAGAATTTAAATACTTAGCTTTGAAAGTAGAAGTTTTCTTCCCTAATATGGATATTAGTCCCTGTTCATTCTAAAGCCCTAATACGTCAATTTCAGTTTCTAACAAGGGTCAGAAACTGAATTGTTTTGCCTAGCACCTTACTACTGGAAGATTTTTTGCTCTGCAAATCTTTATCAATTATTACCAAAAAACCAACAATGACATAGATTTCTAGGTTTGTGAATGGGCAGTGTTTGGGAACTTAGTATATGCTACATCTGTGTAATTTGGAGGGATGAAAATGCTGGCTTATACCTTTTTTTTTTTTGAGCTGAGGACAATTTAGAACTTGGACTAACATAATCAAAGAGCATGTGGATGTCGCGGCTTTTGGTTGCAAAGTTAGATTACTAAAAATCCAAAACTATTGTCTTGGATTATGCTGTCTCATTCACTGCATCTGTTTCTTTCTGCCCTACACTGGTGTTTAGCTAGGTAAAAACCGTGCGGGGTGGTGTCCTCATTGTTGGGCAATGGCTCATGATATCTTTAATCAAGTATCAGATGCATGCAAAGGTTAGCTGATGGGAATTAGGCATGAAACTCATATTGGGAATGGAAGTGCTGAATGCATAATTTCACAGCTAATGAGTGGTACAAATGGCAAAGTTCACCATGACTTCCTCAGTGCCTCTGAACCTTTCTTTTGAGCTAATGGGGAAAGTATTATTATTATGTTCCAAAGGTACTATTGTGCAACCTGTCACCTATTGATTATTTTTTTCCCCTTCATTTTAGGACATTTTATTTTTCAAGGTAGCTCAAAACTCCCATCGTGTCAATCCGTTCCATGAAGCAGACGCAGGTTGAGAGAACACTACATTACACATTCTCGTCACTGCACCTGAGGTCATATTTGTTAGTGCTAGAGGTTGTTAGGCCATTATCAGCCACTGATGCCTCTCCAGCTGTGAGACTAATTTGGATTCAGTGAGGAAACATTGAGCTGAGCTCCCTTCAGTCATTCACTACTAGGCCTAATAGGGTTTGTGTTCTCGGTGCTTTTAAGAGTACTCAGTACACAGTGGTTTACAAACCTATCTTAGGAAGAGAGAATAAGAGGTCAAAACACAATAATAATTCAGCCCCTGAGTTTAGGGAAAGTGATAAAGGCTATACAATTCAATAGCCAATTTACAGAATAAATTTTAAAAGTTCAAATTAGGCATGTATGAATAGTAAATCATGTCATTTATAATTCATGATGAATAGCAAATTATTCTAATGGAATTTCCTATTCTATTTATATTCTAACTATTAGAACAGTGCACAGAGGGACAAATTCATAAAGTAGATTCATGCTACTTCCTTTGGGGTATTTTTTTCCCTTTAGCCTCCAGCCTCTCTGGTTTTACCTTGCCATAGCTAGGAAAGGAGGATAGTCTGTGATGATGTGACAGACAAGAAAGGAAATGTTTATTGAAGATCACATCTTGAGAAAATAGATTTCTTCTCGATGATTATTCTATAGAGAAGAAAAAGAAGAGAGGAATGATACAAAATGGGACCCAGAACTAAGATTCAAAAATACTTGTATTGTGATTCCAAATGATAGGGAAGTCATTCACCTCCTCTGGGGCTTGTCTTTACTCCTTTTACTCCCTCTTCACCAACACACTTCTTTGATGAGCAGAGCATCCTTTGAAATCAAAGGACTCTGTGAAGGAAATACAGAGGAAAGCGACTGGGGAGCAAAGGAATGCCTGGAACGCAGACTCTTAAGGCTTGGTTTCACCATTGGAAAAGTGGCTATAATGATGACATTTAGTTCATCTTTACTGCTAATATGGGGATAGAAGGCATCCATGTGCCACACATTTATAAACATCATGCATATCAGCAATATCACCCACATGTGGGAAGAGAAAGAACCAAGAATTTGGGGCCAAGCACGGACTTAGGAACTGAATCCTTATAATTTATATGAACAAAAGAGGTAGTTTCTGAACCAAGGGCATCAAATCCCATCTCGGGGCACTAGCGTCAAAACAAATCATTCAACTTTTCCTCTTGTGGCTTTCAATATCCCCACAACAGAAATATGTATCATACATATTTTAGCTGGAATTTTGAAGACCTTACAACCTCTATGTCATATAAGAAAAAGAGAAAGGCCATACTTATGTGAATTTTTTTTTTCCTGTGGACCAAAACAAAGTCCCTCCTGGCCTGCACAATGCCTACCTGTCTCTTTGAATGTAGGCTGATTTGGAGTATAATGTCAAGCCTTTCTTCTTTCCAACCCCCAAAGAAAATGTACTTAACCTTACGGGGCTATGTGCTAGAATGTATTTAAAACTACATCTCTCATGGTACCTTGCACTTAGTAGGAGCTCAATAAGTATTTGTCCATTGCTTGTATGATTAATCATGCTGTTGTTGTTTACTTCATCAACCTGCATTAACTGGAAACTGTCTCTAACCTTAATTATATATTTGTTTTATCTATCTTGTTTCTCCAAAATCCAGATATTGAGTATTTGAAACTATTCCTCCTCTTGTTTAACTTTTTTTTTCTTTTTCCTTACTGAGGGAGTTTTCAGTTTTTCTTCTCTTACTTCTCTTTCCAAAATGTGATTTTTATGTTTTGTATTTTTTCTCTTACCCTTCGTTTGAATGTTACCTGGTCCCCATGTTTTATTATTCTTTTGGAAAGTAGAGAATTAATATTGCTGATTTTCATTAATTAATTCCTTTTCTTATTAACATTCTATGCTTCCATCACATTCTTTATTTACTTTTGTATTCAATTTCTCCCCTTTGTATTTCCTTTTTCCCCCCTTGCTTTTCTTACTCTTGTTACTTCTCTGCTCTTAATTAAGACACTTTCTCCTTTCCTTTTGGATTCTCTGTGTTCTCTTGATGTCTGCACTCTCATGATTCTTCTACTTTTCCCCACAACTTAGAAGTAGCTGTCTCCCAAAATATTCTGTTCTTGGCCATTTTCAATTTCATCTACTCCCATGATTGAAATGATCACCTCTATACAGATGATACCCAAACTGTCTATCATCTTTATCCTAACATTTTTTTTCTCTAGCCCTTTGTGTTCATTGACTTCTAAATAGCTATACTTAGATAATATGTATATCATTTTGTTGTTGTTGAATTTTCCTCCTCTTGGACCCTTTGCTGGTTTTAACTTTTTCTTCCTTATACTCCCCTTCCACTTTCTGACTCCTCCTCCTTTGACAGTGGATAGACTGTAAGTCTGCCTCAACCTCTTTCCATGTTGGGGAATTTACTTTTAATGGACTTAGTCTCTTCAAGAATCTTACAGATTCAGATGGATTTGAGCCTCTTTTCCTTCAAACCCCGAGAAAACACTTATGTTGGTCCTTTGTTCCAGTTCTCTTCATTCCCCCCCTTCTCTGATTAGGCTGAATCATTGTCTCAAACTTTTTGAAGATTCAGATGAGGGTTAGATGAGTGTTCCAGGAGATCCTTTACAGCATTGGGGCTCTCTAAGCAGGGCTCCCCCAAGCAGAGGAAGTCCAGATTTCCCTCCTCTACCCAATTTCCTTCCTTCTTCTTACGTGACTGGGCTAAATCAATGGCATTTGCTTATTGCATTGGGATGGTCAGTCAGCAGTCTCTGAAGTAGGAAGGGAATCCCTGTATAAGTCTCAAAGCGCAAGTCAGTGAGTTAGTTTGCATGCTGGGCCTGAGCATGGAGGCTAGAATTTTCCAGTATCAAGTTATAAAGCTGTTATTATTTGGGGCTTCTTGCTTTCTTCTCCTGTGGACTCAGATGTAATCACATTAACTCTGGTGTGTGTGTGTGTGTGTGTGTGTACAATATATGCGTGTGTGTGTACATGTTTACACATACACACACATATGTATACACATATATGTGTATGTGTGTGTATGTGTCCATGTCTGTATATAATGAGGTTGGAAGTTAAAGTTAGTAGGGAAAGGAGAAAATGTTCTATCTGTTATTCTATTGGTCAGATAGCTGACTCATTTTTATCACTGTATCCTTTGAGTCTAGTATAGTTTTTGTAATATAATAGGTACTTAATAAAAATAGGTGCTTCTAAGTTTCCTGAATATTCTTCCATAACTTCCAACTCTAAAAATGAATTCATCTCTCTTACTACCTTCTCTGTTTCCACCACTTTCATATTCAAAATCTTGGTGTCATATTTGACACTCTTTTCCCTCACCATTCACATCCAATCCATTTCCAAGTCTTATTGATTCTACTTCCATAGTGTCCCTCCCATCTTTCTATTACATTTCACTCCTACTTCAACAATTTAGATATTCATGCCTTCTTGCTTGGAATAATGTACTAGTAGACTAACTTTTCTTTCCATTGTTGTTGTTGTACAGTTTTTTCAGTTGTATTTGACTCTTCATTCCATTTATGTCATATTTTCTTTCCAAGTTCCAATTCATTTAGTAGCCTGCTTCTTCCTAAGGTGGAATGGAGCTGAGGTCCTAGCCTTGGAATTATTGTGAGGAGCCTTGAGTCTGGGCCAGATTTTGGGAACCAAAAATTCACCTAAATTGAAAGGTTCTGAGACTCAGCTATTGATTCCTTTTTGAGGGCAAAACCACACCAGCACCGACCTTTTCATATCTGGTGAGAAGCTAAGGAGCCAGGCTTACCTCAAGATAATGCAATACAAGGACAAGTAATCTAAGTGAGCCATCAGTGGGCTCCTGGTAGGCAAAAAATAGAAGCCCCCAAAGTCGTAGGGCACCTATTACTATTTCTTTGCGAAGTGCATTTCTCTCTTTCATCATGGCCCTTCATCTACATTCATCCAAGGTGGTCCTCACCTCGATTCATTAAGGACATAAAAATAGTAGTTATGTGATAGATAACTTGCTATTATAAATCTAATTAATGTGTGAAGAATTCTAGTCCACCCTACCTTTCCCCAGATGAAAATTTGCTATTTTGCATACTGCTTATATTTTCCTTGTATAATACTGTTCCAGTCTTACACATGGGAAACATAGTGAGTAGTAGGGAAGTAGAGGTAACTTTAAAAAAAATTAGCAGTAAAGGAGAGGAAACAGATGAGGTGGCCCTGAGTGGTTATTGTTGTTCCTTTCTTTCCCAGGAGTATCGGAGACTTCATGGGGAGATGTCTTGACTTGTGAATTGGGTTTAAGTGAGGTAGAGTTGCATGAAGTCATCAGCTTCACTCTCTCTTCCAGAGTCATTGAAATCCAGAGCCAGGACAAGTCAGGATGACTCGTGATGGCCTGGGATGCAGTGGATGACCTTGGTATCTTCGATGTCTGACCAAGCTTTAAGCACTCCACAGTGCCTACTTCAGCTGCCTTCATGGCCGTTGGAACAAATTGTTCTCATCCACCCATTCCACCAGGGAAAGTCATCACATGCTTAGGGTAGACATCCCCTTAAATCACTGACAGATTTCAGGTCTGTAGGTTTAACCTGTCTGCCAGGACAGTAGATGTGACTACTGTACATATTACAGTTTCTTGAAGCTTAGGTGAGAGTTGGTGAGAGGTAGACACTAAAGGTGGATAAGCAGCCCTGAAAAGGGCTCAGCAAGCCGTCACACTAGAGGTGCTAGTCCTCCTTGAATACCCCATATAGTCTGGGTGGGTGTTAAGGGCAAAGAGAAGGTTTTTAAAATTTATTTTAAAGATTGGGTAGATGTGAATGTATTTCTTTTTTTTTTCTTTTAAAATAAATTCTATTGATATCATTTGTTTTCTACATTATCTACATTTCTGGATACTAACTCTCTTCTGGTGCCCTCTTCTGATGCCTTCCTTGAGAGCCATTTCCTGTACCAATGAATAAAAAAACAGGAAACACACTAATCCAGTAAAAATCAACACATCAAAAAAAAATCTGGCATTATATACAGTGGTCAATATCTATGGAACATATTCTACTTTGCAGAGTTTCCCATCTCTTCTTCTGAATATAGATCTAGGTAGATGAGGAACAAGTGTCAACAAATTGATTGAGTGCTTCAGAGAAAGGGAATATCTGTTGGAGCAAAGTATAAAGGAAGGGGATCAAGTTCTTGATGAACATTAGGGATAATTTTTGTTATATAACCACAAAGAAAGAGGGAAGAGAGAAGGTAATGATACTGAGAAATAATAAGTAATGGGTAAATGTTTCATCTCCATCACCATTTCTGATGGCTTCAATCTTCTCAGTGAAATAAGCATTCGTGTTATTTTCTATAAGCCATAATAGCAGTTGATGATAAGAAGATAAGAGAAAAAAATTAGAAAGAATCACTGTGGGGAAACTCCCCATTGGACAATGAGCCAATAATGGTACTTGAGGTAGTGAATGATACTGAGGAACGGTTTTAAAAAGCACTGAGAGCCCAGATGAGTCTCTAGTTCATGAATTTGATACCTCTCATTCTCCAAAACTTATATCAGTTTTTTTTTCTTCTTCTGACTAATTTTTTTTCCTTTGAATCAATGACATCTTTTCCTTACCTATTTTAATAGGTCTTTCTTTGTATCAGTCATAAATAGTTTCTTTAATCCTATGCTCTTCAGTACTTTATCAATCTGTTTCTTCCCCTTCAAATTCCAAGATGATTAGTGTTCTGATTGACAAGAGGACAGGATTTTGAAACATGGTTTCTCGCTCTACCTTAGCTAGCTGGATCTCAGTTTTCTCATGTGTAAAACGGGAATGATGAAACGTATCTCTCAAAGAAGCTCAAATCTATTGAAGAAATATTTCTTGAGTGTCTACAGTATGCAAGGTATTATGCTAGACGTTGTAGGGGATACAAAAGTGGCTAAGACATCTTTAAGGGGCACACACATTAGTAAGGAGCATAAACCAAGTTTTACAAGTAAAATACCATACTAGAATATAGAATAAATGTCATCAGAGAAGTACAAGTATGTACTTTTTTACATAAAATTTGAACATATGGGGCTAGGAAGGATGCAGAGATCATATCTCATTGGAGAAAGCAGAGAAGACTTCAAGAAGGAAGTCATATTTAACTTGGACCTTAGACAAGGCATTCTAGACTAAAGAAATATGACAAGAAATAGTATAAGGTACAAGGTAAGTATAGGGCAGTAATGAGACTTAAAGTCAGAAGTATAGATCAGTCAGTCAGTCACTAAACATTCATTAAGAGGCTGCTATGTGCTAGGAACTGTGCAAAAGGGTAGGCATATAAAGAGGCAAAACACAGTCTCTACCCTCAAGGACCTCATAGTCTAATGGCAGAGACAGAATTTAAATGGCCATGTATAAGAAAATCTATCTATAGGATAAATTGGAAACAATAAGCAGAAGGCACTAGAATTAATGGGGATAAGGAAAGACTTCCTGAAGCAGTTGGGGTTTTAACTGGGATCTGAAGGAAGTCAGGAGGTGGAGATGAAGAGGAAGAGATGTCTAGCCATGGGGAACAGCTAGTAAAAATGTTTAGGTTCAGACAAAGACGTGATGGACCTCGATGCTAAGTTAAGAAATCCAGAAATAATTTTGTGTTCATTGGAAGCTGTTTTACCTTTAAGATCAGTGGATTGGCCTGAATAAAATTGTTTTAGTTGCATTAACCTGGTAGTGGTATGAAAGATGAATTGGGGTGGGGCAGACTGGAGTTAACAGGATCAGTTAGGAAGCTATTGTAACAGTTCTGGGAAAAAAGAGGAAGAAATGAATTAAAGGATATGAATGGGAATGGAATGGCTATGGAGCTACATGGAAGTAGAATTGATAGGACTGATGCAAACCAAAAGGAAAAGAGAACTCTAACATGACTTTGAGGTAACTGGGGATGTCATTAGTTGGGTTCAGGAGGAACCAATTCATTTTTGGACATGCTGATTTTAAGATGCTCATGAAGTGTCATGATATTAATAATATTTTCTCCAATATCATTTGCTGTTTGAAGATATTCTTTGGAATTAAATTGCCCAGATTAACAAATCACCCAAAAATTATTTTGCAGAGTTAGAAAAAAACAACAATGAATTTCATCTGGAAGAATAGAAAGTCAAGAATATTAAGGGAATCAATGAAAAAAGTGTGAAGGAAGATGGACTAGCAGTAGGGAATCTCAAACTGTATCACAAAGTGATAATCATCAAAACAATCTTGTACTAGCTAAGGAATAGAGTGGTAGATCAGTTGAAAAGTGTAGGTGCCCAATACATGATAGTAAATGACCACAGTAATCTCGGGTTTGATAAGCACAAAGATCCAAGATTTGGGGAAAAGAATTGGAAATTGACAAATTACCCATCAATTGAGAAATGGTTGAACAAGATGTGATACATGATTGTGATGTAATACTTTTTGTATTGCGCTATAAGAAATGATGAGCAGGATATGCTCAGAAAGAGCTTGGAAAAACATACATGAAATGATGCAAAGTGAAGTGAACAGAACCAGGAGAATACTGATCCCAGTAACAGCAATATTGTACAATGAGAAACTATGAATGACTCAGCAGTACTATGATCCAAGATAATTCTAAAGGAGTTATGATGAAAAATGCTATCCATATACAGTTATGCAAACCTTTTCCCATATTTGCGATGTTGTAAAAGAAAATACAGACCAAAAAGGGAAATAAAGAAAGTTCTTTAAAAATATGCTTCTATCTGCATTAAGATTCCATTAGTTCTTTCTCTGGAGGTGTATAGCATTTTTCAAATTGCTAGCCTTCTCGATGAGGGGGTGGAGAGGGAAGGAGAGAATTTGAATTCAAAATTTTAGAAGAGTATTAAAATTGTTTTTACATGTAATTTGAAAAAAATAGAGAAAAAGAAAATATAATATTCTTATTGTTGGTCAAGAAATAAGAGATTGAAGGCTTTGAGCTTGAATCTGGAGGCCAAATTAAACCAACTTGGAGGTGATATTTTAAAATATCTTGTTCTTTTTTTAGGGAAGGCATATAACCGTAAAACTGCCAGCAAGAAAGCTGAGTATGTTAAGAGACTGATTGGAATCATGAAGCAAAAACTTAAAAGAAAAAAATGCCTTGAGAGTAATTAGCACCTATGCAATATGTGTTTTAATATACACTTTTGGCATAGTAAAATGGACAACAGATTTAGAATGCATCTAAATAAAAATCTGTTCTATGCTAATGAAATGCAGTACAGGGCTCATTACCCCAAGGTAGCTATAGACAGATAGCATTTGCTCATCTAAAAGGAGGAAGAGAATTGATAAATATTCTCAGAGTACACAGTGAACATGTTAAAAAATTATGGAAATGCTTCTTGGAACAAACAGACCTCATTTCACAAGGCAATAATAAAGACTGACAACAGCTATGAACCATTTGTTTAATATAACTGAAAACTGTTTATTTCCAGACAGAGGCAGGTAGGTGGTAATTGACAGACTTCTGGGCCTTGAGTCAGAAAGACCTGAGTTCAAATCTGGGTTTAGGGAGTTATTAGCTGTGTGATCTGGGCAAGCCACTAACTTCTGTACGCTTTAGCTTCCTCAGTTGTAAAATGGGGATAATAATATACCCACCTCCCAGGATTCTTATAAGGATTAAATGAGATAATATTTGTAAAGAGCTAAGCATTGTTCCTGGAACAAAATAGGCACCATATAATTTCTAATTATGTTGATGATGAGAAGGATTATGAAATGGATAAGATAATATAAAAATGTTCCACGAGGAACCTCAACATGAACCCAACAAACTATTGCTCAAGAAATATCAAAAGGAGTTGTGCAAATTTGTTAATGGAGTTTACTGTAGCAATTTGGGATCTGCTCAGTCACCAGAAATAATGGAAAGGATATCTTTGGGGACTTCAAACTTATGGATCAATGCCAATTATTCAATCAGCTGTTGTAAACTGAGCAAGATAGTAAAAGCATATTGGGGCTAAACAAGTTCTGGTATGTGAGTGTGATGGAACACTACTTTGTTGTAAGAAATGATGAGCTGCTTTTTTGTGGTGGCAAAGAACTGGAAAATCAAGGGGATGCCCGTCAGTTGGGGAATGGCTAAACAAGTTGTGGTATATGAATATAATGGAATACTATTGTGCTATAAGAAATGAGGAGCAGACGGACTTCATGATAGCCTGAAGAGACTTATATAAACTGATGCAGAGCGAGAAGAGCAGAACCAGGAGAACTTTGTACACAATTACAGACACATCATATCTGTGACGACTAACTTTGATAGACTGGGCTTCCCTTGGCAAGGCAAGGTTAGAAAATGACTCCAAAAGACCCGTGATGGAAAGGCATATCCACATCCAGAGAAAGAACTACAGAATCTGAATGCAGATTGAAGCAAACTACTTGCTCTCTCTCGCTCTCTCTCTCTCTCTCTCTCCTGTTTTGTTTTCTTTCGTTTCTTATTTCTGTGTTCATTCCATTGGTTATAATTCTTCTTTACAACCTGACTAATGTTTAATGTAAAGGTATTTGTGGAACCTATATCTTATTGCTTGCTGCCATTGGGGGGAGTGGGAAGAGGTAGGGGGAGAAAATTTGGATCTCAGGGGATTGTGGAACTGAACGTTGTAAACTAGAAGTAAATAAATTAATTAAAATTCCTCTCCTCCTCAAAAAAAAGAAGAAATGATGAGCTGGTTTATTTTAGAAAAATGTGGAAAGACTTGCATGAAATAACAAAAAATGAAATGAACAGAACCAAGAGAACTTTATATACAGCAACCACAATATTGTTCAAAGAACAACTGTAAAAGACTAAGTTATTTGGAATACTATAAATGCTCAAATCAACTACAAAAGACCTATAAAGGAAGATGCTATCCATCTCCAGAGAAAAACTGATAAATAGTATAGCATAATATGATTTTACATACATTTAGAGATTTGTGTCAAATGGTGGCCTTCTCCAGTGTGGAGTGTGAGTGGGGGAATAGAGGGAGTGTTTGGAACTTAAAATGTATCAAAAAATTAAATTTAATTTAAAAAAGAAAAAAAAGTATATGGGGACAAGATGAGGCACAGGATTTCTGTTGTACTGCCTACTACTTGAATCATTACAAAGAAGCTTTCTCTGAATGTACAGAAGATGAGTTTGTACCACAAAATTCATTTTATTGCAAAATGCATTCATTTGATGGACCTGCACAATAGTCCACAGAGCATGAAGTATGAAAGAATAATAGCATAATCGCGATATGTCTTCATACTGTTTCTATAGTTGAAGAAGATAAAAATGAGACAACAAAAATCCTAATAAACAAATGGATTCTCCTTAAAGAGCCCAGGTTTTGAGATCAAGCAGAGTGTGCAAGGAAATAGCAGAAAATATGCAACATATCACTGAAGCTGAAAAAGTTGTCATTAACTGAATGCCTAGCAAGCCATGACCTGATATCTAGAACTATACACCAGAAATTCATTTTTCCCATAAGGGTGAAGATGAAAAATCCTCACACAACAAATACAGACCTCAAAATATTCTCAAGAAATCAAAGAAAGGAGGGAGGGCATTATCACAGACTTTCACCTAGACATAACATTAATACATAAAAACTTAAGAATAACATTTTAATTGGTGTCTCTGTACCAATTAATCACTGTGGAGTGAAATAAAATCCCTTCAAAATATAGAGTCTAAACAGAAGAGGTCAAAGTCATGTGCGAATGTAGTTAGTTAAATGTCACCCTTTGCCACCCTGTCTGTTCTGCCAAAAAGGCTTTTGGAGAGACTACGAGAGGTGAGTTTACCTCCCAAAACTTTTATACATCTACAAAAGGTAACTTTTTTCCACCTATGAAGTGGCAAGTAGAACATTAATTATAAGAGAAAAATGTCAGAATAATGATTTTCTCAAAGATAATTTCTATCTGAACCCCTTTGAACAGAATGAGAACAAGAAACATAATGATGGTAGCTCACATTTATATTTAAAGATCGCCAGCTCTTTCACCTCGGCGCCGGTGGCTGTGTCTCCTCTGCGATCATGGCAAAAATCAAGGCCAGGGATCTTCGTGGGAAGAAGAAGGAGGAGCTACTCAAACAGTTAGATGATTTAAAGGTGGAACTTTCCCAGTTGAGAGTGGCCAAGGTCACTGGAGGAGCTGCATCCAAGTTATCTAAGATCCGAGTCGTTCGAAAATCTATTGCCCGAGTTCTGACTGTCATCAACCAGACACAGAAAGAGAACCTCAGGAAATTCTATAAGAGCAAGAAATACAAGCCCCTGGACCTTCGGCCCAAAAAGACCCGTGCCATGCACCGCAGGCTTAATAAGCATGAAGAAAGCCTGAAGACCAAAAAACAGCAGAGGAAGGAACGCCTGTACCCGCTTCGGAAATTTGCTGTTAAGGCATAATTTGTTAAGGTGCTCAATAAAAAGACAAATTGTTATAACCTGAAAAAAAAAAGATCGCCAGTTCCTTTATATACATTATCTCTTTGATCACCAAAATAATCTTGTGTATTGGGTGCTCTTATTTGACAAGGGAATGGAAGCTTCTCAAGGTTAAGTGACTTGACCAGGGTCATACAGCTTGGCAGTATCTAAAGCAGGATGTGAATCTAGGCCTTTTTGACTTAGTCTAGTATTCTTGCCACTATGCTATGTTGTCAGTCATTCTGGTAGTTATAATGTTAACAGAACTTTTAGAGATCCAGGTGAGGATGTCAAGGATTATTGGGCAGTAAAGGTATATATAAAGGTATATATAAAGGTATATTTTACTGTGAAGATAAAAGTTTCACTGGAATTATGGAGAAGGGGAGAAACTATTAAGAATTCAAAGAAGAAAATCCTCAAAAAAAATATCGAGTTACAAAAATTGAAGAAGCACATAGTGTTGAAAAATTTAAGCTTGGGATTATTCATTTGTGACATTTTACTTTTATTATGCAGGAATACTGAATATCCAAAACTGTGTTGTGTTAACATGGCATTTCAGTAAGTAAAACTTTTTTAAAAAGTTTTTCATACTAAAAAAAAAAAATCCAAAAAATTAATGAACTCAGCAGAGAAGTTGGAATTGGGGGATGTGGACCTGGGAGATACCTGTGCGGAGGTGAGGGTATTGGATGGAGTTGTGGAATAAATAAGATCACTGATGGAAATAGTGTTGAGAAAGAAAATCAGACAATAGAGACAATAGTAGACATTTAGGTAACAGGAGAAGAGGGAAATATTAAGAGGATGAAGTAAAACAACAAATGTCAAAGTACTCTGAAACTTGGAATTTGTATACAAGTGCAAATGCAGTTCCCAGCTTTGTGCACTTTACAGGGAGCTGGGTAATGTAGCAGATAGAGCTCTGGGCTTGGAGCCTGGAACAACTGAATTCAAATCCAACATCAGACACTTACTAGTTTATGATGCTAGGCAAGTAACTGTCTGATAACACTTGTTCAGCTCTTTTCAGTCATGTACGTCTCTTCGTGACCCCATTTGATGCTTTCTTGGCAAAGGTACTGATTCCTTTTTCCATTTCCTTTTCCAGGTCATTTCTTTTTATATATAGGAAACTGAGGTAAAACAGGGTTAAGTGACTTGCCCCGGGTCACACAGCTACTAAGTATCTGAGGCCAGATTTGAACTCAGAAAGATGAGTCTTCCTGACTCCAGGCCTGGAGCTCTATCCACTGCATCACCTAGCTGCTTTAAAGATAATGCTATTTCCCAGGCTTGTTGTGGAGATCAAATAATGTACCTGGAACATAGTAGGTACTTAACAAATGCCAATTTTCTTCCTTTTCTGTTTAACAGATTTCATATTATTATAATATTTGAAATGTTTTCTTTAGCTTCATGTTCTTTCAAAGATACTTCTTGTGGCTACTTGTCAATCCTTTCTGATTTATAGTAGGAGTTATGTTTGTATCTATAACTCTCAGATAGTTTCATTAATTTTTGGATTTGTTTTTTTAGTATGAAAAACTTTTTTAAAAGTTTTACTTACTGAAATGCCATGTTAACACAACACAGTTTTGGATATTCAGTATTCCTGCATAATAAAAGTAAAATGTCACAAATGAATAATCCCAAGCTTAAATTTTTCAACACTATGTGCTTCTTCAATTTTTGTAACTCGATAGTGCTTCCCACCTATATTTTTTTTTGAGGATTTTCTTCTTTGAATCCTTAATAGTTTCTCCCCTTCTCTGTAATTCCAGTGAAACTTTTATCTTCACAGTAAAATATAAATGCCTCTGGGGAAGATAGGTGGAACTTTGAATAGAGCTCTGGGCCCGAAGTCAGAAAGATCTTTATTTAAATTCAGCCTCAGTACTAGCTTTGTGACTCTGGGCAAGTCACTTAACCCTCACTTTCCTCATGTGTAAAATGACAGTATCTTTGCCAAGAAAACTTCAAATGGGGTCACAAAGAGTTGGACATGACTGAAAAATGACTGACCAACAACATAAACATCTTTGTTTGATACTTAAAACCCTTTACCACCTGGTCCCAACATAACTTTTTAGTTTTATTTTGCATTACTCCCTTTCATACATTCTACAGCCATTCAACTTGGTCTTTTTGTTCCATGTGACTCCCTCCCCTATCTCTCTGTACTTTTGCATTCGTTGTCCCATCATCCTTCTTCATCTCAACTTCTTAGAATATTTTTCTTCAAAAATTCAGCTCATATATCCTTTTATATATTTAATTTTTTGCTTCCCCC
>CM053580.1:258746908-258761154 GCA_028627135.1 Pseudochirops cupreus
GGATGTTATTCTTCTATGAATTGCTCCATTAAAAAGCAGTTCATATCCCTTGCTTGGCATCCTTTGGCCCTCTTTCTCTCCTATCACATATTCACAACCAAGGCAACCTTGTTCTGCATGCTCCTGACCGTGTTAAATCAAGTTTGTTAGGATGGAATTTGCTGTCTATGCAGGGGAAGGATGCCATGTTGGCAACCACTCCATCTGCCTGCAGAACCTTCCCCCTTAAAAGGATGGCATTTGACCCAGGTGTGCTCTCCTCAGACCTAAATTCATGTGTTCACACTGTTATGTTGGCCTCTTGGGTTCTCATTGCGTGCTGTGGGTCAACAAGAAGAATTTAGTGAGCAGGACATAGGTCATTCTAGGATGGTACTATTCTTGACCTCTCTAGGGTCATATGTATAAAGAGCAATGTATTTCAGATGTGTGGCTTGGTCTCACCTTTATCATCTGAAGAACCATAGGAAAACTCTGTTGGTGGTAAATTTGAATCTACCTCATTCTAATTGGACAAGGGATCTGATTCGGTCTATGATTTCAGGATCATCTTAGCTCCCCGGGCCAGATTCTTTGAATCTGTCTCAATTTAGCTCAGACCCATACCTGGGAACAAAACAGGATTTGAACTGAATTGGTCAATGAAGGTTAGTGCAACTGAGCAAACAGCAATTTCTCTTGTTAAATGACATATTGGACTGCCATTGACACCTGTCCTCTGGAAAACACAGGAGCTGAACTCATCCAACTTCTCGTTTAACTGAATCCTTTGAAGGTTAGAAAGACCTAAAGGGATTGTCAGGAAGAATTTATTGTGTTAAGGCAACTCCCAGGTGCCTTTTTGCTACAAGTACAGAAAACCTAGGCTCTCCACATCTCCTTCCCCTTCCCCTTGAATATTCTTGTGTCATTCTTTTTTTTTAAATTTTAAATAAGGCACTTTAAACATTTCTTCAGAGTATTATGTCATTGGTTTAGTACTAAAGTAAGACTATAGAAAATTACAATTCATTAATGTAAGTTAGGGTAGACAAATTTCTTTTATTTGATCATATTAGACAAAGCTTTATAGTTGTTTCCCTGCCCCCTTCTAATACATTTCACATCCTGGCTAATCTTCCTGAAAGAGTCTTGTCACTCATCCTGTTCAAGAAACTAAAATGATTTTCTGTTGTCTACTGCCTCAAATCTCAATGCCTCTGGTAGATTTTCAAGACCCTTTGCGATCTTAGCCTACTGTTTCTTTCCAACATTCTTCTTCACTGTTCTCTAAATGTACTGCATTCAGGACAGTCTACTCATTATCCTTGCTATGGTCCCACACAGAATGCTAATTTTTGCACAATACCCATTTCCTGTCATTTCCTCTTGAGCTGGTCTGATTCTTAATGGTTTCTTACTTATCTGATCTTCTATTGATCACTCTTAGGACAAGTACCACATTACTTACATGCTTGATTATATTTTGATACTCACTGCTCTTGAATGTTCTCATACATGATTATCCAACTGGATTGAGATTTCCTTGAATCAGTGAATATGTTTCTTATTTTCCTAATGTCTGATGCAACTCCTACTGCCATCTTGGACATCAACCTCTTGGCTGAGAAGAGAAGAATTACATTGTAACTTGACATTATCATATGAATTATAAAATTCTGCTAGCATAACGACATCTATCATTATACATAGTAAAAGTCTAATATCACATAGCTAGGTTCTGATTAGTGTAAATAAAGAATCTTGTGAAATGGCACTATTATTCAAAATTTCATTGCATATTTCCAATGGGCTAGATACAATTATTCTTATGTAATTATAACTCCAAACAGCACAAATGTAAGTAAGAGAACCATTTCCTAGTATTCATTATTGATATGAATTGGGATCTATCTGTAGTCCACAACACAGGGGTTAAACATTTTCCTCTAAACTAGTATTATAGCATAATGAAGAATGCCATATTTTTAGACCTCAATTGTTCATGTGCATATCTGGAAGGCAGCATTGGGTAATAAATAGTGTTAGACTTGAAGTTTTGGGTATTCTTGCTGAGTTGTTTTTCAGCTATGTCTAACTGTTTATGACCACTTTGGGGGGTTTTCTTGGCAAAGATACTGAAGTGGTTTGCTTTTTTTTTTTCCTCTATCTCATTTTACAGATGAGAAACTGAGGTAAACAGGGCTAAATGAGTGGCTGAGGGTCACACATCTAGTAAGAATCTGAGGCCAGATTCCTCACAAAGAGGAATCTATCTGATTCCAAGTGAGGCACTCTATCCACTGTACCACTAGCTGGGGGAGACTTGGAGGTAGTAATAGTTCAATTCAAATTTTACCCCTATTTAAATTGTGTTAGGAAGATTCTGAAGATCACCTGACAAAATAAGGTACTGGACACTAAGGTTCTTTTTTGAACTGAACTGCCAAGCATTCAAACGCTAATGCAGAGAACATAATTCCAATGGACTGTCCTAGTTGTTTGAATGCCAAATGTACTTTTGCCTAAAAGACTGTTTTTACAGAGAAATCACACAAGGCAAACACACAGACGGAGGTCAGAAGAAGTGATACAAGAACACTCTCAAAGTCTCTCTGAAGAACTTTGGAGTTGCTTGTGAGATATAGCAGAAGACACTGGTGCAGGAGCACCCAGCATGGAACGTCCATATCAGAAGGTACTGTCTTTTTATAGCAAAGCAGAACGGCAGTAGTTCAAAAGCAATATGAGATGCATAAATTTAGAGAGATCTCCACTCCAAATGTTCATATGGACTATTTGTGTCCAACCTGTGGTGTAGCCTTCCAAGCTCATATTGGTCTGATCAGCCACAATCAGACACACTGTACATCCACACTAACATAGTGATGTCATTTTGGTCTTCTTCAAGCACAAAGAACAACAACAGACAATGTGGCCATGGGCAAGTCAGTCAACTTTTCTGAGTTGCAGTTTCCTTACTTATGAAATGGGAATAATACCTATAGAAATCATCTCACGATTGTGAGGATCAGATGCAATAATGCACTTAAAGTATTTTGTCCATCTTAAAGTATTAATATAAATGCTGATAATTAAGTATGTGTTTTTACATTCTACTGGAATGAACATGGTTATGTAGGGAGACTATCTCAGAGTAATGTTTTGGTTTGGTTTGTGAAGACCAAAATAAAAAGAGTGAAAATACCCTGAAGCATAAGAACTTTTGAATAAGCAGCCACGGCAATGCCTCAATCCACCAGACCCTCTGCCTCGACCAGGCCACGAACAGTATTAGCCACCATAACCTACTGCCATATACTCTCTCCTTGTTCTGCTCTTAAGACTAATACTGATTCCTAATTATGTGGCCTGCCCCACAGTTGATATGCAGTGGACCTCACAGGACACATTTTTTAAATATGTGTCACCAACATGGGCACTATCCATTTTATGTTATTGAAGTTCTTTATAGCCTGATACAGACACAGTGAGAAGATGACTCAGAATATGAAGTTGTATCAACCACTTTAAAAGTAATAGTCCTTTTAACAGAGGTTGATTTTTATCTCCGTCTCCCACTGCAAAAAAAATGAACAATAGATATAGAATTAGTATTGATCCTACCTTGAATAAATCTAGAAATGATGAAGGAGCAGATGCCCTCCAATGGCCTTCCAATAGCTGATGGAATTGTCAGTCATCTGAAGAAACATACAGGACCTGCCTTGTGCAGTGTAGGACTACAGAAGAATTTTAGAAGGTCATAATGACAAAAATACTTTTATGGTGGGTTTCTTTAAAGACTATCTAGTGAATGTTACTCAATGTTTTGAAAAAGTTAACAACTTAAATGGAGATTACCTTTTTGCACACAGCAATATTGATGTTCCGGTAAAGGTGGTATGGGTCTGAAGAGGAAAGGATCTCCCTTACTTCTTTCCTCAACATCTGGCTGGGCAGCTATGTAGCACAGTGGGTAGAGTGTTGGGCTTGAAGCCAGGGATATTCATCTTCCTGAGTTCAAATCTGACCTCAGATACTTAATAGCTGTGTGACACTGGGTAATTCACTTAACCCTGTTTGCCTCAGTTCCTCATCTGTAAAATGATCTGGAGAATGAAATGGCAAACCACTCAAATATCTTTGCCAACAAAGTCCTAAATGGGATCATGAGGATTTGGACACTACTGAAAAATGACTGAACAACAATATCTGTCTAAAAAGTTTGAGAAAAATGCTAGGAAGTACCCAGAGGAAAAGATACTTATTTGCAAAATTTTTAAATAATAAACATCCAGGAGGAGATTTTTAAAAATTTCAACTTATATTGCAGTAGAAAACAAAGATTTCATCTAGAGCAAGAATCTACTGTGGCTGACTATGATGTAGATTACAATAGGAAATCCAGGTAGTAACTACTGAAGAAATAGAATAATACTAGAAACTAGACAGAAATTCAACTTGACTGTTGCAAAATTTTTGAACATGAATTTTCTAAGTTTTCTAGGGAAAGATCTCTAGAGAGGTTCTTCTTATTATTATTCTTATTTTTGCCTATCAACAGTGTAGTGTCTTATGGATCTCTGCTATTATAATGTATAGATCACAAAATTAATGAAGTAGAGAATTGGAAGGGTCTTCAGTGGCTGTCTTATCCAACTCATACATGAAGAAATTTCCATTCTAACTTACCTGACAAGTAGTTGTCCAGACACTCTTTGAATACCTCCAAAGTTTGGGCAACTCTAAAATGAGCTAGAGAAGGAAATGACAAACTGAGGAAACCCCAAATGGGGTCATGAAGAGTCAGATACAACTGAAACAATTGAACAAGAACAACTCTTTTTCCTGATATCAGAAATCGTTACTCTAGACATGTCTGACAAGATCAGAGCACAATGGGATTGTCACCTCATTGTTCCTGGAAGGTATGGCTCTTCTAATGCAACCCACGCTTGCCATACCTTTCTGGTTATCACATCATGCTGTTGATTCATATGGAGTTTGTAGTTCAATAAAACTTTCAGATTTTCAGAACAATTGCTATCTACCTATGCTTCCCCAAGCTTATATTTGAGGAATTTATTTTTTTATATCCAAGTGAAAGAATTTACTTTTATCCATATTGAATTTTATCTAATTAGATTCAATCCAATATTCTAGCAGGTCAAGGTTCCTTTGAATCTCAGATCTGTATTCCAATGGTTAGTCATCCCTACTAGTTTTGTATCATATGCAAATTTTATGAGCATACCAGTTTTGTCTTGATTGTCTATTCCAATGGTTCATTTGTGAATATTTGCTGTAGGAAGATCTGCTATCTCATGTTAGTCATTATTAGGACTTATTCCCACTTATAAGAAAAGAGTCAACAAAAGTAGATTAATTTGATAGAAACAATATTTCTACTATAACATGGCAAGTGGGCCTGAAATCCTGCAATATCTGTCATGTAAAGTAGCTTATAATCAATGAATTATACTAAAAATGTTCTCATAAATACTAATTATATCCCATAAATTGTAAAAAAAAATGAGCTGATATAATTAAGTGAAGAAATGTAGAACATGTAGGTAAAGACCAATGGAGTTAAAATTAGAGGGGATATTGTAGTGCAGTATAGTATATCATAGACCACATGGCCAGAAAGGAGAGACAAAGAATTCAGAAAAAAAATAACAGAAGCATAAACAAAACAAATAATATTTGGTTTAAAACAACATTAAAAAGCCAGAGATAGACTTACTTTTAAAATTTCACCAATAAATGATAAAATGATAAAACTATCCTGAGAAAAACATACAGTTCTTACAATTCTTGAAGTACAACTAACTTCTCCAAGCTTGCAGATGAGATTCTCATATGCATATGTAAACTTGTCTTTCTTGGGTCTGCCCGCTACTAGTTTAGATCCAAATGTACTTTTAAAATAGAGCAAGGGAAAAAATCATTAATGATTTCTTTCTAAATAGTTTCAGGGGATAGAAATTAAACAAAACAAAACATCACAACAGGAGTATGCAAGCCATCTTAAATTTATACATAATTACCATACTATGTTCTAATGACTCATTCTGAGCTCATGAAGTCTTATATGTCAATGTATATTCTTAGGAACACTTAATCTGTATGTTATTGACAAATAGACTATAAGTGTCAATGTGAGCTATGTATTTAAAAATTAACATGCCATAGTATTGGCTTATTTATATCATATATGGACAGGCTCTATATTGAAAGCCTGTTTGCCAGATTTCACTTAGGAATGCAGAATTTCAATCAAAATCAGATGGTTAACATCTAAAAGTAGCATTTGTTCACTATAATTAAGTATTTACTGAAGATGTTGGATTTGAAGATGTTTGTAAGTAAAGAATATAACATATGTAATGATCTATATGCATAAACACATGCACAGACACACATACATACCTACATATATATGTTGTATGTGTGTATACAATATGTGTGTGTGTGTGTGTGTGTGTGTGTGTGTGTGTGTGTATATATATATATATATATATATATATATATATATATATATATACACCAGATGTTTAAGAAGTATTTAGGAATTTCTGGGTCTATTAATCTGATTATTCTAGATGCTGGCTACTATACAATCTCGGCCCCTAATATGTGCTAAAATATGAGCTCTGAGGGGCAGCTAGGTGGCACAATGATTAGAGCACCAGCCCTGGAATCAGGGGAAACTGAGTTCAAATCTGGCCTCAGATACTTGTCATTTACTAGCTGTGTGGCCTTGGGCAAGTCACTTAACCCCCCAACTACCTTGCTTTCCCCCCTCCAAAAAATCAAATCAAATCAAATATGATCTCCTTTGTCATGCCTTGGGCATCAAAGTACCCTGTTGCTCTGTGGAACATCATTCTTGACTAGAAAGCCTGGAATTCAGCTCATTAACACCCCTGTTTTTCTTATTTTCTTCTATGAAATGGTCTGGGCCCCAGTGTGGAACAGAATGCAGGTATTTTCTTATCCCTTACCCTGATCCCTTGAAAGGACACTATCTATTATTTACTGAGGATGTTGCATTTGAAGACATTTATAACTAAAGAATATAATATGCGTAATGATCTGTTTACAAAAAGTGTTTACTCATATACACTAAATTACCTAAACTGATATGAAGAAGATGCAGTAACAGAAAAAGAGTGGCGGGGACAAGTATGCAAGCTTATAAAGGCTTTAGAAATGAATCTTGATCCTAAAAATTATTTGCAGGGAACTAGGCCTTACTCTACTTAGCTTCCTCATACTTCTTGACATCCCTGCTCACCTGTCCTCGAGCATTTCTTCAGTTCTTTCCAGAAGGCAGAACTACTTTATTGAGTATGTTGATGTCCTAACTTTCCAGATCCTGTTTTCTCAAACTGTCATGTCAAGGTTTAGAATAAGGCCACATTCCTGCAGTGCCTCTAAGATGGCCTTTCTTTCAGTAGAAGGTAAGCTTCTTGAAGTTAAGGGTTGTCTCTTTTTTGGTTGTATATATTTGGAGTTAAGTGTAGTGTCTGACACTTTGTAAATATTTAATACGCGCTTACTGAATTGAATTAATGAATAGGTGTCATGCCTGTGCCTCCCTCAAGCTAGATGTGTTCTCCATGACCCTAGAGAAGGCACCATCTTTTTCGGCTGCGACCGCCAAACCAAACAAAAACAATGGCAACAAATATTTCTGTCTCTGACCTTCCAAACTATCTATCTTTCTTTGGCTTCTATTTTCTTCCTCTTTAATATTATTTTGAGAAATTGCCATGCAATGGCCCTCGTTTGTCTGTCCTTCTCTTCATGTCTCATCCTAATCTTTTTTTTTTCTCTTCCTGATTAATTTATCTCATCAAAATGATCCTACTTAGATTATAGTTGGTGGAACAGTAGTAACGTTTTCTCTTCTACTTACTGTATTAGGCCGATATCCAGCCCAATGGCCACAGGAGAAAGAAGTAATGTCTCCATGGTTCCCATATTGAATGTACCTTTCCTCCATGTTATTTCCAGAACAAAGATTCCTGCACAGATTAATGACCTTCTTCTACTTCTGACTATATAATAGATTTCACATAGCCCTTCTGTCATTTGCTGAGATGAAATTGTAGACTCCAAGGGTAACAGGACGGCACAGCAAATAGAGCGCTGGCCCTTGAGTCAGGAGGACCTGAGTTCAAATGTGGCCTCAGACACTTAACACTTACTAGCTGTGTGACCTTGGGCAAATCACTTAACCCCAATTGCCCTGCCTTCCCCCTCCAAAAAAAAAAAGCCAAAAAAAATTGTAGACTCCCTCAAAGGTCCAATAGAAACTGGAGAACTTGCCCTCTTCTTACACTATAGTCTTAACTATAGTGTGCTTCCTAAGGCTTTTGCCCCCTCCCCTGTAAAGGTAGTGGTTTGCTTAAATCCAGACTAATAATGAAAACATAAAATTCTTAAATAGGTCATTTTCCCCACTTACTGGGGCAAAGCCTGGAAGCACAGGAGTCAACCCATTTTCTGTATTCTATCCACTTCCGGAGTATGAAAAATGTTTCTAACCCATTTAGGCAGAATTAATTTACATAAGGGGCAAATAGAATACGTGATGGATTTTTGGAGATAACAAAGGTAAGTATGTAGCCCATCGATTCAAAGGAAAATTCAGGATTTTTATTTATTTATTTTTTTTGTAAGAGAGAGGTACATGCTTTCAACTCACTTTTTTGGATTAGGAAAATATTTGTTGGAGTTGTTTATAACATTCGATTTCATTATAGGCTTCCTTCAGTTGTTAAGGGAATTTTTGCAAGGGTTTCCATATTTGTTCTGAAAAGTGATTCTAGTGATCTTCATTGTATAGATGAGGGAAAAAAAAAACCCTGAAATTATTGGGCATGTACCTTACACATAGGAGATACTCAATAAATGTTTGTTGCTTTTATTGAATTGAATGAGCAGAAAGTGGTGTAAATTTCGGATCAACATTTTAATAGTTCCTCTAGATGTACCAAGATTTAGCTACCTTTTGTTTTTTGTTTTTTGCTTTTTGGAAGGCAATTGAAGTTACGTGACTTGCCCAAGGTCACACAGCTAGTTTTGTGTTAAGCGTCTGAGATTGAATTTGAACTCAGGTCCTCTTTATTCTAAGGCTGGTTTTCCATTCACTGCACCACCTAGCCACTCCCTTATCTACCTTTCTTGTAAATAGTGACAATCCTTCAAGAATCCTGACTCTTCCAGTGCATCAGTTTTTTAAAAAACTCCGATGACTCTCATCTCTATTCTACCTCAACTATCTTCAGGGGTAAGGTCACCCCACTATATACTTCATAGTCATGGAAACCTATTTAACCCTCTACATCTTGGATGTTGAAATTGAAAATGACAAGCTTCTGTCCCTCCCTTCCTTCATCTTTTTCTTTTTCAACCTATTCATTAACCTCACTACTAGCTACACGGCCTTCAGTCCTTTCCTATTCTCACTCAGTGCATTTTGCTTGTCTATAGTCATGGACTCTTTAAAGGTTTTTGAGCCTATAAATAACCAGTTAAAAATGTATTGCTCCTAAGAATAAAAGCCATCCTTCAAAAGACAAATGGTTAGGACATGAAAAGATAGTTCTAGAAAAATGCAGATTGTCAACAACCATATAAAAATACTCCAGTCATTAAAAATGAACAATGTTAATTTCAGTAACTGAATTTCTGCTTCATACCCATTGGATTCAATCAATGGTCAGTATTTATTAAGCACTTCCTGGGCATCAGATAATGTGCTAAATGTCGGGGATACAAAGAAGACAGAAACGATCCTTACTCTCAAAGAGCATATATTCTAATGGAGGTACATAACATGCAAATAAGTAGGTTCATATAAGATACCTGCAGAAGGGAGATGGTTGGATGCAGCTGGGGAGGGGGGAGGACTTGGAAAACCTCTTGCAGACAGCTGACTTGATCTGAGTCTTGAAGGGAACCAGAGAAACCAAAGGTAGAACATTCAGACACTTGTACTGAAGGAACTGCAAATAAGTCAGATGCTTGGGAGGCAAGTAAAGGAGTAAAGCAAGTGAGAGTGACATGGAATGAAGGCTGTGTTGGAAGCTAGAGCCTGGGAGCCAGAGGGATTGAGGCATAGGACTAGGTGGCCAGCAGCATCCACATCTCTACAGCACTACCACCTCCAGCTGTGAGGATCCTGAAGAGAGGAAATAAAAACTAGAGACGCAGAGTAAAAAGCATAACTGGGCTCCCCTGGTCTGCAGTGCCCTCATCCATCAAGGCACAAGGGATAGCGGAGGCCACATCAAAAGATGTATCTAATCAGTGGAAAATTTTCTTAAGACCCCAAAATTCATGGCAGATGGAAAAGTGACTCTGTCCTTCTCCCTTTCCTTTCTAAGAGAACAGAAGTATAATCTAGAGTTTTCTGTTGGTTTCATTTTTTAAGGTGCCCCTTTAATTAGCATCAAAGCCCGCTAAATTGAGGATTCAGCTTCTGGTCGTGTGCTTTTTTATTTCTTAAGGGACAGGCACACATAAAATAAACAGGGGATGTCTACTATGGATTTTTCACCATTTAAATGCCCCACTGGTATGTATTTCAAATTCAACATGTCCAAAATCGAATATCTTCTTCCTTAAATACTCCCTCTCTTAATCTTCCCTGTTTCTAATAAGGGTTTCGTGATCCTCCCATCACTTAGGCTCCAAATTTCAGTGATTTTAATTTTTATTTCTTCTTGAGTTTTCACCCTCATTTCTGTCAAATTTACCTCCACAACACTTCTCAAATCTTTCTTTTTCTTTCTACTCACAAGGGTACTAGCTAGTTCAGGTCCTCATAACTTCTCACCTATTATAACAGCCTTCTAATTGGTCTGCCTGCCTCTAATCTCTCTAATCCTTCCTTCATACAACTGGCAAAATAATTTCCATAAGGCACAGGCTTGACTATGTCCCTTAGGATGCATGGTCAAATATCTTTAGCTGGTATTGATTGATTTAGAAAATAAAATCCAAACTGCTAGGCCTGCAATTTCAGTCCCTCCTCAATCTAGATCCGACCAACTTTTCTAGGTTTATTGTACCTTACTTCTTTTTTACAGGGTACTTTAATCTCATTGGCTTTTGATCAGCCAATTGATAAGGGTCAAAGGAAATTTTGTATATATATATGTTTGTGTGTGTGTGTGTGTACATACACATATATACATATATGTGAGTTTTTCATACTTTAAAGAATAGTGTCACTTATTATGATTATTGATGACTTCAATGTCCCTGTCACACTAGACTATGAGTTTTTCTCCAGATTTGAAGTGCAGCTGCCACTTCAATAATGCACATATGCCTTTCCCCGTAGATGGAATACATTCTATGTTCATTTCTGCTTTCAGAATCATTTTTTCCCTAAAAAACTTACTCACATACCCCATCTCCCGGAGAGCCTTCCCGGATTCCTTGAGTTGTTCATATCCCTTCCCTCCTCAAAATTTCCCAGAGCACTCCATTTATATCTCTATTAGATTTCCTCCAATAAACTTACAGCAAGAGGCAACTGTGTCATTTTTTTTCTTTGCAATACTTATACATAGTAGGTACTCGGTTAATATATGTGGAAGAAAATGTTGGAATTATTTTATTTTACTTATGCTCTATGGTACTGTGCACTGTTCATATAATTAATGTTTCTTTCATTGTAGTAGAGTCAATTGATTGTGCTTCCCATCCCAAGAGTTCTACTCTATCTATAGTCAGTTAGTCAATCAACAAACATTTATTGAGCCCTACCATTTGCCAGGCAGCATGCTAAGCACTGGGGATACCAAAGGAGGAAAAGGATAATCTAGGAGTGGGGAACCAGGGGCAAAAATCTACATGTGGCCTTCTAGGTTCTTCTAGGTCCTTGGGTGCAGCCTTTTCACTGAGTCCAAGTTTTAAGGGGATCTGTTCTGTGAAATTTGAATTCAGTCAAAGGGCTGCACTTGAGGACCTAGAGGATCACATGTGGCCTCGAGGCCACAGATTTCCCACCGCTGGAATAGTCCCTTCTCTCAAGGAGCTCACAATCTAATGGGAGAGACAACAAGCAAAACAACATGTACAGAGTATGTACAGGGTAGGTGGAAAATAATGAAGGGAAGAAAGACACTAAAATTAAGATGGGTTTGGAAAGGGTTTTTTTGAGTATTTTATTTTTTCCAGTTACATGTAAAGATAGTTTTCAACATTCTTTCTTTATGATTTTTGAGTTCCAAATTTTTCTCCCTCCCCAAGAGGGCAAGCAATCTGACATGGGTTATACCTGTACAGACATATTAAATATATTTCCACATTAGTCATGTTGTGAAAGAAGAATCAGAACAAAAGGGAAAAACCACAAGAAAGAAAACAAAAAAACAAAAAAGTAAAAATAGTATGCTTTGATCTACATTCAGACTCCATAGCTCTTTCTTTGGACAGCATTGTCTATCACGAATCTTTTGGAACTGTCTTAGATCATTGTATTGCTGAGAAGAGCTAAGTCTATCATAGTTGATCATCACACAATGTTGCTTTTACTGTGTACAATACATGTTCCTGATTCTGTTCACTTTACTCTACCTCAGTTAATGTAAGTCTTTCCAAGTTTTTCTGAAATTTGCCTGCTCACTTTTCTTATGGCACAGTAATATTCCATTACATTCATATACCACAACTTGTTGAGCCATTCCCCAATTAATGGACATTCTTTCAATTTTCAATTTTTTGCCACTGGAAAAAGAACTGCTATAAATTTTTTTTGTACCTGTGGGTCCTTTCCCCTTTTTAATGATCTCTTTGGGAAACAGATTTAATAGTAGGTTTTGCTGGATCAAAGAGCAAGCAAAGTTTGATTGTCCTTTGGGCATAGTTCCAAATTGCTCTCCAGAATGATTATATCAGTTCACAAGTCCACCAATAATGAATTAGTGTCCCTTTTCCAACATTTGTCATTTTCCTTTTATGTCATATTAGCCAATCTGATAGGTGTGAGGTGGTACACCAGAGTTGTTTTAATTTGCATTTCTTTAATCAATAATGATTTAAAGCACTTTAAAAAAATATTACTATAGATAGCTTCAATTTCTTCACCTTAAAACTGCCTGTTCATATCCTTTGATCATTTATCAATTGGAGAATGACTTATCTTCTTATAAATTTGACTCAGTTCTCTATTTTAGAAATAAGGCCTTTGTCAGAAACACTAGCTGTAAAATATTCCTCCCCCCCTTGGATTTCTGCTTTTCTTCTACTCTTGGGTACATTAGGTTTTTTTTGTACAAAAACATTTCAACTTAATGCAATCAAAAGAAAAGGAATTATTCAATAGGTGCTAAAAGAAACAGGATACATTGGTGTTCCAAAAACCTACAGGGAAGAGAATGCCAAGGAAAAGAGGATGATTACCTATGTTAGAGGCTGCAGAGAGGTCAAGAAAAATGAACATTGAGAAAAGGTTATTTGATTGGGCACCTAAGAGAGCACTGGTAACTTAGGAGAAAGCAGTTTTGGTGGAATGATGAGGATGGAAGCCAGATTATGAGAGATGAAGAAGAGAGTGAGAAGAAAGGGAGTGAAGATGCTTTTTGTGGGTCTTTTCAAGAAGTTTAGCCACAAAGAGCAAAAGAGGTATAGAATGATATTGGAGATAGAAGGACCAGGTGAGGATCTTTTGAGGAAGAGAGACATGGGCTTGATTGTGGCAGTATGGAATGAGTCAATGGACAGAGAGAGTTTTAAATTAAGCTATACAGCTCCCAAAATCTACAAATTGGCAGTGAGAAAGCTATGAATATGAATGTTGAAGCATATTAGACATTAGCAAACTAGTTGGAATTGCTCAGGATTGACACTGCAGGTTCAACAAGATGCCCCTCAAGAGAATGAAACTCTACCAACTAAGCCAGATTATTTTGGGACTTTTACTGCTATTTGATGACATTTAACCATGTATCTCATGAACAGATTCCTTGTTAGGGCAGTTCAGCTACTGAGTTAGAAATGAGGTGATAGGGGGGGCGGAGCCAAGATGGCGGCGTAGAAACAGCAACACATCGCAGCTCTCACATAGCCACCCCAAAATACCCATAAAATAGGACTCTAAACCAATCCTGGAACTCCAAAACGCACACAAAGATACTTCCCACTAAAGTCAGCTCGGCTACGAGGAACCGTATCAGCACTGCGAACCGAAACCAGCCTGGCCTGAAGCCGCGGCTGTGCCCCGGGGGCGGCTGGACGGG
>CM053580.1:258761654-258795207 GCA_028627135.1 Pseudochirops cupreus
AAAAAAAAAAAAGAAATGAGGTGATAGAGTTTGAGCAGTGAGACTGTGAAAACGTGATTGGTAGGGCAAGATTAGATTCAGATGGAAGACAAGAAGTGAGTAGTCACTATTACTTGACTTACCATTAAATCTTTACAGTTAACACAAGGCTATGGATGACATAAATATAAGATGTTGTAGGGCCCAGTTTATTTGATAAAGGTTTTGGTGCATGTAAACCATGATTACTAATCTTACCATCATGAGTTGCTGGGATAGAGTTGAGTTTCCAAGTGAATGAGCTAAAGATAGTACAGTTATCTTACTCTGGCACATAGGTAGTTATCTCCTTTTTTGTGACACTCATGGTAACCTATTTCATTGGTCTGTAGAGGAGGTGTTAGGTGACCTTGATTAGGGCCAATGCATTCAATAACTCAGCATGTGGATAAATTTGGATGGAGTCAGAAAGCTCAGGAATAAATACTTCCTTGAAAGAGGGATAGATGATAAGTCTGAATAGATAATTAGAGAAAATAAAGTGGATAGAATATTGTCTCAATTATATAAAATGTTAAATGTATATCTAACTCCCAGCAAATACATGGAGAAAAGGGAAATTTTGCAGTGATTTACAGTATGCATTATGTATTTCTGCCCATGCAAGTAACTGCTCTGTTTGCACAAAAAAAACTTGGTCTTTCTCTTAGAGCAGAAGGTACAGGGATCAGAAAAAGACCTCTCCAACTAGGCTGTAAAGGAGAATGATTTATTCCTTGAAAATTTTGAAGAAGTATTTCAAGGTAGGAAAAAGCATAAGGAAACCATTGATTTTGTTGCTGGTCAATACTTAAACAAGAAGAGCAATGCAGATGGCCCCACCCAGCACTTTTGTTCTTGCCTCAAATATATTTGAATATAACTAGTGGTAGTAAGGGAAATGAAAGAACTCATTTCATGCCAGTGGCACACAGTTATTTTGCAGTTTTGCTCAGTGAAAGGCTTGAAATAATTTGAGATGACATAGATAGCAGCCAATAGCATGACAGGAATTAAAATAATTTTCTTTACCTCGCATTCATTAGTAGCATTTGGATTATGAAGTTTGAGCCAGGCAAGAGGAAATGATTTTAACAGGCAGACTTAAAAGTTGCTGAAGGCCTTTTCATCTAGTTGGCTGAGTGTGGTTGGCTTGGGGTTTGCATTACAAAAATAAAGTGTATGTATAGTTATATAGGGGTTGTATAGTTGAAGATCACAGAATAAGTGAAAACAGGCAGATGGTAGCAGAGAACATTAGCAGACATAGAAATACCCATCTCTAACTACAGAGACAATTAGCAGCAAGAAAACAGAGAAACCCAGCATAGAATAGCAGTGACAGAGAAAAGGATCTTAGCTGGGTGGCAAAGGGACCTTTTCTGAAGATATGGTTGTAAGATATCAACAGTTCTGAACAACATATTTGAAATGAATTATCTGTACATGTTTGTGCCCCATCCTGTCTGTGTCTCCCCAACCCAGAGTGATCACTGTATGTATGAATGAAATCATCCTATTCACTAATTGCATTACTCTATTAAGATGCCTTTTGCTTTGAACTCATGTGTCCTCTGCTTGGCTAGAAAATAAGCACAACATGTCTAAAATCTTGGGTGACATGTCAACATAATAAAAATGAAAATTCTACCTGAATAATTTTACTTATTTAGTGCCATACCAACTGGCAAAAATTATTTTAGAGAGCTAGACAAAATGATAGCATTCATCTGGAAGAACAAATGGTCAAGAATATTAAGGGATCAATAGGGAAAAAAAGTGAAGGAAGGTGGCCTAAATGTACCAGATCTCAAATTGTATTATAAAATTATCAAACAAATCTGGTACTGGCTAAGAAATAGATATATTGTTGTAAATGACCATAGTAATTTGTGTTTGATAAACCCTAAAACTCAAGCTTTCAGGATGAAAATTCACTGTTTGACACAAACTTCTGCGAAAACTTGAAAAACAGTTGTTATGTTCTAAGATTTAGTCCTGAATAAATGGAGTGTTCATTATTCCTTGTGATTAGACCCTTAAAATTATTCAAAGCAGCAGCCTTTAGGTGTGCTGCCATGATTGGTGTTACATATGCCCAAAGCCTATAAAACTGTGTGAAACTTTGATCCAGCAACACCACCACAAAAATCTGTATAACAAGGAGAGCAAATAAAAGGGAAAAGGACCTATCTGTACAAAAAATATTTATAGCAGTTCTTTTTGTGGTGCCTAAGAATTGGAAATGGAGGGAATGCCCATCATTTGGGGAATGGCTGAATAAGTTGTGGTATATGAATATAATATAGGCTATTATTATGCCATAAGAAGTTACAAGCAGGAAGATTTCAGAAAAAAAAACCTGGATAGACTTACATGAACTGATGTAGAATGAAATGAACAGAACTAGGAGAACATTGTACACAGTAACAACAATATTATATGATGAACAACTGTGAATGACTTAGCTCTTCTCAGCAATAAATTATTGATCCAAGACAATTCCAAAGGACTCATGATGAAAAATGCTATCCACTTACAGAGAAAGAACTGATGGCATCCAAATACAGACTGAGGGATACTTTCATGTACTATAAGTTATATATAGGGTAAATGGAAGGCACTTTCAGAGAGAAGGTTCTAACAGTGATTAAAGCCTCCTGAGGAAGATGGCATTTGAGATGAGTCTTGAAATAAGCTGAGGAAGTCAGGAAGCAGAAATGAGATGGGGAGAACGTTCCAGGAAAGAGAGATAGCCAGTAAAAAAGACACTGATTTGGTGTAATGGCAAGCAAAGAAGTAGTTAATACGTTGTTTCAGCTATTGAATTAACACCTTGTTTGAGTTCAAATTTCTTTTGAGCCTTGTATCAACTCTTTTAAGAAGCAGAACTTGTGCACCCCACAACTTGTGCACTCTTGGGGAGGAGCTAATGACCATCTATAAAGAGAGGTCTAGGACAGAGACAGAAGAACTGAGAGGAGAGCTCTTGTGATGGCAGAGTCAAGAAGAAGAAAACTTGTGTTATATCAGCACTCTATGTTTGTTCTGTCTGTGTTAATGTTTGTTCGTGATACTTTCTACAGAAGCCCTGGGACTTTACTGGAAGCCCTGAAAGAGGACTTTCTGGTTGCCTGTTTATGGAAGTTCTGGAGGAGGGTTTTGGAGGTCCTGGGACTTACTGGTGATTTGTATTGACCTGTTGGACCTTGTTTGTGAGTCTGTGTTGATTCTGTGTTGATGATTTGTGTTGAGTTCTCTGACCTTGTTGGTGGGTCTGAGTTAATTTCACAGGCAGATCACTGTCTTGATGATGATGCCGGCAATGTGCATGAATATTATTGTGGCTCTATTAAGCTTTGTCTTCCCAGAATCAGGAACTGTGAAGGACTTGAGGTAGACTGGACACTTTGAGCTTCAATATGGAATGGGAACTGGACAAGGAACTGGATGAAGAACTGAACAAGGAGCTGGATAAAGAACTGGGAGCTGCCTGCCTTTGAACCCAAGTGACAATTGGAGCTGGGACCATGGAAGAGGAACCATGGAAGCTGAGAGCCAGCCTCGAGTCAATATGAAGGAAGATTTTACTTGAATACAATGTACTGACTGAGATTATGATTTATTGTGACTAGGGATGGAGAACTTTGACCTTTGTATTTTGTCTCCCTTAAGGTAAGCCTCCTTAAGGATGATTGAATTAAGGACTTAATAAATGACTGAATGAATGTACTTTGTTTAAAATTATGTGACCATTTTGGTGAAAATTATGTGCCCACTTTAGTGTTAAGTTATTATGTCATTGTGAATGCTGTACCTTGATTTCTGTGAATGTTTTGCTTTAATTTACTGTTGAATAAACAGACAGTTCACTATACTGTGTAATCAGAAACTTGAAAGTTGTTCATAGCAATAGTCCTTTGGAAAGCTGCTTGTGCTTGGCTTTACAGTTGGGAAATGGAGAGTTAAATGTGACAAACAGAAAAGTTCAGTATTGCTAAATCATAAAACAGCCTCTATGCTGGAGAGGAGAAAAGTTTAAGAAGACTAAAGAGGAGGATTGGACCATGTTGTGAAAGGTTTTAATTGCATGGTATTAGCTAGCTTTTCCTGATCCCTTCCCTGACCCTTTCTTCCAGGGTTCTGCCTTTCTAATAGAGGTTCCTCTGGAACCTCTTCACTGTCATTTATGCTAGAATACTTCTTTTATAAATCTATCCATCTGCTTTCACTCTTGGAAACCCAAATCTTTCTGGAAGTGACTGCATTCCTGACCACCTTCTCCATTGCTGCTTCCCTTATGCTCCCAACATAGTAGGCCATGACGAGAAATAGGACTATTTTTTGCACCTCACTGCCACAATCAGACCCTCCTTCTACCATCAGCACTTAACAATCTTTCATTCTTTGAGGATCTCTCCATCAGTTTGCATCAGGTGATTCATATCCTTATTGTTGTGATCTTCCAGCATTCAAGTCATTGAACTTCCTTTTTCAAGGAGTTCGGTATCTAGCTCCACTTTTCTCCCACTCAAAATCTTCCCACTTATACCTGGAAACTTTAATATGCAAACTAATGTCCTTTCAAAATCCTTGCCTCTCATTTCATTAACCTCCTCACAATCCAAATCCTCCACTCCCCAGACCTGAGCCACTCCCTAAAGATGTTCATATCCTATATCTCACTATCTAGGTTACTCCTAAGATTTTAGCTTTTGCAACTCCCTTTTGTGACCATAATTTCCTGGTTTTACATATCTCCTTGTATTTGATTCTTCCTAAAACTATGATTCTTCTTTATCATTATCCAGTTCCATCATTTCTCCCTGTTCTCCCAGGCCATTGACATTGTTATGGTCTTCTTTTCCTTCTTTCACAGTTGTTTCTATAATTATCTGGTTCAACTATACTTTTCTTCTACCTTTAACTCCAATCCACACTTATCATTCCATTTATCCCCCTCTTCTAATCCTCAGCCTTAGTTCACCCCTACATTCCATTTTTTTTCATCTGTCCTTCCTTGTTACTGGTTGCTAGAAGAGGTAGTCATAACCTTGCTGATTGGGACCACTACCGATTAATTTAACCAAATTTCAGCTGAGCCTTCACAACTGAAAAGAAAATTCCTTTACTTTTCATGGCTTGATTCTCTATCCTATGCCCCTTGGCAATGTGGTGGATTATAATCCATATCATACTCCCTGTAGCACCAACACAATACTCACAGCAACAACAGTGACTATGAATATGCTGACACAGTTCTGAATTGCAAAATATAACAGACTCTCCATATAGAAAACAGAAACAAAACATTTATTCACACACCAGAAAAACCAAATCCCAACACCAGAAAATCAAATACATTATAGCAACAAAGAAGTTAATACACCATAACGAAGCAGGGAGCCACACCATCCTTTAGCCTTCCCACAAACAAACACTCACAAGTCTAGCAGTATCCTTGCTTGTCTTCTCTCCTCCCTTCCTCTAACTGCTCTGACTCCCAGCTTCCTGTAGGCTCTGCCCCACCCTTTAGCAAACTCCTCCCACCACAGGCTCCATGTGATTACATTCAGCCTATTAGAGGGCAGGGGATATCTTTAAAGGAAGGGAAGATCTTCAAATTCCCATTACCACTACACTCCCTTAATGTGGGTTTCAAGCAAAGCTCTTTCCTGGTCCCTCTTCTTTTCTTCTATCCACACTCTCAAATGGTGAAGCAATTGGCTACCATGGGTTTAAGTATCATTTCTATGCAGATGATCCTTTGGCTCTATAACTAGATTTATTCATTCTCCTGAATTGAAATTTTACATTGTAAATTGTCTGCCAGGTGTTTCTACTTGAATGCAAAATAGGTATCTCACTTCATGTCCAAAATGGAATGCATTGTCTTTCATGCCAAACACAATTCTACTCTAAATTTTCTTATTTCTGTTAAGTGTGTCATGGTCCTTCTGGTCACTCAATATCATAACTTCAGAATCATCTTTGAACTACTCTTTTCCTTTGACTTCACTCAATTTTCTTTCAAGTCTTCTTAATAAAATTCTAACTCTATAGCATCCCTCACATCCATTCCCTCATCTATCTACAGATATTGCTGTTGTAATTCAAACACTCATTACCTCTTGGGTGCATTGTGTTTTTTTTCTTTAGTATATCATTTTCCCCCAATTATGTAAAAACAATTTTCAACATTCATTCCTTAAATTTAGTTCCAAATTCTTTTCCTTTCTCCCCATCCCCTCATTGAGAAGGCAAGCAATTTGATATGTTATACATGTGCAGTCATGCAAAATCTATTTCCTTATTAGTCACATTGTAAAAGGAAACATAGACTAAAACAAGCAAAAAAACAAACAAGAAAAATAAAGCAAAAAACAGTATCCTCTGATCTTTATTCAGATTCCATCAGTTCTTTCTCTGAAGGTGCATAATATTTTTCATCATAAGTCTTTTAGAATTATCTTGGATCATTGTATTGCTAAAAATAGCTATTATTCAACTTTGATCATCTTACAATATTGCTGTCACTGTGTACTATTTTCTTCTGGTTCTACTCACTTCTTGTTCTACTTCACTTTGTATCAGTTTATGTAAGTCTTTCCAGGTTTTCCTGAGAGTTTCCTGCCCACCATTTCTTATAGCACAAAAGTATTCCAACATAGTGATATATCACAACTTATTCAGTCATCCTCCAATTGATGAACAACCTCTCAGTTTCCTCTTATTTGCCACCAGAAAAGAGCTGCCATAAATAATTTTGTAATATAGTGTAGCGCCAACACAATATTCACAGCACTGACATAGTGGCACTATGCCACTATGCTGGCATAGTGCTCAATTGCAAAATATAACAGATTTTCCATATAGAAGACAGAAGCAAAACAGTTATTTGAACTGAATCCCCAAACCAAAATCCCCAGAAAACTGAATCTCCAAACCAGAAAACCAAATTCATGATAGTAGCAAAGAAATTAGTAAGCCACAACACCACAGAGAGCCAGATCGTCCTTTAGCCTTCCCACAAACCAACATTTACTCACAAGCCTAACTGTCTCCCTCAGGTGCGTCCTCTCCATCTCTGACTGCTCTGACTCCCAGCTTCCCATGGGCTCTGCTCTACCCTTCTGGAAACTGCTCCCACAACAGGCTCCATGTGAATACATTCAGCCTATTAGGGGGCAGGGTATATCTTCAAAGCAGGGAAGGTCTTCAGATTTCCTAGGCTTATTAAGGGGCAGGGAAGGTCTTCAAATTACCATTACCATTACATATAGGTACTTTCTCTTTTTTTATCTTTTGGGATACAAAACTAGTAGTGATATTGCTAGGTCAAAGGGTATGCACAGTTTTATAGGACTTTGGGCACAGTTCCAAATTGCTTTACATAATGGTTCAATCAGTTCACAACTCCACCAACAATGCATTAGTGTATCAATTTTCTAATATCCCCTCCAACATTTGTCATTTTCCTTTTCTATCCTATTAGCCAGTCTAATAGGTGTGAGGCAAATATCTCAGGATTGTTTTAATTTGCATTTGTCAAATCAGTAGTGATTTAGAGAATTTTTTTTCAATGTGGGTATAGATAGCTTTGATTACTTCATCTGAAAACTCACTGTTCATATTTTCTGATCATCTATGAATTGGGGTATAGCTCTTATTTTTATAAATTTGACTGATTTCTTTATGTATTTGAGAGATGAGACCCTTATCAGAGAAACTTGCTTCAAAAATTTTTTGACAATTATGATTGCTAACTGTATTTTCCTCTTCCTCCTTTCACCATGTCCATCCTCAAAAATGTTTTGCTTTTGACCACCCCAATCTGTCCTCCTTTCTATAAGCATCCTCCCACTTCTCTTATCCCTTTCCCCACACTTTCCTATGGAGTAAGATAAATTTCCATACCCAATTGAGTGTGTATGTTATTCTGTCTTTGAGCCAACTCCAATGAGAGTAAGGTTTAAGCATTCACCACCACTGCCCCCATCTTCCCCTCCACTTTAAAAGCTCTTTCCTGTCTCTTATGTCAGATAATTTGCTCTATTCTACCTTCCCTTTCCATTTTTCTCAGTGCATTCCTCTTTCTCACCCCTTATTATTTTTTTTTTAGATACCATCCCATCATTTTCAACTCACAATATTGTCTGTTGTCTATATATTGAAAAGGACTACCATTGAAAAGGACTATAACAGTCTTTGTGACAAACAGCCGATTCTAACTGTCCAAATAAAGAGAAAGTTCTTATGCATTACAAGAATTATTTTTCCATGTAAGAATGTAAACAGCTTCTCTTGAATTTGTATTTGAAAGTCAGATTTTCTCTTCAGCTCTGGTCTTTTCATCAGGACTGCTTGAAAGTCATCTATTTCATTAAAAATCCATTTTTTTTCCTTCTGAAGAATTATGCTTAGCTTTTCTGGGAAGATAATTATTGATTGTAATCCTAGCTCCTTTTACCTCCAGAATATCACATTACAAGTCCATCCTTTAATGTCTTAGAAGCTTTCATTTTGGCATTTTGTGATCGATGGATCCTTTCAATTTTTATTTTTCACTCTGGTTCTATAATATCAGGGTAGTTTTCCTTGATAATTTCTTGAAAGATGATAACTAGATTCTTTTTTATTATGGCTTTCAGGAATTAAAATACTTTTAAAATGATCTCTCTTGGATCTAGTTTTCCAGGTCAGCTGTTTTTTCAATGAGATATTTCACAATGTCTTCTATTTTTTTTATTCTTTTAGGTTTTTAAAAATTGTTTCTTGACTTCTCATAGTCTCTAGCTTCTACTTGCTCAATTTTAATTTTTAAAAAAATATTTTTGTCAGTGAGCTTTTGTATCTCCTTTTTCCATTTGGCCAATTCCACTTTTTAAGGAATTCTTTTCTTCAGTGAATTTTTATTCCTCTGTTTCCATTTGTCCAATTCTGTTTTTCAAGGCATTCTTCTCCTCATTGGAATTTTGTATCTCTTACCATTTGACCTATTCTGTTTTTAATGTGTATTCAGTATTTTTGTACCTCCTTTATCAAGTTCTTGATTCTTTTTTTTTTATGATTTTCTTGCCTAACTCTCATTTTTCTTTCCAATTTTTCTCTCTTACTTGACTTTTAAAATCTTTTTTGAGCTCTTCCATGGCCTGAGACCAATTCATACTTTTCTTTGAAGTTTTGGATGTGGGAATTTTGACTATGTTGTCTTTTTTTGAGTGGATGTTTTGATCTTCCTTTTCACATGGGAACTCTACAGTCAGATGTTTTTGTGTTGTTTGCTTATTTTCCAGCCTGTTTCTTGCCTTTTATCGCTTTTCTAATGTGGGGCCTTGCTTCCACATTGGAGGGCACACTGTCCTAAGCTTTGGGGGGTTTGTGCAGTTGTTTTCAGAGATACTTCTACCTGTAAGTTTTCAGTTCTTCCAAGGTGCTATGATCTAAGAAGAGGCATGTTTACTACTCTCCTGACCTGTACTCTGATCTGTGAGTGACCACAAGAACTCTTTTCTGCCCTGAAACTGTGATAAGAATCTCTGCTCACAAGCTCTGATATGTACTTCTTCTCCTCACCCTGGGGCTGCCACCCAGGACAGAGACCCAGATCTGAGTATGGGCAAAGCAACAGAATTCTGCCCCTAGTGCCAGCAAAGAGACCCCTGTAAACTCATTTTGCCTAATTATTTGACCCCTTATCATCTATGAGCTGAGAGCTCTGAAAGTAGCCACTGCTGTTACTGATTCAGTGGCTCCCAAGGCCTGTTCCTGATTTTCTGGGACCTATTCTGTGGTTCCATGGCTTGCAATGAACTGTGTTCCACACTCACCCTGGTGAGATAGACTGTTCCTGCTGACTTTCTAAGTTGTCTTGGGCTGGAAATTTGCTTCACCTCATCCTATTGTGAGTTCTACCACTCCATAATTTGCTTTATGGTATTACTTAAGGGTGTTCAGAGGAGTTTTGGGGAAAGTTTGGGAGAGTTCCTTTCTTTTTTCCACCATCTTAACTCTGCCCATCCTACAGTTTCCAATGTCTTCACTCTCCAACTTATTCTTGGCATAGGTACCAAATAGTCTTCCTAAAGCACAGGTCTTAACATGTCATTCCCTTATGCAAAAGGTTTCAGGGCTCCCCTTTCTTTATATAAAGGACAAACTCCTTAGTCTGGTATGCAATGTCTTTCCCAATCTGACTTCAGCCTGCCTTTACAACCTTATTTCATATGATTCCCTTTGGAAAACAACACATTCTAGCCAAATTGGCCTGCTACTTACTTATCAAATTTAATATTCTGTCTCTTAACTCTGTGCATTAGCATAGGTTGTCTCCATACCTGGAATGTTCTCTCTCCCCTTCATTGCCTTTCAGAATATATCATGGCTCTGCTCAGGTGCCATCTCATCTATGAAGCTCCCCTAATTTTCCTAGCTGTGACTGATCTCTTCCTCCTCAGGTTTACTTTGTGTTATATTTATTTGTGTACATGCTCAATAATGTCCTATACAGTTTGAAGCTCCTTGAGGGCTGGAACAATTTTGCTTTGGTGTTTGTGTCTCTAATTTTCAGAGATAAGGCACTAGCCGAATGGGGGTGGGAGATTTTTTTAATGTGTATAGAGGGAGGAAGATAGGGAAAAGATTCCTGATGGATGTAAGATTTGAGTTGAGTCTTGAGCAAGCCATAGAAGCCAGGAGAAGGAGAAAGGGATGGGAGGGGGGTGGAGAACATTCCAGACTTGGATGCCAAGCAGTATAAAGGCACAGACATGAAAGATGGGAGTGTTGTGTGGAGAGAAAAAAATAGTAAAAATTTCCTAATAATGAGAGCTGTTCAAAAGGAAAATGTTCTGCTTCACAGGTCAATGGATTCTCCCTCATCAGAGGCCTTCAAGCAAGGGCCAAATGACTATGGTTATTTTGAAGTAGGTATTTTGTTTTTCTTATATAGGTTCAAATAGAACGTCACTATGGCCCCTTCCAACTGATAATTTGTGATCTGATGACTTTACATTTATTTCCATTAAATTTCATCTTATTAGATCCTCACCTTTTATCCTAAGGTGATATATGCCTCCCAGTTCTGTGATATCTGTAAGTTTAATAAACATAACAACTCTGAATCCAAATCATTGACTCAAATGTTGACTAGTATAAGATCAAAAATGGAATCCTATGGTTTTGTACTAGAGGCCATTCTTTAGTTTGACAGTGATCCATTCATCACAACTTTTGGGGTCTGATCAAATGACACTAGTTCCACATTTTCCTAACTATAATGACATGGATCTCACATCTCTCCATTGCACACAGAATGGAATGTAAAATAAGGAAACCTATAATGCTCTGCTTTGTTTCTTTTTGGATCCCCAGTACTTAGCATGGTGCTTGACACCTAGTAAGCACTTAATACATGTTTGATCTTGTGGAAGTTGAGATTTGAGACAAGTCTTGAAGGAAGCCAGGAAAGCCAAGAGGCAGAAAGGAAAAGGGAATAATATTTGCCAATTGATTTTTATACTAAGGGGTATTACTATGCTCTGAAATAATGAATTCAGCTTCTAAAATATTTCAACTTACTCTCTGAGATAGAATTGAGTGAATATGCTTCTTAGATTTCTTATGGAAACCACTGACTCACTGTGGTCAAAATTTGTGTGGGTTTTGGCCCCTATCTATACAGTAAGAACAACAGTTTCAGTGACAAACGAATGTTTTTGTGGATATATTCTTCTATAAGCAACAGCTGAAATCATAGAATCATAAATTCTTAGGATTGGAAGTAATCTTAAAGATTACTTAAAGACAATCTTAAAGATTGTCAAACTTTTAAATTCTTGTAAGAATTTCCTTTAAAGCCTGTCTGCTTTTGCTTGAATGTCTTCCTTTTATTCCGTTTCCTGTAATCTTTACTCATTTGTTCTAGTTCTGCCCTTCAGAGCCAACAAGAACACATTTTATCCACAATAATTCCTCATCCATATTTACAACTTTTTGATATTTGGAGACAACCATTATTTCCAAATACTTCCCCCAAGTCTTCTCTTTTCCAGGCTAAATATTCCAAGTTCTTTTAACCTAATTTTCAGAATCATCTACACCTTGTTTACCTCCCCTACTTTATCAGGTTTTCCTTTAAAGTATAGTGCTTAGAACTGAGCACAATACTCCAGAGTACAGCAAGACTACTTTTCCCTTTCTTCTTAACACACTAATTCTATTAGTGTGCTTATATTCGCATTAGCTTGTTTTGGCAGCTACAACACACAATTGACTGAAATAATTACTTTTCACATGAACTTAGAATCTGAAACCATTAGAAGGGCTGAAAGGGATATTAGAGATTATCTAGTTCAACTTCCTCCTTTTCTGATTAAATTGGGACCCAGAAACAGGAAGCAACTTGCTTAGGATTATTTTGTGGGACAATTGAGAGTAGAAGCTAGACCCCCTGACTCCATTCTAGTGCTCTTTCTAATAATCTATATTGTCTTACCTAGCCTATGCATGTATGGTTGATTTTTTTTAGTCTACATACAGGATTTTATAGTTATTGCTATTATCATCTTTTATGAACAGATCTCTAAAGAGCTAAAAATTATTAATCACAATGAACAGAATAGCTCCAAATCACTAATAATAGGGAAAAAAATCAAAACAGCATTGAGGTTTTATTGGATACTCAGAAAATTGGCAAAGGTGAAAAAAAAATATGGAAATAGTGAATGCTGAAGATCCAGAAAAATGAGAACATCACTAGTACATGGTTGTTCTTTCCTTACCAGCATGAAGATTATTCTCTTTAATAGAGAAGATAGAAATAATGAAACCATGTTAAGATGCTAAAGATGATGGTGATAGCTGACACGTATATAGTGCTTACTAGGTGCTTTACAATTATTATCTCACTTGATCCTCACAACCACCATGGGAAACAAGTGCTATTCTTCCTATTTTACAATGAAGAAATCAAGACCAAGAAAGGTTAAGTGACTTGCCCAGAATCGAATTCCTAGTAAATGTTTAAGCCTGAATTTGAACTCTGGTCTTCCTGATTCTGGGCCCAATTCTGGACCCGAAGCTCCAAGTTTTCCACTTGTGACCTCTTTTCACATTTTAGTAGTATCTCTTGGTGTTGCATGACTTGAGGGCACGTGCAGTGCAAAGTGTTCGTGCTTTGTGTTCAGAACCAAGGCTGCAGTGAAGCTGTCTGATGCAACATGGGCAAGAGCTGCCAGAAATATCTCAGATTCATTGTACATCTGATTTTGAATTAACTTTTTGGTCTTTGCATGTTCACAAACCTTTTGCCATCACCAAATTTTTGGAGACTCCATATGGGATTCGGATCCACAGTTTAAGTAGTATTGTGTGCCCCATATGAATTAGGACCAATTCATTGGATGCTAGAATCCTTGTACTAGAATCATAAGAGACCTCAAAGATTATCTAGGCCAATCATTTTATAGATGAGGAAACCTAAGTCTGTGGAGGTGAAATGATTTATCTGTGGTCACAATGGTAGTCAGTGTCAGGATTGAACCTGAACCCAGCTTCTCTAGCTCAAGAGACAATGCTTCTTCCATCTACCATATAGAATTATTCCTGTTTGCTGACACATTTATCAGTAGATGTCGCTTGCTTAGCCTCAAGTAAGTTGTAGAACTGATATGGGAAAGGTAGATAGGTGAAAGCTCAAATATGCAAGATAGTCCCAACTATCTATATTTCTATCTATGAGACAACACGGAGGTGAGACACTGGAGGAATACTGGCCCTGGACTTAGGCAGAACTGAGTTCAAATCCAAGCTGAATCATTTACTTGTTAAATGACCTTGGAGAAGTCACTTAACCTTTGTTTTGCCTCAGTTTCCTCAATTATAAAATGGGTACAGAAACAGTACCACCCACCCAGAGTTGTAGTGAGGATCAAATGAGATAGTATTTATAAAGTGCTTAGCACAGTGCCTGGGACCTCGTTGGTGCTTAATAAATGCCTATTCAGTTCCTTTTTTTGCTTTCTCCTTCCTTTCCCACTTTTTTTTAACCCCATACTTGAGCCAAAGAGGTAATAGTCACAGTGGCTTAGAGTGGAGGAAAAAAAGGACCCCAATTGATTCAATATGGTCTTTTAAGGGAAAACATTGTGGACATTAAAAATGGAAACCAAATCACTGGATTCTGTATAGTTTTTACTTTCAAAATATTTTGGAATGATAATGTACCTCATAGCAGCAAGCACCCTTGCATACCCAGGATGGCTGCTAGCACAGCTTCCTTGATTTGCTTTTCTAAAGGAAAGCAACTCAAAAGGAGCTAACAATCTTTTTTTTTTTTTTTTAGGTGTGGAGGAATCTTTTTAATATAAAAATTAACTAAAACCAAAAGATTAGACAAAGTATTTATAAAGCATTTATTATGTACCAGGCATGTACCAGAGTTGAGTACACCGTGTTAAACACTGGGAATAAAAATACAAACCAAAAAAAAGATGGTCTCTACTGTCAAGGAGATTACATTCTTTTTTTTCTCCCTATTTATTTATGTATTTTTACTTTTCAGCATTGATTTCCACAAGATTTTGAGTTACAAATTTTCTCCTTGTCTTTCCCCTACACCTCACCCTGAGATAGTGAACCTACTGAATACCCCTTCCCCCAATCTGTTCTCTCTTATATCCTTCCTGATTCCCCCTAACTTTCTAGTAGGGCAAGATGGATTTCTATACACCAGTGCCTGCATGTCTTATTTCCCAGTTGCATGTAAAAAAACATTTTTTTAATGTTTGTTTTTAACACTTTGATTTCCTGAATCTTTCCCTTCTTCCCTCATCACCCATGCCCACTGGGAAGACAAGCAATTCCATATAGGTTGTCCATGTGTAGATATGCAGAACTTTTCCATAGTAGTTATATTGTGAAAGACTAACTATATTTCTCTCTCTTTCTGCTTTTTAAGGCATTCTTCTCCTCATTGGCTTTTTGGGCCTCTTTTGCCATTTGAGTTAGTGTATTTTTTAAGGTGTTATTTTCTTCAGTCAGGCTATTGATTGACTTTTCATGATTTTCTTGCATCATTCTCATTTCTCTTTCCAATTTTTCCTCTACTTCCCTTACTTGATTTTCAAAATCCTTCTTGAGCTTCTCCGTGGCCTGCAACCAATTCATATTTTTCTTGGAAGCTTTTGATGCAGGAGTTTTGACTTTGTTGTCTTCTTCTGGTTCCATATTTTGATGCTTTTTGTCCCCCCAAAAGATTCTATGGTCTGATTGTGCTTCCTCTGTTTGTTCATATTGACTTTTGAGCTCTTTTTCACAGTAGAACTCTGCTTCCAGAGTGGAGAGAGCTGTGTCCCAAACTTTCACAATTGTTGTAAGAGTTGTTGTCAGAGGTGTGAGGAGGGTTCCCTCTCTACAGCCACCACAAGCTCTGGCACACTGGTGTTCCTCACCCCTGGATCACCACACAAGACTAAAACCCAGATCCAAGCAGGCCAAAGCAAGAGGATTACCCTCTGAATGATCACTTGGTTCCCCTACTATCTGGAGGATAGGCCAGGAGCTCCAGAGGCAGCCACACAGCAGCAGTTGCAGTCCATCACTTCTGCCACCCTAAAGGCAGGGGCTGGACTGTGCTCTTCTCTCACCCAGTTCCAACAGAGCTCCCTCCCCGCTAAACTTTTACTTTATGTTTGGCATTTATGGGTCAAGAAGTCTAGAAACCACCACAGCTGGAGCAGGAGCTGAGGCAAGTTCCTACTTTTACTCCACCATCTTGGCTCTACCCCCGGGGCTAACAATCTTACTTTAATCAAACATATATCATTTACCCAGTTCAGGGGGAAAAGTCAGCAACCTGAACTTCAGATGAAGTACAAATGGATGTTACAAAAAATACAGAAAGAGAAAATAACACAATTCAGCAGACAAACAGACAAGGCTTCCAGCTGTCTGACCATTACATCCATACCTAGTTGGTTACTAGAGAGAGAAGCACCAGAATCTGAGTTTTCAAAACCAGAAGCCTCAAGGGCTGCCCAGAGTCTCATCTGGACAAGTCATACAAGTCTTTCCATGAATGAGCCCCAAAGCAAAACCTCACATCAGGGTATATATAGCCTTCTCCAGGGTCAGAGAACATCACAACCTTTGTGACCCACTGCCTAATTACAAAGTAGCGAGGTGTGGGCTTTCCTGAGAAACAAGCCTCCCCTAAGCAAGCTTCTCCTGTGGGCTCTGCTCCACCCCTCAGCAAACTTCCCACCACAGTCTCCATGTGACCACCTTCAGCCTATTAGGGGGCAGAGTACATTTCAAATCAGGCAAGGTCCTCAAATTCCCACAAGCTTATTAAGGGACAGGGAAGATCTTCAGATTCTCATTACCATTACATGCCTATAACTACTCAGGAGAATGTGATTTAGTGGAAAGAATAAGACTTTGTTATTTAGTCAGAAGTCCCATTTAATGGCAATGAGCCAGTCTTACATTGTCTTTTAACAAAGCCTCTTTCATGTTGTGATATATGAACAAGAATATACACCAATAGAGAAATAATGGGGATAAATTTATTGTTATTGTTAATAATAGTTAATATGAATTAGTTCATAAATGTATAATATAGAAAAGTAAAGAAAGAGAAGAGGGAGAGGAAAGAAGGAGCACATGAAAGAGATTTGAACTGTGGAGAGAGAAACTTTTCTCACTTCTTTGGAGTGAGAGGAGGGGAAAATTCCAAAGACCAAAATGGTGGAGTAGAAAGAAACAGTATAGCTCAGGTTTATTCCATGACCACACAACTTGATTACTAGACAGTTCACTTCTTTAGATTTGGGGGTGGGGGAAGGGAGGGGGAGAGGAAAAAAAAACCTTAATGGTAAGAAATTCCCTGAGGGAAGAAAGCAAAAGTGAAGCTGGGGGGAAAAATAAAATTTTGCTCAAACAAATCCAATAAATCTAGGATTAAAAGGGGGAAAATTAACTGGGGAAAAATGTTTGGTAGAAAGTTTCCCTGATAAAAGTTCCATTTCCAAGATATGTAAGGAATTGATTTAAGTTAAAAAAGAATAAGAGTCATTCTCCTATTGATCAATGATCTGAGGACATGAACAGGTATTTTTTTTTTAATTCTCCAAATCACTAGTAATTAGAGTAATGCAAATTAGGGTGATTCTGAGATTCTATGTCATGCTCACTAGATTGGGAAAGATGATAAAGAAGGGAAAATGATAAATGTGGTTGGGACTACAGGAAAACAAGCACATTGATGCACTGTTGTTGTGTCTGTGAATAGTCACAGTTATTATAGAAAGCAACTTGGAATTATACTCCAAATGTTACTAAAAAGTTCATACTCTATAACTCAGTACACTGCTAGGCCTATACTCAAAAGAGATACAAGAAATAGGCAAAGTTTCCTACACGCACACATATTCATAGCAATGGTTTTGTGCTGACAAAAAATCTAGAAACTAAAGGGATGCCTATCAATTGAGGAATAATTGAATGAGTTGTGGTATATGGATTTAATGGAAAAGTATTATGCGGTAAGAAATACTAATCTAGGTTATTTTAAGGAGACGTGGAAAGACTTGCATAAATTGATTCAGAATGAAGTATGCAGAAGCAGAAGAATTTATATTAAATAGCAATGTTATAAAAACAAATACATTTGACTTTTTTAATGCTGCAATAAAGAATGAAATGAGCAGAACCAAGACAATTTATATAATAACAACACTGTAAAGTCAAGCAACTTTGAAAACCATAAGAACTCTGATTTATGCAATGACAATCTATGATAACAGAGGACAGCGATGAAGCATACTGTCAATGGTGTGATAGAGCCAGCTTGTATTGGCTTACAAGAGCTGATTGTTAAATTTCCATCACGAGTCTTCACTTACACACTGTATTGAAATCAGCAAACATTATACATCAGGGCTTGATTTATTCTTTTCTTTATTTTCTTGACCACTACTGTCACAGTCAAATAGAAATGGATCCCTATTGATCTAATATTGACTTAGAAAATCACAAGTTAAAATCATCTTTGTTGTATTGCATTTTTATGTTTTTATTAAACATTTCCCAATTATATTTAAACCTGGTGTAGGCCGTACTCTGCTGAGAGTTTGTCACCTCCAGAACTTAAGAAAATCACAAAGAAAATATTAATAAAGCAGATTAAACTTAAAAGTGTGTTGTTGGTAGATTTTTTTTTCCACAGAGAGTTAGACATTTACCACAGTACACCACTGCATGTGGTCTACCTCCTGAAAGAGAATTGATTGATTTGGTGAAACCTAGATGTAGATATAGATAAGGTATACATAGAGGCATATGTATGTACATATTCATGGGTATATGTAGATACCCCCATCCTTGCATGTATACATATATGTGTGTATGTGTGTGTTTGTGTGTGTGTGTGTGTGTGTGTGCACACAATGAAGGAATTTTTTTGCTTGGCTATGCAAATTTGCTATGTGGAATTTTTTTTTCCCCAATGAGATAGGAGATGGAAGGAAGAGAAAAAAGATTTCAGTTAACTTTTAAAAAATGAAAAATAGAAAGGTAAGGATGCTACAGAAACAGAATTTTATATGTTCATGAGGTCCCTATATTGTTAATTTGATTTGATTTATTTACAATAGACCTATCCTGGACTGGGTGTACGTAGAAACAAAATACATTGCTAAAGCTTTAAAAAAAAATGAGAGGAGAATGCAAGGGGGAGGCAGTACCTCTAACAACTATTTTCCATCACTCAAGAGATAGGAAAATTGGAAGTGGGAATGGGAAGGGAAGAGAAGACAGGCAGCAATAGAGACCAGCATTCAAAATAAATTTCTTCACCTTTAAATTGAGGGGGCTGGGCTTGATGAAAACCAATATCCCTACAACCTTGTAATTCATCCTAAAATAGGTTTTAGATTCTATAGTGCAATTTGAGTGCAATCAATCAACAATAGTTTAAGTGTCTTCCACATTCCAGGCTTCATTGTGGGTGCTAATATTTGTTGATGTGATTGGAAAAAAATTCATTGGAACAGAATTAGGTAGGACACTGGAGAAAGTATCAGATATTCTTAAAGAATTACATTTATAAAATCTACAGAGAAATGATGCATTTTTGGACTCTCATCATAGTGCTAGATTTCCTTAAAGTGGAAAGAGAAAGGGAACCAAGGAAACTAAAAATTAGAAAAGCAGATGGACTAGTACAAGTCTACAAAGAGAGGATTCATGCTAGAAAATCACAGTTTCCAGAGCTTTGCAGGATCAATATACAATGTATTGGAAGGAAATACTTTATTGACACTGAAAATATATGACCAGGAGAATAATAACTTCTAACATATGTGTATGCACACACACACACACATATGCACTCATATAACATACACATACTTTTCCATTTGTATTAAAATTGTGGCTTATCTATACACACACTGAATATAGCCTCAATGAGAGTATTAGGAAGAAACAATCAGGATTTTCCAAGTGATATTCTGTTAATAAATTCTTTTTCATAATGCAGTTGACTGAAAACATAAAGATTATGAAATTCTACTTAGCATTTGTCACTTGCGAGAGGTATTTCGGCAGTAAAAAGCTTCCTTAAAGCCGTCCACCAACATTCCTCTCATCTATTTATCAAAACTTTATTTAAGATTCTTTGAAAGTTATAGCATAGGGTAACATGCTTACTAAAGATATTCACCATCATTTCAGAAGTGATCTAACCCAGATTCCAAGTTGAGTAGAGACTTCCCATGTATCTTGAGATCCTTCAAATGCTTTTCTTTGCATCTGACATTGGGCTGGTTACTATAAGCTGGGGAACATTAGAGAAGAGAACCTCTCGGAAGACATTTATAGATTCTCAAAAATGTTTGACAACCATTCACACAAGAAAAAACAAATGCATGAAGAATGTATATCATTCAGATTATTATATACATTGACTAGACTATCTACAGAGCTTTTCTATCAACTTATAAATCTTGGACAGATAGCATAAATAGACAATAATTTGAGCCTAGAATTAAATAAAAGGAAGAGTGGATTAGATTATCTTTGAAGTTCTTTTAATGACCTTATATTTCTTCTAGAAACAATTGTAGCAATATTCTATCAATATTATTCTGTGACTGAGAGTCATAAAACATTACAGCCTCCGAAGAATTAAAAATGAATGAAGGTGATGATGAGGAGCATAAGACTTCAGTAGGAAGTAAACCAGGAACTCTCAAGTACTAGATCAAAGGAGGACAAGAATGAAGTTACAAAAGTAAGGGATGCACATGGGGAGTTCATGTGCTCCACCGATATCCTTGCTATGGACAGAAACAGAGTTACTCTCTATAAAGCCAGAAAGAATTTCCACCTTGATGAGACCAAGGATCCATTTGATGGTGTCTCATTGGGACAAAATTTGAAATTAAGCATACTTATCAAGAAAGAGGACTGCCATCATCAAAAATGATTTCTTTCTGCAACAACTACAGATAATGTGATAGGTGCAGAATACTTGGAAATTAGAAAAAGAAATAACCACATATATTATATGTATGGGCTCCTACTCTGGCAGATTGCAAGTTTTCTTTTTTAAATGCCTACTGTATTGCTGTATGTGATAGTTATCTGGAAACATTGAAATGGTTCTTCTGGTTTTCTTGGAGATTACTTTTATATTCATCAGAAATCTTGAATCATTAGCCACATGAATTTACTGGAACTGTCCCATCAGTTCTAGTAAATTGGACCATGAAAACATTAGGGGGAATGGCTATTGTATCAATAAATTAGAAATTATGTGAGTAAAATATATCTTTATAGTCATAAATAATTCCTCATGTAGCCAGAATTTTTTTTAGATTAAAATTAGAAAATGTTGTTTTGTTCAACGTTGGTTTCACAGTGGATACAAGAAAGATTCATTCAAAAATAAGAGCCACTATCATATTAGAAATATTTTGAAGTCTTCTATCATGTTGACAACATTCTTTTCATTATTATTTATCAGTGTATTCCAAAGAGCAAGATAACTCCCTCAAAAATAAAACTTCTATTACGAAAATGTTAACTCTTCTTTAACTATAGTGGGACAATGGAAATGATGAAATAGAATAACAAATTTGTATATAAATTCTAAAAAAAGATGTGGATTGTCTAACATATTTATTCATTTTTCTTTTCAGAATTAAACATGAACTGTTAAGCAAAAAGCCACATACCATTCAGATAGACATTTTTCTGTTGGATCGCTCTTAGAATTACTCACACATTTATCACTTCCTCAGAACACAGATTATCTGAACTTTTCACGCCTCTGCTCAAGAACCTTCAATGGCTCCTACTGCCTTTCAAAAAAAAATACAAAATCCTTTTTTGACATTTAAAACCCTTTATGTTCTGACTCCTGCATACTTTTCCAGGCTTATTGAATATTACTTCCCTTTATACATTCCAGCCAAATTGTCAAACTTACTTTATCCTTTATACAACTTTCTGTCTCTTGTGTCTTTGTATGGGTGATTTTCTACAGCAATGATGCTTTTCCTCCTCTCTTTTTTGTCTTTGAGTTCATGGCTTCCTTCAGTGTCTAAGTCAAGTATGACCCTCTGTATAAGGGCCTTCTTGATCTCACAAGTTTCTAGTGCCCTCTCCTTAAGAAATTCCTTTTTATTTTTGTATATATAATGCATTTGTCTACTTGAGGAGATGTTGTTTCTTCTAGTACAGTGGTTCCCAACCTTCCTAATGTTGCGACCCTTTAATACAGTTCCTCATGTTGTGGTGACCTCCAACCGTAAAATTATTTTCATTTCTACTTCGTAAGTGTAATTTTGCTATTATTGTGAATTGTAATGTAAATATCTGATATGCAGGATGTATTTAAATTGAACATAGCCCACAGGTTGAGAATCACTGTATCTAGTAGAATATAAGGTCCTTCAGGTCAGGGACTCTTCCCTTTCTCTTCTTTTCATTTATTTTTGTCTCCAGAACCTAGCTTAATGTTTGACCCACAATAGGTGCTTAATAAAGATTTTTGAATAGTTTAACTCTGCAGTTTTTATATTAGCCAGATAAGATGAATATGAAGTTAAGCAATTAACAGTTGCCAAAAAAGATAGTTTAGTCATTCTTCTTTAAACATGTTTACAAATGTAGGCTATTATAAACATATGGGACATTCACACATTTGTACCATACTTTCCTTTTAACTTTGTAAGAGGATACATATGTCAGAGGGTTATACAAAAAATTATGAAACATTCCCATTCTTTTTTAAAATCATAGTTATAGCATTGAAAACAGTCTTAGAGACCTTGAGTCCAAGTCCCAAGCTTAAAAAAATGAGGAAACTGAAGCTCAGGTATGTGGTATGACTTGTCTGAGATCACATAGTTAACCAATTCATGACAGGATCAGGATTAGTAGTACCTGTAATGTGACTGCTAGCCTATTTTTCTTTTTTTCCACTTAATGATCTGTTTTTTTCCAATTACATGTTTGACTCCTAGTCTAAATAATACAATTTCTATATAGGCTAATCAACAAAGTATTCATTTAATAATTTTAAAGTTCTTTTTTTTGAAAACGATAAAGGTAATCCCTTAGATATGAAGAGTATTCTTGAAGAGCACAAAGGTCAGAAATTTAGGACCCACTCTCTATGAAGAGAGAGACATTACAACTTAAATATTTTGGAATGGTGGATTTGTCTCTGGATTGCTATGAAAAAAGACTAGACTCTGTATTTTGGAATCAAAGAAATAATTCTAAAAAGGAGCACTTACCCCTTTTCAAAGCAAACAGAAAACAGATGGGATAATAGTCAAGTGATAAAACACTATATGCTATAATATTGATTGCTTTTGGTAGAAAGCAAGCAAGCGTGGTGATATACTGTCTTTTCCCCTCCGAGTTATTTGTCAAACCGACTTTGACTGTGTCTACATAATGCCCAGCATTTAGAATTTTCCTAATATCTGGATTTGGGCCTCATGCGGACACAGCATTAGGCAAACTGCACCCTTCATCATGCAACCTTAGGGAGACCATTCATGTAATTAAAACATTTCTATAAACCATAAAATCAGCAGCAGTGGCCACAGGATTTTATTTCTTGTCAGGAAAATAAATAGCCCTGGCTATACCTCCCTAAATTTTGCACCTTAAAGACCTACCATAGAAATACAAAGCTTGTATGAACTGTGTTTGCATATCAGCTATGTAACCATATATAAAGAGCCAGAGATTGAGGATATAAGAATGTAAATTATTCTAGATGGTCACAACCAAATGAAAGGGAAGAAAAGCATGCGTTTGGGCTAGAGGAAATTTAAGTATCTAAAATGAATATGTGAGTCTTGGCACCTTAAGGAACTAGGTTGTTCAGTGACTATAAAAAAAAATCACTGATTTACAGTCAGTTTGTGACCTTTACAGCTTATGCTTCCTCTGCTTGTCTTGCTGGTGTTCTGTTAAACAAGAAAAGTGTTGTGACCCATAATTGCGGGCAGATTCACAGCAGGTTTGGAGGAGCTTTTTTAGCGCTGGTGTCCGAGTGGCTTCCATCTGCTACTGCCTTGTGTGCTTCCCACAGGGGGACCAGGCTAATTTTTCAGTCAATTAGCAGAAGGGCTGCTTTTGTTCTCCAAGTGTACCCCCTGGGCTCTGCTTACACTCTGGACTCAGAATTGAGATATATGTTTGGAAAAAAGCATATTGTGTTGTTGTTGTCTTTTTTTTTCCCATGAACTTTGTGACACTGTTGGGCAAATGCTGTCTCCAGTAATCTCAGGGACTTGAATTAAGACTTACAGGCAATGACTTTGTGCGTTTTGTTTCCTTAGAGGGAAGGAGAAAATATTAAAAAAAAAAAGCTATGTGACATATAGTCAAAGAATTAATACAGGTTAATATTTTTGTTTGTTTTATGTGTTTTGCTTTAGATTTGTTTTCTTTGTCTTATTACCCAAAAGAGGCTGTAGTTGGGTGGTGATAGGAAGCGGATGATAAAATAGGTTTACTACACAAATTAAGTGTCTCAATCCTGACGTCCAGGGGAGTAAGTTCAGTTCTGACCAGTCTAGGTGGAGGTGGAAGCTGGAGTTAACACATTCCATTCAATTTTGAGTCATTCTTTTCTGTACTAGACCAATAAGACTATAGAAAGTGGAAAGGGGGAAGATTGGGTGGGATTTATTCTGTGATTGAACTGGGGAATAAACAATTCAAACTGACCCTTTACATCCACTGTAGAGGGAATCCAAACTGCACAACAATCCCTATCTTCTCTAGTTAACTTGAATTTATAACCTAAAGCCACTCTAGACCTAAACTACTTTTGAGGGAGAAAGGGATAATATTTCACAGCTCACCTGACCCATTGCTACTTGGTCTTGGCCCACAGAAGAATGGTTCAAATGGTCCATGAATTCCTGGTTGTGATAATTTCTTTTTCATAAGTTTAATTTCAATTTGTTCCAACAAACATTTATTGTGTGACTACTAAAGGGAGTTTCCAAAGTCAATGTAATCATCCAAAATCTAATTATTAGCAACTAAATTTCATTAACTGAATTTTACATTTAGCATATGTTTTTTCTAGGTTGACCTGTGCTTGGAATGTATAGAAATAAACCCTCTATTTGCTTGGGTGCTATTTCTACAGAGGCCTACAAATTTAAATCAGTACCTGGACTGTATATTTTTCCAAAAATGAGATATGTCTTTTACTTTACTAGTGCTAAATATGACCAGAGACCGACAATGCAGCTTGACTTATTTTGCAGAAGAGAAGGAAATATTTACAAGGAGATGAAGATATTCAGTACTGATATGCTGATTTATATTTCAAAGACAAGTATTAGTAATATTAATTCCATTAAGCATACCTAAATTAAATGTGGCTATCTCAGAGATTTCTCCAATTCTGAGATCATACTTGTGTCCTGATTAGGTACAAATGTGATTCTAATCATATGTTTAGCTGTGATGTTGAGCCCTGGTTAGTGCCACTCTGAAGGAGTGAGGTTTTTTTTTTTTCTTTCTTTCTCTCTGTTCCACAATCGTTTTGCTACTTTTACTGTAGGATGTCAAGCAAGTTCGGCTTTCTGTAACCTTTCATCTGCCCAGCCTCTTGGCTATATCTTTCTATAGTTAATAAATATACTTTTCCTCAGTGTTAAGCAATAAAATATTCACTGGGTCTGAGCTGGGGTTAACAGATTTCTGAAAATTTTATTGCGTGACAGCCTGTCCTGCATAATCCCCTCAGCTGTCTCATGTTCTGGGGCACGAATGATCTTATGTGTCACTCTAATAGTCTAGAATTACACTTGTATCACTGTCACCAGCATATGGGGCTGTGTATACCCCTAGGCCCAGCTCCCTCTCTTTCACGGCATTTAAAATGATAACATTTGGCAAAGCCAGTTTTGACAGAAAGTGAACTCTCCTTTCCGCATTTGTGACAAAGCTGGCCACCAGAGGCCTGACACCGAGCAGCCAATCATCATACTCTTTACTGGATAATGATAGTGGGTTTCACTCATCTTAATAACTGCCTCTGTGCAAAGGGAGACTTGAGTGCAAGTCCTCACTTAATTATACAGTCTTCAGCTGAAGTGCTTTATTCACGGAAGGGCTTCAGCTGTGCAGGCATTATCAGAATTCTCCTTTTCCAACTCCTCTGACTAAATGTATTGATTGCATGACCAGTAATGGGAGCAGCAAGGATTTAAGGAAGATAATACCTAGAGAAAGGGACGCTGTCAGCCTTCGCCCAAAGGGGAGGAAAGGGAAGCCATGTGAGGAGCACCACTGCATGCCAACATCATTCTGATGAGGGCTCTCAATTCATTACCATGCCAGACCCCATTTATACTAATGGTTCATGGGGAGGGGAGCAATAATGATAGTAGTGACACGAAATAAAAAAGGAAAGAGAGCAGATTGCACAAGAACGACACCATAGACCAGATCTGACAATTTATGGTTCTGAAAGAAATAAAACACAGACGTAATAGCTCCATCCAGCACTTGTTGCTGGCAAGAATAATGAATATCATTTGGTGATGAAGCCACCTTTGCCACAGCAACCCTGCTGTCACAATTTAGATGAAAGGGAGATGGCAGCTGGCCATCGTGTCATCTTTTAAGAGCACTTAGTTCTTTGACTTTCCTGCTTGTTGTTTCCTGCTTCTGTTTCCCTTTCCACCCAACCTGTTCTGCCTTGGCATTCATTTCTTTCTAGCTCGAGTTTCTGTGTGTGTATATCCTACGTTGGAAAATGGTAATAACAATACTTGCCCTCCTTCTTTCACAGGGTTGTCACAAAGAAAGTGCTTTGTAACCATGAAGCCCCATAGATAGAAAGGTGAGCTGTCGTTATTCACCTGGTACGGCTTGCTTTGAGTAACTCCTGGGTCTACAAGTTCTATGGCCTACAGAATGATGGCTTCATAGCAATTCTCATCAGAGAAGCTGTCCTTGGTGCTTGGAATTTGGGAAATGCCTGACAGTTTGCCCTCTCAATTTGGAGAGGTTGGAACTGACAATGATGGATACCTATAGGTGCAGGTGTAACTCGAAAGCCCCAAAGACCGCTTCACACTGTGCGCCATTAAAGGTTTCCTTTTGGTTTCTGGCTGTGGTTACTTTTTACAGCAGCTGATGCAATTGTCAGTTACATTTCTTAGACTTGGTATTGGCTTCATCACTTTTCTTTAAAAAAAGAAAATAAAAAAGACATTTTCGTCTTGATTGGATGGGCCATGGCTCTGAATTGCAATAGCATTTTTTATATCTTAATGTCACTATAAAATCAGAACCTACTAACAGACATCACAACTGGCTTCAGGAGCTGACACAGCAGCAACACCCATTGACCAGATTCCACACTAAGTAGCAAGACAGGGGCACCAAGAGCAAGAGATTAGAATGTAGCCAGTGTCAACTGCCCAGCCCAGACACAATTTTCTATCATCAGCTCTCTGGGCTTCTGCTCTGGGAACAGCATATGCTCCCCCTCCCATCCCCACCCCAGAAAGGTGATCACTTGAAATTGTTCACCATGATGACAACTCAGGTTTGGATACTCTGCACCTTCTTAATTCATTCTCAGTTTCTTCTCCCTTCTGACTGGAAGATGAGAGAGCACAGCACAAAACTCTTCCCAGAGCCTTCCTTTCTAGAAGGCTCACAGCCTTCCAGGTAGCTCCATTGTCTATCAGCAGCCATGTTTGGCTTTCACTCCATGGAGGAACCAGCCCCTATGTGGGCTAACCCTTGGTACTCTCACTTCCAGCTTCCTTTTGTGTGTTGTTTTCCCCTATTACATTGTAAGCTCATTTATGCCAGAGACTGTCTTTTTCTTACTTGTATCCCCAGTGCTTAGCACAGTGCTTTGGCATATAGTAGGTGCTTAATAAATGTATATTGAATTGATATAATACACTGATTTTATATACATATATACATATATATATATATACATATATTAAAAATTTATGCTACAGACCTTAAACTGGTCATTCATGACTGCTCACAAATCTTTTTACTGTTTCTCTAATAAAATACTTGCACAGCATATCTTATATTACAAGGAAATATTTTTGAAATGGTGTCTAATTTGCACACAGTAGGTGTCTAATAAATGTTTCCTGATTTGTATTGGATTGAATGAAATCTTAAAGTATGGCATATGTTGGGAGCTATGGTAGGTATACGAGGAATAGCAAGACAAAAATGACATAGACCCTACTCTATATGCAATCTAAAGTAAAGGGGTCTTATAGTCTATTAAGGGAGACAATTTGTGTGTGTGTGTGTGTGTGTGTGTGTGTGTGTGTGCACGCGCGCGTGCATGTAGAGGTAGTTATATACAAAATTAATACAAGGTAAATGTGATGGGGAGGGCAGGTAGTAGTAGTGAATCTGTTAGGAAAAGACTTATGTTGAAGGTATCACTTAATAGGAGCTTTGAAAGATATTAAAGATTTCTATAAGCTTTCTTATATATATATATATATATATATATATATATATATATATTTCTTCTATGAGGAAGAAATGCATTTTAGTTATGAGAGACAGCCAGTGCAACACATAGAGACAGGAAATGGAGTTAAGTGAGAGGAACAGCAAGATGGCCAGTTTGGTTGGAGTATCCTGTAATGAAGGGGAGGAATTTACAATTGGGTTGGAATGGCAAGTCAAGCCAACTTATTTATATCAAATGAAGTTAACTTTGCATCCTAGAGGTAATAGGGGACTCCTAGAGTTGATCAAATGGGGGATTGAAATGATGTTAGGAGGATGAAATGAGGCACTTGTAGGTCATTTAACAGTTAACAAAAGGAACTTCACTCATTTCTAACACAGAAAGGATTTTAAAAGGATTCAAAGGATTCAAAAAGGATACAACAGGACTTTGGTCAGGTAAATGAAGATCCTCTTCATCTTTATATCAAAACAAAACTGGTCAGCAGTTCAGGACGTGGAGACTGATAGGTTCTTGGGATATCTGCTAAGTCTGAAGTGCTCTAAATCCATGTAGGTAGATACTCTAATGCCCTTAAGTGGTCAGTTAGCTAGTCAATATTGTCAGAGTCTACCAATTTGAATTTTGTGCCACTCCTAAGCCAATCAAGTACTTTAGTGAAAAAGTAGCCTAACTTACTGGGAGGTGGGGTGGTAAGTGATTGGGTAGAGGGAAAATCTAGAAATATTGGTACTATCAAACTTATGCTTTAGTAAAATGTAAAATCCTGGGGACCATTTCTTAACTGCATTGGTCAACGCAGTGACATCAACTCTATATATCCAAATATGGTAACCATAACATATCTAAGAGAATGTTTTGTTGAAATTGAGCATTTATGTATTTGCCACCTGTTGATGTGGAGTCTTTTCAGTTGTGTCCAACTGTCCACGACCCCATTTGGGATTTTCTTGGCAAGATACTAGCCATTTCCTTCTTCAGCTCATTTTACAGATGAAGAAACTTAAGCAGAGTTAAGTGACTACTTTAGTCTTGGACTTAAGTTCTGAGCTAATTTAACACAGCCTAAGATTGTATGATTTTTTTTTTCTGTTATAGAAGAGTGTTATCTCAAATTGATCTTTCAGTCCACTTAGAGCCCCCAAGATCCTTTTTTTCCCCCTGGCTGTCTATGCAAATCTTCCCACATTTGTTAAGTTGACATTTTAAGCCAAACTGTAAAACTTCACATTTATTCTTATTAAATTTCACCTTATTTAATTTGGCTTAACTTCCTAGCCACTTGAAAAAGATTTAGAACCTGACTCTGGCATAGTTATTCCTTAACAAACTTCAAGGTTCAAGCAGCTAAGTTCCCCCAAAACTTATTCTGACTTATCCATGATGAAGACATTAGGAACAATACACTCCTTATTTTTTTTTTAAACTCATTTCTTTTTTTATACTACATAGAAGTCACTGACATATACTCCATACTTAGTTTTAGAAACCAAAATCTGGTCATATAGTCTATGGCAGTAGATTATATTACTGAATCCAATGGTCCTTCCCTGTCGTTTCTCCATTTCCTTAACCTTTCTTCAGTATCTGATGACTGTTAACTAGCCTTTCCTTCAAATTATACTTTCCTTCCTTGGATTCCATGAAACCACATTCTCCTGGTTCTCCTCCTACCTTTGTATTGACTCTTCCTCTAGTTTTTCAATAGTTCCTCTTGCTTCTCAGGATCCTTCAGAGTGGGTATTCTTCAGTCTCATCGCTATATACTTTTTTTCCTTGGCAATCTCATTTATTTGCATCACTATCACTTCAGCACAACTATTATCTCTCAAATTATTATCTTTAGCTCTGACCTTTCTAGTTAGCTCCAGCTTCCTACTAGACATCACCGTCTGTATCCTCTACCAATATCTCAAAGAAAACATTTACCATAAATCTTTGTCTCTCAAACATATTCTTCTGTCTGCTTCTACATATACACCTACCTTTCCAGGTCATTTGAGGAAAGCGTTTTGCAAACATAAAATACAAATTATTGTTTTAATTGATATCTCTATACATCCAGTTACATTACACATGCCTGAAATCTTGTTTTCTTTTTCTCTTTGCTGTTATTTCCTATATTGAGTTAATTACCAATCCCATTAATTTCTTCCTCTTTAATCACTCTGAATCAATCCCCCCCCCACTTTCTATTCCCACCACTACCATCTAAGTCTAGGCACTCATTAGCGTCTCTCTGGACCGTTACAATAGTCTCTCAATCAGTCTTCCAGCTTTCAATCCATGATTTAAACCGATGCCAGAATCCTGAATGTTCATATCTGAACATATTACCCCTCTACTCAAAATCCTATTCTTTTCTACTGAAAAACAAATAATAAAATTCCTTAGTAAATTCTGATGCCAAATCACTTTTTCTGACCTTATTTACCACTACTCTCTGCTACATAATATCTACTCTATTTCAGTTGATCCGGCCACTACCTTTTGTGCTCAACCTCTTTTCCCCAAGACATCTCAATGCCTAGAATAGGTTTCCTCTCTGCTTCATACTCATGCCTATCTTCTGTGACCAATTGTGAAAATATTATGGATTCTTTGAAACATAGGTCTAAAGCTACCTCCTTCATGTACCTTTCCCTTATTTCCCTAGTCAAAAATGATTCTTTTAAACTCAAAAATTTCAAATAACTTAAATTGGAGATTTCTCCCTATAGTCAACCTACTCTTTCAAGATCTAGGACAATGGAAAAAAATTTTTTTCCAATTCTGTTTTGTTCATTCTTCTTCTTAATAATATACTTTTCAAGTCCTATCTGACATTCTGGTGCCCGTAACTCTGGGTTCTTCTGAGGTTTGAGGGACAGATGGAACTAATAGAAATGTTAAGACTTCTGAAATTGAACAACTACTAGTCATAGGAAATGAGAGGCAGGGTACTCTCAAAGAGGTGAGAAGAATGAACAGACTAATTCAAAAGCTGGATATAGTTCATAGACATGAACAAGCCTAATATTTATTCAAGTCTTAGTTGAAATGATTGAGTCCCCAATATTGAATAATCTATCATTTTTTCAAAGCTTGCTCATGAGTAGTAGCTGTTTGCAATTTTGTCTTAGGTTTATGCATGAAAATCAAATGGCTGGAGATACATAATGAACCCTTTGGATCATTTTTAGCAGCTAATCAACATAGTGACAGCCCTTTGGTTTAATACCAATGTGGTGTCATTCTATGAAGCACTCTAGAACAGATGATGAATTTGAATCAGGGATTAAAATATGCATCTACACATATGTGCTCTGAGGTTTTAAAAATAAGCAATGCGTTGTTAGTTATGTGCACATTGAATTTCAAACAAGCCCCTGTAGGCCCCAGTGCTGCTGGTTAGAACTTGAAAGCTAGTCTCTATTATTTACAGTGAGGTTTTAGATCTTTTTAAAAGCAAAGCAACTAAAAAAATTTTTAAAGGATTTTGTACAGTGTTTTTTGCAGCTGATTTCTCCTCTCACTTGAAAAGAATTATCACTGTATTCATCAGAAAACTCTCAACTTTAGCCAACTTAGGTCTTCATACTTGATTAAATCTTTAACAGGTGTCTGTGAAATTTAGACTTTCATGCCTCTGAATGCTGAAGATTGAACTGCTATGTTTAGCCATTCCATCAAACTAGATATAGCTTTTATATCCAATGAAAGTCAAATGATTATTTTGGGCTCTCGCCTGCTGCGATCAATGTAAACATTTCTATGCATAAAAAGAAAGTGATAGGTCATATACAAGGTGTGACAATGTAATGAGACTTGATTTTTAACAAACATACCAGAACTTTACATCCAAATGAGTAGTTGTGTCTTTCAACGTAGTCACCTTGGGATTACCTTTAGATCCTAGGGCTGATTTTAAAATATATATATTTTTTCAATAGCGCAAATCTTTGCCTTTTAACTGTGTATTTGATTTATGGAAAAACAAAACAAAACAAAAGAACTTCCGAAGTGAGTCCCATGCACAAGGTGGGTGAATAAGTTAGACAACAGCCCCCTCCGCAAAGATAAAATTTATAGCAATTCTCAGAATAGTAAAGGATCTCAGAGTTCATGTGGCCCAACCTCTGTCTAAATAGGCATCATAGGATCATAAATTTTGAGATGGAAGGGATCTTAGAAGTCACCTAGTCCAATCGCCTCATTTTCTAGATAAGAAAATGGAGTCCCACTGATCTTCCATGACTTGTTCAAGATCTCATCCATAGGAAGTGGCAGAGATGTGAGTTGAACTCAGTTCTTTATACTCTAAATCCAACATTCTTTCCATTAGATTGTATTTCTACCACATTCTCAACAAGTGGTTATCCAACTTTTGATGGGAGATGATTTTTGATAGAGAAGCCAGTACTTCTTAAGGTAGACCATTTTGCTTTTTTTCCCCCAATAGCTCTAATTGTTAGAAAGATTTTTGTTTTTGTTTTTCTCATAAAGAATCAAAATCTATCTTTGTAATTTCCATCCATTGCTCTTAGCTATATTCACTGGGGTGATGTGGAATGAGACTAATCTTTCTTCTACACATCCCTTCAAATGTTTGAAAGTATGTAAAGTTAATCATGTGCAGCTCTCCCAAGGATTGTTGCTGTAATTAACTTTAAGAATCTAATCACATAGTATAGTGAACTCTCTATTTATTTAGCAATAAACTAAAGCAAAACATTCAAGAAACTAAAGCACAACATTCACAAAAATATAACATAACACCTTACTACTAAGGTGGCCACATAGTCATAAAACATATCATTTAGTAAGTCACAATCCCATCAGTCAATATAGAGTACCCAAGTAAATTCTTCTTTCATTTTAACTAAAGGCTAGCTTCCAATCATCCTTAAACCAATCATCCTTAAGGGGTAGCAGAAAGTACAATAAGTTACAATATCATCAGTTAATACTGAGTACCTAAGTAAAGTCTTCTTTCATCTTAACTCAAGGTTGACTTCCAAACCCCATGGTTCCTCTTCCAACTGGCTGCTCCCAGCTCTTGCCTGGATTCACACATAGGCAGTTCTCTTGTTTCTTTTTCACACCTCAGCTTACTGCTCCACTCCAAGCTCTTCAAGTTTCTATTTCTAGGAAGACAAAGCTTAACAAAGCAACAACAATATCTGCACACATTGCCGGCACTATCATCTCAATTCACTTTCTGTCTAACAAAGTAACACAACTCAACAGACAAGGTTTCTGTCTGAGAAATCAAACACAAATAAATAGTAAAGTCTCAGGACTTCTGTAAACAGCAGGAAAGTCCTTTTTCAGTACTTCTGTCTAAAAACAACAGACAGGATGCTTCTGTCTGACAGACCAACAGAGTGCTGCAAAGTACCAACATCACAAACATTCTCCCTCTCAGTTCTGCTTGGTCCCAGTTCTTGCTTGAGCTTTTCTCTACTCTACTGCTTCCTGTTCCACCTTTCCTGTTTCACTCTTCCTGTTCTACTCTTTCAGCAAGCTCCT